>LPNX010842418.1:0-12287 GCA_001517045.1 Pseudotsuga menziesii | reverse complement strand
TAAAAGGTTATTGTTGAGTTAATTATTAATAATACTGGACAGAGTTAACTGGAGTAGTATAAGTACTAACCAAAACGCCTCCAATATTTAGTGGGAATCCAGCAGAGCAATTCGTTATGAAATAATAATTTAGTGTTTTTAAATCATGGTTATTTGCCTCTTTTTAAAACGGATTATTTAATTTAGAACAACTAAATTTGATTAACTAAATCTAATTGCAGAAATTAAATCAGCTTAGATCCAAATCCTAGGCTCTATCAAGCTTCGAGAGGGATCAAATCTCTTCTTAAGTATCCATTGATTTGATTCAAACCAAAAGACACATAATATTTTTATTGTTAATATTTAATATTATTTATGGTCGACATATAATATTTGTTATTATTTTTTATTTTATTAGGAACGAACATTACAACATTTCCCCATACATGGTTTTAAAACCACATGCAAGGCCCTCCTACAACCATGGGTTGTTTAGGAGGTATTGCACATGGTCTTAAAACAATTTGCAAGGCCCTCCTAAACCATGTAGAATAAAACCATGGGTTGTAACCATGTGCAAGGCCAACATTTTTTTGAGGATAATTCAATTTTTTTATTTTTTATTATTTTGTTAGGTAGGAACATTACAACATATCCCCTATATTGTGTTTTTTTCATGACCCACATTTTTTTTAAGGATAATTAAATTTTTACTTTTTTATTGTTTTGTTAGGTAGGAAGATTACAACATCTTCCCCATATTACGTTGTTTTTTTGGCCGACATTTATTTTGACCTGTAATTAAAAAATATATCTTTTATTAATAAAAATAACGTTACATAACGTTACGTAACGTTACAAGATCTCTCCATTACTGAGCTGTAGAGCGCCTCTCGGCGCAAAAATTACTAAAATAGCAGTTTTAGTTGTCTTCTATGGTACTTAGTCTTAACTTAGTTAAGACAAGTATCTCTTTCTATTAAGAGTCAAAACTTTGAACATTCACCATTTTTTATATTTAATTTGAATATAAATTTAAAATTAAATTTTATATATATATATATATATATATATATATATTTAAAAAAACTTTTATTCATACAATAAATATGAATTACTCGAATAACCTTACAACTTGGAACCTTGCTGTCTTCCTCCTATCTGATTCTAATGTCATTCCACATCTCTGCAAAATCATTACATGGGTTGCTCCCCTAAGCTTAGATCGAAAAAAAAACCATTTTAGTTATAACTAAATCTGCTCCCAAACTTTTTTCCACTTATGAGTTTTATATTGTTATAAAGGAGTTGGTGACATGATTATTACTGATCCTCAACTTCAATTATCCCTGTTTGAATTGTGACATGATCATTACTGTGATCCTCAACTTCAATTATCCCTGGTTGAATTGTGAGTGCGAGTTTACATTATTATGATCCCCAATTTCAATTATCATTCATTGAATTGAGAGTGCACAAAGTGGCTGTTTCAAAATTGAGTTCTCTGTAGATATGTGTGAAAGATATCAATTCAAAGTAGAATTTCAATACTTCAATTTCATTTAAAAGATATTATAAATGAAGGGTTTTAATATTGTTTTTATCAGTTTGTCTAGTCCATCATCATTTTTGAATAGCCATAGATGTAAATACTTTGAACTTGCGTGTCCCTGGCTACCTTTAAGATTCACCTAAAAACTATTAACTCTGCTTTGCTGTTGGTAGCTCGAACCACCGCAAATTTGATACATAATTTTCTGTTTTCTGCAAAATATAAAACCCTTCGGGCTCCACCAAGTGGCGGCTGGCCTTGACTTGCTCAGTCAAAAAAAACATGAATTTGTTTGACATAGAATTTATTTTACAGTATTGTTAGGCATGAGTGCAATCACATGAGAATGTAAAATGTAATTTCTAAAATATTTGATATCTTTGACCATGGCATACGACTGCTTTTCATGAGGCTATAATTTAACTCAACATGTTTCAAGGCCTTACTAAAAAAGGCTATGGGATTTTTTGAACCTTCTTTATTTATTTTGTAAGAGCACAAGTGAAATAGTACTTGTCAAAGCCAAAGAAAATATTGGGAAATATTTAGTGTAATCATGGATGATTAAAATAGGAGACTCTCCTAGAGAATTCTGGAGCTACTCGAAAGCTTCCTTGGATTCACTGGTCTATTTGACATGGTTACCTTTTTAAAGTAGGTTGGTATATTTTTTTTATCATCTCTTTAGGAATGAATCTTCTAAGAAAATTTATCTTTTCCATGAAATACTGAACCTTTCTTTTATTCATGGGATAATATATCAAATGTATTGAAACTACCCTCTATGGAACAATCGTAACTCCTTCATTTCAAACAATATGACCCAACAACTTAGCTTGTTCTAGGAAAAACTGTTATTTTTTTGGATTTAATGACAACCCATATTTTCTACATTTATTGATGGTGTGGTCTAGATGAGTTAGGTGTTCCTCATCTATATTTAAAAATAGTTTTATATCATCTAAATATATGACAATGAAAATGTCCCTTTCACCTACAAAGGCCATGTCCATGGCCCTTGAAATGTTTCCCTTTCATTCATAAATCCAAATGGCATCTTGTCATACATAAATGTACCCCATGGGGTTATGAAAATCGTATTCTCTCTGTCATTTTTATGCATCACTACCTAATTATAACCTAAAAAACCATCCATCATAGATATCCTACTGTCCCCCACTACTTTATGTAAAACATGGTCCATCTTGGAAAGGGGGTAGTTTTCCTTCAAAGAAAACTTGTTTAGATTTCTAAATTCAACACAGTTTGATTTCCCCACTCTTATTTTTAACTAATACTAATTTTTCTACCCATTCCAAGTATCTTAAAGGAATTATAATTTTCACATCTAATAACTTCCTTACGTCCTTTTCAATAATAAGTAGTAGAATAGGGTAGGATTACCTTAGTTTTTGCTTTAAAAGCTTAAATAATAGGTTGTATAATATAGATGTATCATGTGTTATAATATCTTCATATTTCTAGAAATATGTATCCTTATATTCCTTGAAGACTTTCAAATACCTATACCTTTATTTAACTTCTATGGGAACAACTTAGACTGTTTGATATACTTTGGATCTTGTAGTGAGACTATGTTGACATATTCAACATCCTCCTATTTTGGTTGCGGTTGCACAATAGGACTGACCAGGATGTCATTTTTGTCAAACAACCTTTTTAGTGGCAAGAGCCTTTAGGGATAAAATTGTTTTTAATTGGAGGATCTCGTGGTTTGCAATTTGGATGAAAAATTATAGACTTGAGTTTTCATGTTCTTAATACAAATATTTCTCATTTTCACTTTCATCTTGATCGATACACGAGGTTGAGAATTCACCTACCATTTCCATAAATCTCTTTATCTACTAGTTGTTTTCAAACACTTTCCAATTATTATTATTATTAGGGATGGAAGGCTTGCATATCATTTCTACCACATGTCTAAGTGTAATCGCTATTGGAGGCTTGCAAGTACTAGCAACTAAATCCAATGAATATACATTTTTATTCATTTCCCTTGGAACGTTAATGATATTCAAATATGGGAAGAACGTGATTCTAGCATGCAGTTGTGGAGTAATTTACCATGCACACTCAGAGTTACATAAAATGGAGTTGTATTACCATATATTTCTTTTACATGTGGGTCTAATTTGATAGTAGGATTATCCTATCAAAGGAAAATGTTTCACGTTGAATGGTTTATGCTCATCCAATTGGAATTTTATAAATTTTTCTTTGGTATGCACGATTTTTTGCTACTTCAGACATAGATATAAGAATTGTAATTTTCGCTCACTGTTGTTCAATAACAAAGAGAAAGTATATATATCTGGTTCTTTCATTTTAGGATTGTCACTTCTTGGTTAGGCTACTTTAACTAATTTGAATATACTTAGGGATGAAAGTTAGAAGAATATGTCCTCAGGCCTCTTAGTAGGGTTTGGCGGGTTGGAAGCTTTATGGTTTAGATGATTTTCAAAGAGATCTTTAGGAGGAAAATTTTTCTTCTCGTTTACTAGAGTATTTCTAGCCTAAGGTCATATTTTTTTTGTTATTCTATTTGCAAATTATTACCAAATATCCTATACTGAGTTGATTCCATCTCATATCCTTTCTTTGTTTGTTCTTGCATATTTTCATATTATAACTTTTTCTTGCAAATATTTCTCATAGTCTTCTTGAGTAACATGGATTTATCATACTCATCTTGCATCCACAACGTTTGATATGGTGGTTTAATTTATCCTTTATCTTGTGGGAGGTTTGCAAAATTATTGTTATATTCCCTCAACAAGAGTTATAGGATGATATTAATTTCTTCTATCTTTTTCCATAGTATGTAGATTAAAAGGTATTCTATATGGATTAGAATTTCTTAGTCCTCCACCTTAAGGAATTCTAATCGAATTGTGTCTTTCAATTTCGGGTCTTGTCATCTTTTTAGATAGACCTTTAATTACTCTTGAAATATCGTGTATTTTTGCATCTTGTATATCCTTATTTGTTCCATATACCTTGTCAATTTCTTGTTTCATCCTTTTTTTTTGGTCTTTCTTGTTCTTTTAGATTTAATAAAGTTGTCATATTTTCCTCAACATCTACTAAATGATCTTCCATGATGACTAGGATTGATGGCCTCTCCTTGAGTACCATGACAAATTTAGGCTCAAAATATCTTGCAGAAGTGACCTTTGATACATTGATGTATTTTATTGTATATTTTAATAAATATTTTATTGAATTATCCTACCAATTCCCCATTCTTCATTCTTAGGAAGAAAAATCAGTCAGATAATAGAGGTGGTCTTTTTTTTACCCCATTTCCTCGTAAATGTGGTCTCAATTGTAGGCCAAGAATTTATGGAGGCTGCAAGGAGGATTCTGAACGAGTTTTCGACTTCTATATCTAAAATTTAGATAAAGAGCCTAATAAATACATCATCATTTACAACGTAATGATTATTAGTGAAGTCTTAGAAATTGACCTTGTGTGCATTTATTGTATGTTCTCTTTGTCCATCAAACATAGGTAATATTTTCAATTAACTATTAGGAAATTCATGGATATTATTTGGAAGGTTCAACAGACCATACCTAGCACCTACCCATGGATTCGCAGGTGGAGGTGGAGGTCTAACTGCTCCCCCTACATTGGCCATTATATGATGAAGTATTTTATTTTTGTCGTGGAGGGTTATAGGAGTTCTTTAAGTCCTAGATTTGGGCTGTAATGAATGATAAATCTTGTAGAGGATAATAAAGGATAATTCCAATGATCTATTGTAGAAACAACATGAGTACTCTGAGCAGAATATGGATCTTCATGAGTATTTAAAGCTTCATATGTTTCTTGATTTTCAAATTGAAAAGGAAATGTTATAGCGTCAATATGAGGAATACCTTTACTTTGAGGATATTGATGTTTGCGATGATTCTTCCAAGTGCCTTGCTTTTTGGAATCTTTTAGGCTCTGGAGATTGCTTAATGTTGTATTTTTTCTTATATGTCTTCTTTGGTTAGTTTTTCAACATTAAGTTAACATTATTAGGATCTTTAAATAAGAGAATAACAAGTACAACAATCAAACAAAAGAGACAATGAACACAATTTTTTTACTCGAGGAAACCATAAATAGAGAAAACCCCACAACTTCTTCAGAGATAGAATTAACACCAAAATAGTAAAACCCAAAACAACTATGTTCTACACCTGAGTGTGTTTGTGATGTGTACTAAATAGAGAGTCCAACTCTCTATTTATACTAATCCCGGCATGACTAAAACACTACTAGGGCCGACCTCTCTAGTAGAGTCTAATAACCCCAATGCCCAGGACTTTAAGCCTTAGAAAATAGGAGGGTTACCCACAATGACTTGACATGACATGTTTACATTATAGATCTTCCCAATCGGAACATCGAGGCATTACATGACATAAGTACATCCCAGAATAAACATCGGGTTACAATAAATAAGAAATACAACTGAATACATTCTGAAGTTACAATTACATCAACACTCCCTCTTAACTAGGAAGGTATTCTCTCGACACAATTTTCATCACTCATCTTCTTCTCTAGGTCATCTCGTCATCTTCGTCTTCAAGTCATCTTCATCTCTTGGATCATCACTCGATCTGGATCATCACTGGACATCATCACTAAATCTGGATCATCACTCGATGTCGATCATCACTCGATCTAGATCATCACTCGATGTAAATGCAAGAGTTGTTCAGTTGCTTATCACGATATGAATGTTTGATTCCGAAAACGTTAGGATGTGAATGGTTGATTCCAACTTAGCAAGCGTTTTCGGGTTCGCTTCAAAATACTTGGTCGATCAACATATTCTGATTCATTTGCATTAGGTATTTATAAGGCGTTCATTTTTCATTTTTGTATATGATTTCTATTATTCTCAAGTTCCCAGCACAATTTATAGGCCCGTTACGTTTAATTATAAGTAGGGCAGCACCAACACCAACAGTATGTCAACTGACGGTGTTGTTATTGTTGCGGTTGATCCAGAGAAAAATGAAATTCCGGCCATCTTTGGACTATACAACGACAACCAAAGTCCTGACGTTATTACCCGTTTAGGGTATTTGGATGCGCAGATTAAGCCATTACATGAAGTCTACGACAAGCTAGGTGCCGCCATTTACAGTACATTAAGTACTTCCGTTGTTTTCCAGGCAGCCATTTTTAGCGCCATTAGGGTGTTCGGACAGGAAATCAGGGCGTCGCGTAGGTGTGAGGATTGGAGTCCTTTCATTCTGTTAGGCCTTGCCTCAGCTCTAACGATTCTTGTTGTCCTTTACAAATTCCTCGAGCAGTTTGACCTCTGCAAACTTGGAAAGCAACTTCTACAACAGCGCGATTTTCTACTGGAGGGCTACCTTCAAAATGACCNATTCTTGTTGTCCTTTACAAATTCCTCGAGCAGTTTGACCTCTGCAAACTTGGAAAGCAACTTCTACAACAGCGCGATTTTCTACTGGAGGGCTACCTTCAGAATGACAGCTTGACGATCTACAGAGGGAACAGCTTATTTCCTGAAGCAGATCAAACTCAATTCCGTTGGTGGTCACTCAGAGTTGCATTTCTTGTGACCTTGATCGTGATTGCGGCGTACGTATTTCTAACGTGCATCAGTCTCCTGTGCTTATGACACCCACTGCATGCATGCATTAATATATATATATATATATATGCGCGCGCGGCTTAAGAATATTGAAACCCGTTTCTTGCACCCGTCTTCAGTGCTTGCGACAGCCACTGCATATTTTAAATATATACACGTTTGAGTGTGCGTAAGCATCAAGAATTCCGAGTCAAATTTTATGTACTACATATTTTATATATAAATATTATGTTTAAAATGTGTGTAAAAAGTTATTGTTGAGTTAATTATTAATAATACTGGACAGAGTTAACTGGAGTAGTATAAGTACTAACCAAAACGCCTCCAATATTTAGTGGGAATCCGGGCAGAGCAATTCGTTATGAAATAATAATTTAGTGTTTTTAAATTATGGTTATTTGCCTCTTTTTAAAAAGGATTATTTAATTTAGAACAACTAAATTTGATTAACTAAATCTAATTGCAGAAATTAAACCAGCTTAGATCCAAATCGTAGGCTCTATCAAGGGTCGAGAGGGATCAAATCTCTTCTTAAGTATCCATTGATTTGATTTAAACCAAAAGACACATCTTTTTATTTAAGGTCCACATATAATATTTTTATTGTTAATATTTAATATTATTTATGTGACATATAATATTTTTTATTATTTTTTATTTTATTAGGAACGGACATTACAACATTTCCCTATACATGGTTTTAAAACCACATGCAAGGCCCTCCTACAACCATAGGTTGTTTAGGAGGCATTGCACATGGTCTTAAAACCATTTGCAAGGCCCTCCCAAACCATGTAGAATAAAACCATGAGTTGTTTAGGAGGCCTTGCACATGGTTAGACACTCCTAAACCATATACAATAAAACCATGGGTTGTTTAGAAGGTCTTG
The DNA here is from genome assembly GCA_001517045.1 of Pseudotsuga menziesii. Classification (NCBI taxonomy): domain Eukaryota; kingdom Viridiplantae; phylum Streptophyta; class Pinopsida; order Pinales; family Pinaceae; genus Pseudotsuga; species Pseudotsuga menziesii. Next base: position 4,212 of record LPNX010842418.1, on the reverse strand, counting down.
CACATGGTTTTAAACCATGTTGCACATGGTTTTAAACCCATGCACATACCATGTGCACATCGTTTTAAAACCATGTGCAAGGCCAACATATTTTTTTGAGGATAATTCAAATTTTTATTTTTAATTATTTTGTTAGGTAGGAACATTACAACATATCCCCCATATTGTGTTTTTTTCATGACCCACATTTTTTTTACAGATAATTAAATTTTTACTTTTTTATTGTTTTGTTAGGTAAGAAGATTACAACATCTCCCCCATATTAGGTTGTTTTTTTCGTCGACATTTATTTTGGCCTATAATGAAAAAATATATTTTTTATCAATAAAAATAAAGTTACATAACGTTACTTAACGTTACAAAATCTCCCCAATACTGAGCTGTAGAGCGCCTCTCAACCCAAAAATTACTAAAATAACAGTTTTTATGAATGATTTTAAGAGATCTATATCCAAAATTTGACAGAAAAGAAGAGCGTTTTAGTTGTCTTCTATGGTACTTAGTCTTAACTGAGTTAAGACAAGTATCTCTTTCTATTAAGAGTCAAAACTTTGAACATTCAGCATTTTTTATATTTAATTTCAATATAAATTTAAAATTAAATTATATATATATATATATTTAAAAAAACTTTTATTCATACAATAAGTATGAATTACTCGAATAACCTTACAACTTGGAACCTTGCTGTCTTCCTCCTATCTGATTCTAATGTCATTCCACATCTCTGCAAAAATCATTACATGGGGTGCTCCCCTAAGCTTAGATCGAAAAAAAAACCATTTTAGTTATAACTAAATCTGCTCCCAAACTTTTTTCCACTTATGAGTTTTATATTGTTATAAAGGAGTTGGTGACATGATTATTACTGATCCTCAACTTCAATTATCCCTGGTTGAATTGTGACATGATCATTACTGTGATCCTCAACTTCAATTATCCCTGGTTGAATTGTGAGTGCGAGTTTACATTATTATGATCCTCAATTTCAATTATCATTGGTTGAATTGAGAGTGCACAAAGTGGCTGTTTCAAAATTGAGTTCTCTGTAGATATGTGTAAGAGATATCAATTCAAAGTAGAATTTCAATACTTCAATTTCATTTAAAAGATATTATAAATGAAGGGTTTTAATATTGTTTTTATCAGTTTGTCTAGTCCATCATCATTTTTGAATAGCCATAGATGTAAATACTTTGAATTTGCGTGTCTCTGGCTACCTTTAAGATTCACCATAAAACTATTAACTCTGCTTTGCTGTTGGTAGCTCGAACCACCGCAAATTTGATACATAATTTTCTGTTTTCTGCAAAATATAAAACCCTTCGGGCTCCACCAAGTGGCGGCTGGCCTTGACTTGCTCAGTCAAAAAAAAAACATGAATTTGTTTGACATAGAATTTATTTTACAGTATTGTTAGGCATGACTGCAATCACATGAGAATGTAAAATGTAATTTCTAAAATATTTGATATCTTTGACCATGGCATACGACTGCTTTTCATGAGGCTATAATTTAACTCAACATGTTTCAAGGCCTTACTAAAAAAGGCTATGGGATTCTTTCAACCTTCTTTATTTATTTTGTAAGAGCACAAGTGAAATAGTACTTGTCAAAGCCAAAGAAAATATTAGGAAATATTCAGTGTAATCATGGATGATTAAAATAGGAGATTCTCCTAGAGAATTCTGGAGCTACTCGAAAGCTTCCTTGGATTCACTGGTCTATTTGACATCGTTACCTTTTTAAAGTATGTTGGTATATTTTTTTTATCATCTCTTTAGGAATGAATCTTCTAAGAAAATTTATCTTTCCCATGAAATACTGAACCTTTCTTTTATTCATGGGATAATATATCAAATGTATTGAAACTACCCTCTATGGAACAATCCTAACTCTTTCATTTCAAACAATATGACCCAACAACTTACCTTGTTCTGTTATTTTTTTGGATTTAATGACAACCCATATTTTCTATATTTATTGAAGGTGTGGTCTAGATGAGTTAGGTGTTCCTCATCTATATTTAAAAATAGTTTTATATCATCTAAATGTATGACAATGAAAATGTCCCTTTCACCTACAAAGGCCATGTCCATGGCCCTTGAAATGTTTCCCTTTCATTCATAAATCCAAATGGCATCTTGTCATACATAAATGTACCCCATGGGGTTATGAAAATCGTATTCTCTCTGTCATTTTTATGCATCACTACCTAATTATAACCTAAAAAAACATCCATCATAGATATCCTACTGTCCCCCACTACTTTATGTAAAACATGGTCCATCTTGGGAAGAGGGTAGTTTTCCTTCAAAGAAAACTTGTTTAGATTTCTAAATTCAACACAGTTTGATTTCCCCACTCTTATTTTTAACTTGTACTAATTTTTCTACCCATTCCAAGTATCTTAAAGGAATTATAATTTTCGCATCTAATAACTTTCTTACCTCCTTTTCAATAATAAGTAGTAGAATAGAGTAGGATTACCTTAATTTTTGCTTTAAAAGCTTAAATACTAGGTTGTATAATATAGATGTATCATGTGTTATAATATCTTCATATTTCTAGAAATATGTATCCCTATATTCCTTGAAGACTTTCAAATACCTATACCTCTATTTAACTTAACTTCTGTGGGAACAACTTAGACAGTTTGATATACTTTGGATCTTGTAGTGAGACTATGTTGACATATTCAACATCCTCCTATTTTGGTTGCACAATAGGACTGACAAGGATGTCATTTTTTTCAAACAACCTTTTTAGTGGCACGGAGCCTTTAGGTATAAAATTGTTTTTTAATTGGAGGATCTCGTGGTTTGCAATTTGGATGAAAAATTAGTTCTTAACACAAATATTTCTCATTTTCATTTTCATCTTGATAGATACACGAGGTTGAGAATTCACCTACCATTTCCATAAATCTCTTTATCTACTAGTTGTTTTCAAACACTTTCCAATTATTATTATTATTAGGGATGGAAAACTTGCATATCATTTCTACCACATGTCTAAGTGTAATCGCTATTGGAGGCTTGCAATTACTAGCAACTAAATCTAATGAATATACTTTTTTATTCATTTCCCTTGGAACGTTAATGATATTCAAGTATTCAAATAATTTTTCTATCAAATCCCATTCTTTACTTTTGTAATCCCGCACTCTAGGGTGTTTGATTTGGTAAACATTTTTAATTTGTTCCACAACTAGTTATGAATCTTCAAAAATAGTGGGTTGTGATATTCCCATCATTTTAGAAGTTTATAACCCAGTATCATAGCTTAATATCAGGATACATTGTTTGTGGTTTCAAAATTTAGCTTAAATGAAATGGTTATTTTTTCATTCCTAGGAGAGAATAGGATTACACTCGCCCCTGCTTCTTCTTTGGAGAAGGCTCCATAAAAGAGCATTTTCCATACTTGGCTTGGGAAAGATGAAACGTCATGAGAAGATAATTTTTTGGTCCAAGAATATTCTTAATCATCATTCATTTCTAATATGAAACATCCCATGTATTCCTTTATTACATACAAAGGATAACTCTCTAGACTATTCTTATCACGTACAACATATGCAAACTTAGCATTTTTGTAAATCCTCCTACTCTCCCACAAATATTGGAACAATTGAATGCTTATATCCATTTGCATTGTGCCTCCCATATTTTTATTCCATGTTCTAGATAGCATTATCTCATACTTAATAGGAACATCTACCACTACTACATCCATCATGATACTTTTTGTAAGCAACTAAGCTAGTGTGACCACCAAATCATTTATCATCCCCAAGCTTTTCACCTTTCTAGACTCACAACTATAAAGGTCATGGTATGGATAGGTAATATCTAGATCAAACTACTCCATAATAACCTTTGCAATTAAGATATGGGAAGAGGGAGTGTGCAAGAAGTTGAGGGACCTTTTAGATGCAACCTCACTTTTTAGGAACACGCTCATGTTACATAGAAAAAAGAACGCGCTCCTCTTCCATAGCGCTTGGAATTGTAAATCCGAGCCTGACATGTCAGCAGACATGTAGGCTAGGTAACAATAACGCACACGCGTTATAGAACATCAAAACGCGTACGCATTTTGTAGTTATAAAACGCGTGCGCGTTTTGTAAATTTAAAAAAAATAAAATAAACACACAGTCCCCCACCCGAGAGTCATTTTCACCGAACAGTATCGCGAAAACGAGCGTG
>LPNX010842406.1:445297-463386 GCA_001517045.1 Pseudotsuga menziesii | reverse complement strand
CCATAATTCTGAAAGGAAGGATCGTCTGAGCTCCACAGATGTGTTGATCCTGTAATTCTGAAAGGAAGGATCGTTAGTAACTCTGTAAAGACCTAAATCTCGTAATTCCGACAGGAAGGATCGTCTGAGTACCACAGACATGTTGATCTCCTAATTCCGAAAGGAAGGATCATGTTGATGTTTTCATGATGTTGATGTTTTCATGATAATGATGTTTTGATGATGATGACATTTTCATGATGATGTTTCTGATCAAAAGATCAGAGTATAATGATGATGTTGTTGCTGATCAAAAGGCCAAAGTGCTGAAGATGATGTTGCTGATCGAAAGGTCAAAGTGCTGAAGATGATGTTGCTGATCAAAAGGCCAAAGTGCTGAAGATGATGTTGCTGATTGAAAGGTCAAAGTGCTGAAGATGATGTTGCTGATCGAAAGGTCAAAGTGCTAAAGATAATGTTGTTGATCGAAAGGTCAAAGTGCTGAAGATTATGTTGTTGATCGAAAGGTCAAAGTGCTGAAGATGATGTTACTGATTGAAAGGTCTAAGTGCTGAAGATGTTGCTGAAGATGTTGCTAAAGATGTTGCTGAAAGATCTTGCTGATCAAAAGGTCAAAGTGTTGAAGAAGTTGCTGATCAAAAGGTCAAAAGATGCTGATGTTGATTAAAGAGTTGTTGTCGTCGAATATTGAAGATGAAGACTATATGATGTTGAAAAGCTTCCAATGATTTATAGATGTGTTACCCTGATGATGTTGATGATGTCCTCTCCTACTATTGTTGTTGTTGATGTTGTTGTAGAATACCCTTCTCGTTAAGGGGGAGTGTTGAAATATTGTAACTTCGAAGAATATTCTATATGTATCTTTTGTAGTCCTCGATGGTCCTACCGGGAGAACCACTTGTATTATCTTGTAGCCCGATGCTTCTAATAGGAAGAACTAATAAAATTCATGAGGTTGTCCCCTCTAATTGTAAAGGTGAGTCATTAGCACCCCAGTTTGGTTACTTGAGCCTACATGTGTAACTCGAGCCTACATGATTAACTCAAGCCTACATGTCGGATGAGTTAATTGAAGTGAACAGATGAATATAAATAGAGGTGTAGCTCTCCTCATTTGCAACACACTCTCACTTGTGTAGTGCATTAGTGGAGAAGAGAAGTAGCTGGAGAAGGAGGAGGATCAGGCTTTGATCTCCTTGCTGGTTTTATCTTTTATCTTTTCGGGACATCTATATTGAGGAAGCTTTTGCTGGGTTTTTCCCTTTAGGGTTTTCCCAGGATAAATCTTTGTGTTCCTTTTGTATGGTTGTGCTTGTCTATCTTTCAGTGATCCTGTTTATATGCTTTTGTTATGAAAATGAAATTAAATACCGATGTCTTAGCTAAGCATATGAAAATTTAACACATCAGGTATTTCAAGAAATCTTTCTACTGTTATTTCTTCTGCTGAAACTCTTAATTCCAAAGAATTTTTTATATCAGAAAAATCTAGGGCTTGGGCATCTTCAAGCATTGTTGCTTGTGGAGATCCAATCCCTAGTGACTCCACTGGGATAAGTATACCACTACCTTCTCAACAAATATTCTCATCAGTGCTACCTTCCACCTCCATCTCCATACTCATTTCCAATATGGCTACCCCTCAATTGTCCAAGATGGAAAGGATCCTAGTAGCTGGGTATGCACCCCTAGTTTTTCCAAATCCTCTTGCAACCATGCCTACCGGGGATTACCTCAAGTATATGCCTAAGTTTACAGGGGAAGGGGATTTCACTGCTGAAGAACATCTAGAGGATTTTTATAGCTATGTTGAAAATAAAAATATAGAACAAGAAGACGTATGGACCAGAGTTTTTGTGCAAAGCCTAGATAGCCAAGCTAGAGAGTGGTTTAAGGAACTGCCTGCTGGGTTAGTGGCAGGAATAGAGGCCCTAGATGATGTTTTCCTAAAGAATTGGGGAGAGAGGAGAGACCACCTCTACTACATCACATATTTCAGCAACCTGAGGAGAGAAAATGGTGAGTCTGTCTCCAACTTTACCAAAAGATTCAACAACATGTACAGCAAGATCCCCACTGAGATTAAGCCCACCGGTACCTCAGTGGTGATAACTTATGCAAATTCTTTTGACTCTAACTTCTACCTACTTCTCAAAGAAAGGAGGTCCACCTCCTTATCACTCATGCAGGATGCTACCCTAGAGGTAGAGTCAAACATTCTAGCATCTCAAAAGGTCAAAGGGAAATTAGACAGGAGAACGCAACCAACAGACTATAGTGGGGCTTCAGCATCAGAGAACAAGATTGAAAAAATGACCAAACATTTAGACAACCTGATTGCTAAAATGTCTAAATTGAAGGACCAAGGACATGTGCCGATGAGGGGTAAGGGGCCAAGTGACTTTGCTCCTCGAAACCCAAATTTTGTTCCTTATAGAAGAGGAAACCCCCCTGTTCAGATTCTCTGAAGGGAGAGAAATCAAGGGGAAGAACAGAGGATAAGAGCTCCATTTCAAAATGCTATATTAGAAGAAGAGCCATAATTCATTGAATATGAAGGAGAAGCTGAAGACAATATCCACTGCATGAAGGATGAGGTGGATTATTCTTTTCTAACCCAAGCAGAATATGAAGAATCCCTGATTGATGAGCAGATCATTGAAGAGACTGTCTATCAGGATGATATCTAGGAAGGCTACTAACTGAGGTCTAGGTTGGTTGCTCCCCTCAAAAAGAATGTTGCACCTATCAAGCAGCTTTCTACACCTGCAAGAAAGGATGTTGTTTTACCAAAGAAAGTGGTTGTTTCATCCAAAACATTGCTTAAACCAGCACGTTCAGCCACACCTGGTCAAGTCCAACTCAAACCTATAACTCATGAGGTAAGGTTTCCAGATTAGATGCATTATGCTTTCAACCTTGAGTCTGAAATTCAAAAATTGAAAATCCCTTTTCCTTTGATTGAGTTGATGAAGAATGATGCATTTAAAACCTCCATTCTGAATTCCCTTTAGCCCAAGGTGCACATTGACACTGACTTTGTAAATATGCAAGATGACAAGCCTGTTGTAACCCTTGGCCCCATGATCGAACACCTAAAGGACTCCTGCCCACCATTCTATATCTTTTTGAACATCCACAATAAAATCCTCCATAACTGTCTGCTGGATTCAAGAGCCTCTCACAACCTAATTCCTAAGCATGTGATGGATGAAATCGGCCTCAACATTACCAAGCCCTACCACGATTTATTCTCCTTTGACTCCAAGAAGGTCAAATGCCTGGGTCTCATCAAAGACCTTGCTGTAAACCTAACGTAGCTACCTTCAAAAAGCGTAATGATGGACATTGTGGTGGCTGATATTCCCCCAAAATTCGGCCTCTTGCTGTCTCGGTCATGGAGCAAAAGATTAGGTGGAACCCTCCAGATGGATCTCACATATGCTACCATTCCCATGTTTGGAGGGGAAACTAAGTGGATGTATAGAGAAAATCAGATAGCATACATCATAAGCAAAGAGAGTCGCTCAGTGAATCACCCAATTTACACTGTGGACACCAATTTTGGATCCTGTATTTTTCAAATTGATGATAATTAGCAGACATCGGTTCAGCTCATTGAGCCCACCCATCCGCGGCCAGAATAAATCAAAACAATGATCTGGACCATGTACTTCAATGGAGCTAGTGCCCAAAACTCAGCTTGTGCGGGTGTAGTCTTGATCTCCCCATCAAAGGAGAACATTCACCTGTCTTACAAGCTCAATTTCAAAACCACCAAAAACATAGCAGAGTACAAAGCCTTGCTGCTGGGAGTTAAAGTGGCCAAGGAGATGGGGATCATGTGCGTGAATATTTTTGGGGATGCAGACCTCATCATATAGCAGGTAAACAACACTTTTCAAACAAAAAATATCAGATTGAAGGCCTATAGGGACGAGGTATTTACTCAGAGACTCATTTATGTTTTTTGAACTTTCATATATTCCTTGGGATTTGAATCACCTGTTTGATTCCTTGGACATCTACACAAGTCTTTTTGTTCCTCCCTTGCCCCCTAAGCTCAGCTATGATGTTCATGTCAAGTACAAACCTTCTCTGCCAAACAATGTAAAATTTTGGAGGGTGTTTGAAAATGATGGGGATCTTAGTAAATTCCTTCAGTTAGTGGATGAATTCTTTGACATACACATAGACCAGGAAAACCTTAACCCGGAGGAATCCAAGTAGATCAAGTTAAAAGATAAAGTGACTGAGCAAAATATTGTCCAATTGCCTAGCAACTACATACCCCGAGGTCTAGTACCATTAGAAGAAATGTTTGATCACAATGACGTCCCTTTCAAGCCGTCCAAAAGGGAGCTAGATCCTATTGTCCAAGAGCTGAACATAGGCAGCCAAAGCCATCCAAAACTGATAAATATATCCACTAGGTTGACTGCTGAATAGAAGTCTGAATATTGCAGCTTGATAAAAGAGTTTGCTGATGTCTTTGCATGGGAGTATAGTGACCTAAAAATGTATGACACCAACACCATCCAACACAAGATTCTTTTGGAGAAGGACACCATTCCTTTCAAACAGAAGCTAAGACCCATCAGCCCCCTTCTATTACCAGTGATTGAGAAAGAGATCCATAAGCTACTCAAAGCCAAGATCATAATCCCCATCAGATATTCCAAGTGGATTGCAAATCTAGTAGTGGTAACAAAGAAAAATGGAGAAATCATTTTGTGTGTGGATTTTAGAAACCTGAACAAGTGTTCCAAAAAAGACAACTATCCACTGCCCAAGATGGAACATCTACCGCAGAGAATCTCGGGGGCCATGGTCATGTCCTTCCTTGATGGTTTCTCTAGATACAACCATGTTGTTGTGCACCCAGATGACCAAGAGAATATTGCCTTTACCACTCCCTGTGGCACCTTCATGTATGCTAAAATGCCATTTGGGCTAATGAATGTTGGGGCTACGTTTCAGAGAGCTATGGATCTAGCTTTTGTAGGGATAAAAGATAAATTTGTGCTGATATATTTGGATGAATTAACATTTTACTCTCACAGCCATCATGATCACTTGCAGAATTTAAGGAAGGTATTTCTGAAGTGCAGAAGGTACAGAATATCACTGAACCCCAAGAAGTCCTAGTTTGCACTCAATGAAGGAAAGCTCTTAGGCCACATAGTCTCAGCTAAAGGTGTAAAGATCGATCTGGTAAGAGTGGAGGAAATTTAGCAGCTGTCACTACCAAGGTCGAAAAGAGACATTCAGTCCTTTTTAGGCAAGATAAACTTTGTCAGAAGGTTTATTCCAAATTTCTCCGAGTTGGTAAAGCACATAACAGCCATGTTAAAAAAGGATGCAGAAATCAAGTGGACCAACCAGGCAAGAAATTATTTTGAATATATTAAGAAATCCATCATGGAAGCCCTAACCCTGATTCGTCCCAACTACACCAAGGGTTTTTACATTTTCTCTTTTGCATCTTCTGACACAGTGGAAGCTGTACTATTACAAAAGAATGATGAAGGTCTTGACCATCCAATTGCTTTCTTCAACAGAACCCTGAGAGATGTTGAGCTAAAGTTTGACCCAATTGAGAAGCAAGCTTATTCTCTCATAAAATATTTGAAGAACTTCAGAATCTACATTCTCCATGCAAAGGTCATTGCATATGTCCCTTCAGCTGCAGTGAAGGATGTTTTGACCCACCCTGATGTTGATGGGAAGAGAGCTAAGTGGATTGCCAAACTCATTGAGTTTGATGTAGAGGTGAAACCCACCAAGCTGGTAAAGGGATTAGGCCTAGCCAAACTCATGGCCAAAGAAACTGTGAGCTGATGGGAATAAATTTCACATGTATTGGATCATCAAAGGTGCAGACTATGGTAGCAACTGAAACAGAAGTAAACCAAGATCAGAATGACAGTCCATCGGTAGATAAGAACTTATATTCCTGTGAGTGGTACTCAAGTATCATTAAATGTTTTCTTAAATTAGAAGTCTCTCTTGATCTCACTTCTAACCAAACACAAGCTCTTAAGTTGAAATCTGTTAAGTTTTGCATAATTGACAATTTGTTGTATTGGAAGGATCATTCTGGAATTTTGTTAATATGTCTAGATAAATAGGAAGTAGAGCAGGTCATGCATCACTTTCATTCCAGTACATGTGGAGGCCACCACTACTGGAAAACCACAGCCCACAAGATCTTAAAAGCAGGATACTATTGGCCAGCCCTCTTTGCTGATGTATGCACTTTTGTAAGGGCCTGTGACCAATGTCAAAGATTTTTAGGAAATCAGTAGCTCAAATCCTTTCCCCTTAGGCCTGTTACAGTGAATGACCCTTTCCAGCAATGGGTTCTAGATTTCATAGGTGAAATAAATCCTTCTTCTAGTGGATAGCATAAATGGATCTTAGTAGCCACTGACTACTTTACCAAATAGATAGAAGTAATACCCACCAGAAATGCCACTCATCAAGTCATCATGAGATTATTATATGAGAACATCTTCAGCAGGTTTGGTTACCCGGTAAGGTTAGTAACTAGTAATGCACAAATCCTTTAAAGCTGGGGCATTGGTTAAATTGTGTGAATCAATGGGCATTCAACTAGTGCACTCCACATCCTATTACCCACGAGGCAATGTCCTAGCTGATTCATCCAACAAAAGCTTAGTCCAGATCATTAGGAAATTGCTAGAGACAAATCAGAAAAGCTGGGATTCAAGGCTTAAGTTTGCCTTATGGTTTGATAGGGTGATAGATAAAAGATCCATAGGGACCTCTCCATTCAAGTTATTCTATGGCACTAAGGCCATCTTCCCTATCCAGCTCACCCTTCCAGTGGCAAAGTTCTTTCAGGAAGAGGAAGATGAACCAAATGATATGATGAGAATGATGATGGATTTGGTGGAGTTACAGCAGACCAAGGAGCAAGTTGTAGAAAAATCAGAGGCTTATCAGCAGAGGATAAATGGCATATTTGACAAAAGAGCAAAGACAGACAACTTCCAGGTCGGAGATTGGGTCCTCAAATGGGATGACGTTAGACAAGACAAGGGGAAACATGGAAAATTTGACTCTTTATGGATTGGCCCTTTTGTTATAGACCAGGTATATGAAAATAACACCTTCAAATTGCTGAATCTGGAAGGTGAAGAGGTATTCGATGGCCCAATGAATGGGTGGTTCCTAAAACTCTATTTTATTTGAGGCTCTGGGGCCTTGTGATTGTAAATTAGTAGATAGTAGGTTGTTTTGCTTTCAGAATAAGACTCCATGCCCAATGGAACAATAAAGAATAGTGTTAAGTTTCTTAGTTGATTTTAGGGAAAGGCATTTTGGTCTGGGTTCTTGGGACCTAACAGGGAGGTTCCCATCCCCGAGTAGGAGCCAGATGTTATCTCCCAAAATAAAATGAATTTATTTTTGATAGTATGAAGGATTTAAATCATGCAATGAAAGATATGATGATCACTAACAATTTTGAAAGCCTCTATTTTTTATGCAAAATTTCACAAAGTTGTAGCTTTGGTGGCTTGGGAGAGGATCAGAACATCTCACTAGCCATCGAAAGATGGAAGATCAATAGCAGGAGGAAGACCCCATCGGTATTTAGGCATAATGCTAAACTTATTACTGCCATCGCAACATTTTTAGACAGTAATCAGAGGCGTAGTCCTCTATTACGCCACAACTGCAGAGAGTACAGTGACTAGAAGTTCCACAACTGCGGAGGATATAATGATTAAAAGCATCCAATAAATCAAAAAATCACCACCGATCGGAAGGAATGAAAACTGTTCATTGGAGGTTTTTAAGACTACATATCAGCCAGCTAGTTCCCAAAGGTGCCGCAACTACAGAGAAGATAGTGGCTGAAATCTCCGATCGAAAGAAGTTTTCAGTTTTGATCACCGACAAAATCAGTTCAGGACTTGGAAACTTTAAAACCGGCGGCAAGATAGTTAAATGAGGAGCCAAAATGGTGGGAAACCAAATGACTACGGGCTTTGCCACAACATAAAAAATTCGATGATCAAGGACTGGCCACAGGTTCCAAAACAACACAGACTCATTGCTGATCAGAGGAACTGAAGCTACGCGTTGGCGCTCGAAAATACTAACAGTTGGCAACATAGTTCACTAAGGAACCAAAAGGGCAGAAGATATACAAACTGTGGGTTTCGCAAGAAGATAAAAAATTCGACATCAGAGGTGCTAAAGACTAACCGGTAGAAAAATAGTTCACTACGGAGTCGCAACTACAGAAGGACGAAAGACTATGGCTTCCGATCAATGACGAGGATCATTCTGACAACGTGACAATAGATAAACTCTTTGGCGATCGAAATAACTGAAGACTACGTAGTAGCAGGACAAGGCTGAAAGGTTCCGAAAAGTTGATGATGTGAAGAACTAAATACCACTGAAGTTAAGAATCAAAAGTCGGAACTTGGAACCACTAGCCATCAGCAAGAAAATGAAATGGGAAGCTACAACGATGGAAGAAAAATAGACTAAGGCTCCCGATAAATGAAAAAGTTTACAACACTCCAATAAGCGTGACAATAAAGGATCATCAATGATTGGAAGGCATACAAACTATGGATTGATGAGTTTTCAATGAAACATCTCTGAAGTGTCAGCGGCACAGAGGACTAAAGCCTCGATTCAAACCTCTACAGACCTCCGATGGCGATAGAAAAGAATCACCGAAAGACAAGCATATAAAGTTTTGGAAAGAAAAACAAAGGGGATAGCATGCATCAGTGAATGGAAAGACTACCCATCGGTGGCATAGAATACTAAATTCCCCGATTCCATTGCAAATCAACTTCCGGCAGCAATACAATGAAATTTAGTTTGTTTCACAGCCACAACGGTGAAAAAATAGAGATTTAGAGCGCCTACGAGCTAAAATAAAAATCCCCCGATCGATGACAACAGAGATAAGGAGTAAAATACGGAAGCAGTCAGGCTTGAGGCACCGATGTGATAGAATAAAAGGCTTTCGATCAGAGACTAAGGCAACAAAGTTAAAAAGTTTTTGGGCGGATTGAACAAGACAGGGCACTTCAGTTAGACGTTTATACACTAGCTGTTGGCGGCAATTTCACAGTGAACCAACAGTGGTGGTTATCAGCTACCACTTCAGTCATTAAAAGATCACCCAGTGAACTAGATCTTTGCATTAGATAAACAAACAGTTAGCAAGGGTTTGAAGCCCTAATCTGGAAAAATTATTACTTTCAATTATTTTTTATGTAAACAGATCGGATTTTCAGGATCTGTAATTTTGTAAGAAGCTTTAAAGCCCGTGATTTTTTTATTAATAAAGGTTCGATTCTAGGGATTTATAAGCCCATCCTATTAGCAAGCATCTCATCTAGTTTATTCATAATACGATCTCTTTTGTTGTGATTTGTTCAGCCATATTCTTTATCATTACTGTACTTAAGCCTGAATGTGCATTTAGGTGATTTCTAGTTGATTAAAAGCCAATAGTTGTCATCCTATTGGTAATTTTATGCTATTTGATTGATAAGTACCATCCTTGTTAAGTTTTAGCCATTTGTATGCATGTGTTATGTGTGTAAGTCTGCTAGCTTGGTGAGTTCTCCATTCCTGCACCTTTTTGTCAAACTACTGAACAAGTTGTAACTAAAATCCTTGTGATTGAGAGATCCTCATGCATGTCTTGAGAGTGGGAGGTTATATAGGTTATCCGGCTTGATCCATATCAAAATCCCAAAAAATAGTTTAAGTTACCAGGGATCCTCGAGCAACAACCTAGAGGATTTTGCTGGAGTGATAACAGGTCCATTTAGTAGTATGGTGTCGAAAATCTCAGAATCCTTGTCTTCAAAGAATTATTCATTTTCTCGTATTCTAGGTTCTATTCGGCTAACCCTTCTACCTCAGCCATCTTATAAATGTTGTGTAATGGAGAAATGTGGCCTACCTAGTCCTTTGTAAAGTGGGATGATGGGTTTTTTCCTAGATGGTTGTTTTCTGCACAGTCCTGCTGTTGCTATCCAATGCGCACAATCATACAAGTGACCTAAATATTTCACATGCATGCATTTTTTATATTATTATTCTCTAATATATCACTTGCACCTTCTTTGCTGGGAACATCTCTCATTCGTTCATCCATCCCTCCTTCATCTTGGGTCATCGATCCTTCTTGCTTTAACTCCATCGGTCCTTTTTCTCTATTATACTGTCCTCCTTATTTTTCTTGTAGCTTGCCTTAGTGAAAAATGCCTCTGTCGTCAATATTAATGTATCTTCATTCTGGTAGTCGGATCACGCAGCTCCCACCATACTTTTCCAAACCTAACCATTCTCATATAACGTGTGCCTTACATCGAAAAAATCCATTGTTATCGTCGATCTGGAATCGGGAGTTGATCCTGCCCATTGAAAATTGTGACCTCCTAATGAACTCTGTTGATCTGAGGGAAAGGTTATCCACAGGAATGTTGTAGGAGTGGAATTGGGCCACGTCGTAGATCATAAGGGGAGGGGTCAGATCTGGGACGCTGAAACCTATGGCCCCTACCAAATTCCATCGATTTTAAAAATTTAATCGTGATGCGCAAATTGGATTGGCAGAATCCATCTTTGTCTTAGATCTAAGGCCACGGTAATCTGGGCCGTTGAAATTTGCATCCTCTACCCAATTCTACGAAGTTGGAGATTTTAGTTTTTTGTGTGCATCTTGGATTCATGGAATCATTTTCCACCGTAGATTCATTCCAGATTAGATCTCCTCCATTAGAACATGAAACCCTTTTAAATGATTTCACACATTGGGAATTTAATTTTCATGAGTAGGTTAGATCAGCGGAACTCACCTCCACCGTTGATCTAAAGCACCAACAATCCTGACCATTAAAACATGCATGTTTTTAAGCAGTTTTGCAAATATGAAAAGTTATTTTTTCTGTGGAACGTAGCTCACCAGAATGAATTTCCACCATTGATTTGATTTAACCTTCGATCACCATCGTTTATTTACCAATATTCTACTTCGTTCCACTGATTTAAGAAAATTTATTTCTTCTGCATGTTAAAACAGTGAAATTCTTCAGAACCATAGATTTATTTACACCCTATAGTAGGGCTTTCGCCCTTGCTACAGGAAGGAACAACTCCCTTTCATCTATAGGACGGAAGGGTAGGTTTCCTATGAGAATGAAATGAAAAAGAAAGAAAACCCTACAAAATGAAATTAGGGCCAAGCTCCAGAACCCTACATGAAATTGTTAGAAAACTAAGAAATGGCTACAAGCAATCATTAGAGGACCTGCAACAAACTATAAGCAAATAAACCTATAAGAAAAATATCTTAAACAACTACAATAAACATGACAGAAAACAGAAAATGATACCTTCTATGGGTGGAAATGGGCCACCATGCCCTAGCTTGGGGAGCACCTCTCTTAGGAATGGGGAGCTATGGCTCAATGGAGGAATGGAGGAGAGGGAGGGTGAATGGCTTGAGAGGCAAATGGTCTCAAGGCACTCACATGGGAAACATAATGATAGGGAGTGAAGGAGTGATTTGAGAGTGACCCCCACCCCTCTATTTATACTTTTTCTCAAGACTTTTAGGGTTTTAAGCCCCTGGTTGGGGCTTTAGCCCCTTTTTGGGGATTTTAGTCCCTTTCGCTCAATCTTTAGCTCTTTTTGGGGTCTTAAGCTCCTTTGAGGGGTTTTAGCCCCTTTTTGGAGGCTTTAGCCCCTATGAGAGCTATTTTGGCTCTTTTTAGGGGTTTTTAAGCCCTTTTTCATATTTTTAAACCTTCTTGAGGGTGTGGGGTTCAAATGGGGTCAAATGAGGGTCATGCATGGATGTCCTTGGGTGTTGTAGGTCATGTAGAGCTTAGTGAGGGATTTTTTGGGTTAACACACCCATTCATCCAACAGACAGTTATGTCTACAAATTATCCTGCTCCTGCTCATGCCAAAACTCTTAAACCTGTAAATTTAGACCCTTCATTTCCTATCTTTATGCAACTTGGAACAGATTTCCTCATCCACATACATTTATAAGGTTCACATCTATAATTATTTTCAATTATTTTTCATTTCCAACTTAGAAATGATCCTTCAACCTATCTGCAAAATCTCATTAACCTTCTTCAAGGTCCTATGATAAGAAATATTTAGGCCTTATTCCTCCTTTCTCCGATCTAATCCCTTTCCAATTGCTTAGCCCAAAATAGAAGTGTTAACACTTCTATAAAAAATATTCAAAATTTAACACAGATGCTAATAGCGGCTCCAAGTAGGGGATGTTATCCTCCCTGTGAGGTACAAAAGAACTTTGTAGACCAACTTCCTTATCCGTTGGGCTTGTTCCAAACTTTCCTGAAATCCTCAAAAAAAATCTAGTTCCTGTAACTTCAAATTTGCCCAAAAAGAAAAAAACAAATGACACCTCCTCTTGGGGACCTTACTTCCTTCACCTTGGGATTTAAGTCTGTCAAAGATATTTCCACACATGCAATGTTAAGAAAAACCGGTATATACAATGACATGGAACTGAACTTACTTTTCATAAAATAGTGATTGAGGAGCTTCCCATTTACAAGATCTCCTGACACCAGACCACCCTCCATCTCTTCCAATAGGTAGGCATTATTTCCTCTGAAGGATAGAATTTTATAGGGGACCTTCCATAGGTGATCAACGTTTCCATGCTTACCCTTCACTTAATGGGGTGCATCCCATTGTAACACTACATCCCCCATCTGGAAATCATTGGGTTTGGTCCTTCTGTCAAAGATCTCTTTCATCTTGTCCTAAAATTTCTGATTCCTATCAAAAACTTTCTCCATTTGTTGTTATATCTCAACCAACTAATACATTCTTCTCTAGGTTGGGTGGGTTTCAGCATATTCTTCTTGCAACAATCTCATAAATGGAAAGCTCAGGGAACTAGGGAAGATTACCTCAGAAACATAGAACAAAAGAAATGGTGAGGTGCCAATAGATTTCTCCACAATGATTCTGTCAGCCCACAAATAATGGAACAACTTTGTGTGCAAAGATTTCTTATTGTCTTGCAGCAGTTTTTTGATGATCCTCATAAGAATCGTGTTCGAATATTCTTCCAACCCATTTCCCTATGGGTAATAGGCTGTGGAATTCCCCATCTATATTTGATATTTGAAACAAAATTCAACCATATATTTTGACATAAATGCAACATCATTATCAATGATTATCTTCCTGGGAACCCCAAATCTTGATAAGATATGCTCCTCCAGAAACTGCATGATCATTGTTTCAGTGTCCTGTCTAGGTGGGATGGATTCAATCCACTTAGTGAAGTAGTATATGGCCATGAAGACCCACTTTTTTTTTCCTGAGTAAGATGGATTTATTTCTCCAATGAAATATATCCCCCATTGGTAGAAAGGGGCTTCAACCTGTATGGGTTTCAAAGGAAATTGCAACAGCTTCCTTCTTCCCTAGAAAATATGACACTTATGATAGGCATCAACCTCCTTGTGGGTGTCAGAAAAAAAAAAGTGGGCCAATAAAAACCCACCCTCATGATCTTGTTTACAGTGATCTTCCAGTATTGATTTCCCCCACATTCCCCTGCATGAAATTATTCAATGAGCTTCTTAGCCTCTTGTTCACTCACACAGTGTTGTAAGGGATTATGCACCTAATAATCGTAGGTCGGGGGTTACCAACATACTCAAACACTTGTAGACAATTGACTTCTAAAGTGCAAAATAGGAAATAGGAGGGTTAGAAGAACTTACTTGTTAAACAACGTTCGATCCTTGCTAGTCCTCTTTCGATCTGCTCCACTTCCAAAGTCTTCAAGGTTCACTCCTCTTTCACCTGTTCAGGGACAATCTTCCAAATATAGAATGATTTATATATATATGTTAGTAGGTTAGATAATCCAAATATGAAATACTGAAGCATAAACAATTATCAAACCAAGATATATAAGACACATGTGGAAGAAGTAATCTCTTTATTATCAATAATGAGAAAGTTCAGAGTACAACCAAACGTCTGAGACAAGGACTCCTCTGTCACCAAAGGATTCTGAGTTTCACTGCTCCAAAGACTTCTGTAAACAATACACCAGCATAACTTTGCTCCAAAGTGTAAGTCCCTACAACCCTCCCCAAGGCCTATATTTATATGTGTGAAATAAGGCAGTTCTCGAAGGTTGGGGAAGTTGTAGCAGTTAGGGAGATTAAGTAAAATGACTTAACTAAACTCCCATTAGCGCGTGATTTTGTGTTTTCATGTTAAGAAGTACATTCGCGGGTATGTAGTAGAGCAACCCGCGAATGACTCGTGACTCTGTATAAGCGCAACCCACGAATACAAGGATTCGCGACTTTCTATGAAGGAGACTCACGAATGACTCATGAGTTGTCAATAATGAGAGTCGCGAATACATCCCAACATGGCTAAAAGGCAAAGTAACTAGCTGGATAAAGATAGAATGTATTTCATGACAAGCCAAGCTATAGTGTAAAGGGCAAACCTCTATCCATAAGTGTCCTTTTGTGTGCCGACATGAGGGATATCAGCACTCGGACGGAGAGGTGCCACTCAAGTGTATAACAGATGCCCCCTAATGTGTGAGGTTAGAGGGGAACGATGGCCGAAATACATTATAATATTCAACTCTGGAGAAACTCAGAAATCCAATGGAGCAGAGAGAGTACCTGAAACAAATACATAATAATGTGATATACAAAGTTACATCTGAGGATACTATGTTCAATTTACTGGAACACTAGTTCCTTTACAATATTTGATTACATCATATGATACGGGTAAAAAACCACGTATATTACAAAGGTGGATCGAAGCCACAATACAATAATGATGAGTCTTCAAAGATCTGGGAGCTAGATATCAGAATCGAACATGGGCTTGCGCAACTTAGTCCGAAAGGAGGGACTAAGGTCTTCATAAATGATCCCAAAGAACCAGTACAATCCAAGCCATGTGAATAAGGGTAAGCTGAAGTCGAACATGGAGAGGATTCGACAGTTTGTCAACCAATAAGTGATAATTGACAACTGAAGCAAAGGAGTTCACCAATGATGAAAGTGAATCCAGAGGTACTATCGTCAAAAATCTAGGTCTTCGTCATCAGGAGGTGCTGAAACGGAACCATGCTGTGATAAGCAAGGCAATGGATCCTCCAACGGATCACAAGAGTGACTAAGAACTGGGCAAAAGAAGGGATACACAAGTAAATGGATAACAGATATAACAGTGATGGGATCAGGTGATAGATCAGACATTAGTTATAATCCTTGAATAGTGAGCACGACACAGAGATGACCCAAGGCAGCATACAATGGATAGATAGAACAACTAGACTTATCTGTCATGTCAGAGACATGAGCAGATTCCCCAGGTATAATGGACAAGAGGAGGAGGCAAAACTTGAAGTGATAGCTGAACACAAGTGTATACTGAAACATGGATATCAGAAAGCAAAGAGTGCTATGTTCAAGGATGACATGTTGCCATTACTGAAAACAAGAGAAAACTTCTTCCTTACCTTCCATGTTAAGTTTTAACGAGTCCAGGAAAGTAAACTCGGTTCCCTCTTCATTTTTTAACAAGCTTGAAGAGATGGGAAAATAATACTTGATACACTGATCCGTGGATTTAATGAGCCCAAACTAGTACATGCTCATGCGGTATTTTCACATTTAGAGAGTCTGAAAATGCCAAAGAAGACTCCAGGGGGGTCCTTTTTCGTCCAATTTAGTCTCCTGAGGCCAAAAAAGTGTAAAACAAACCACAGAAGAACTCTCTTAACTTTCGAAGAAGAAAAGGTGAACCTTTTTCGTACTTAGTCGGGAAGGTCCGAAAAAGGTTAAATTACCACCTACCCAACGCTCCTTCCAAAACAGCATAAAATAGCTTGAGTTTTACGAGTGTGAAGGAAAGCAAGATCACTCGGAAAGATCCATTTGGTTACGAGAAATGGGGCTTACAATAATAAAATCGTTGCTTTGTTCTTTAGTGTTTAACGAGCATGACAAAGACACAAATTACACTCGAAATCTTTTTCATGTTTGGGTCCAGAGCACAAAAGAGAGAAAACTAAGCTCAAACCGGGTGTTCCTTTTCTGTAAATTTAGTCCCTCAGGTCCGAAAAAGTGATAAACCTATACCTGAGAATACTCTTCTCAATTCTGAAGAAAAGAGAGTGATCCTTTCTTGTATTATTCAGCATGGTCTGAGAAAGAGATAACCTACCACCAATGCAGATGCTCGTTCACATATTCTTAACGAGCTTGAACGGACAAGATAACTCGGCAGTCAAGTCTGTTTTGAAGGAGTCAGACCTGGGCCTAAAGAAACTCCATAAGGTTGGGGAGTCCTATAAAGGAATAGCTTGTAAAAAGAGATTCATAAGAAGCTCTATTTGGCGTGAAAAATAGCTATTAGGAAACCCCTGGGCCTGAAACAGTGACGGAATGAGTACCAAAGGATGGCAATGGCATATAAGAATGATACTCATGAAAAGGGATCCTAGCCATGGAAGAACAATGGTAGAGACAAGGGACTAATGGCTTAAAATACCATAGTCTGTGGAAAAAATGTTGATTACTAAGGTTAATGTGGAGTGATAAGATGCCAACATGTGTTGGAAAGAGCAAAAACCACCCTATAGAAGCATCAACACTTTGTAAAAGTTGGTAAACCTGTTCCAAGGTACAAAGAAGATGATATTAATCAATTGTCATTTCAAACTATATAAAAAGACCCACTTTATGAAATTTTATTTCTATTAATAGTTTGAAAATCAAAACATTTCATACCATTTGCACTTTTTGAACCAAAAAGGAAAGTTTACCCTCTATCTTTGATTGATCGCTGTGGACAATTGGACCGTCGGATTCAGAAACCGTCAACTTCAGGTAAATCTACACCCTTAGCTCTTCAATTTGATCCAAACAAATTTTGAATTTAGGGGTTAATTCAGTATTTTACATCAACCTAAAATGTGAAAAAATGTATTCGCGGGTTGCTAAGCTTAATAGCCGCGAATACGATTTCCATTCGCGGGTTGCTCAACGGGAAAGTCGCGAATAACTCGCAACTTGTCCCAATGGACAGTCGCGAATGCTACGTGATAGGTTAAATGTTTTAAAAATAATCAAAATTTTTAAAATTTTATTATGGAATACTGAATCAAATTGTATGTTTTTGTCAGGGAAAACATGGTGCTGGAGTGGAGAGAGAGGGAACATGAAGCTATGGATCAAGTGGCTCTCCAAATCCCGCCTACTATCCAAGCATTGAGGACTAGTGGGCTTCTCAAGTTCTTTTGCACATCGCCCATGCAGGCCAATGTCCACATATTAGAGTTCTTAGTCCATTACTGGGACCATGACCTGGGGATGTTCAATATCCAAGGTGGGACTTTGGAGATTACCACACAAGACATTTACTTCATAACCGAGTTGTCACATCGGGGAGCACCGATGAACCTGGAAGGCACTGGCAGGGGTGGAGACCCCTTGAGTGTCCAGAACTATGTCGATGTATTCTACAGGCCTGGTACTCAAAAGAAAGGCAGCAGCGTTCTCATTGCAGATATTCAGGATCTTACACTACAGGTATTGGCCAGTACTATAGTGAGACTTTCAGGGTCAGCAGGGTTACACATGGCCACCAGGACTCAGATGAGAGTGGCAGTGGACAGCTTTAGAGGTACTCTCTTTGATTGGTGTACGGGAATTTCCCCCATCATGAGGAGGCAATTGTCCGACTGTAGGAGGGGAAGACGGAAGAACTTTGGCTATGCTAGTATACTGGTAGCATTCTTCTTTGAGAGGGTGCCTGCTATGAGCCCTGCTATACCATTACAGGTCCGTCATCCACGGCAGCCGAGGCTGAGCCGGTGGGGAGATATATTCCTCCGTCAAGGAGGAGGAGATGTAGTACATAGCATGTATGATGATGATTTCTATACATGGTGGGAACGGCAGGTGCCGGCGTTGGAGCAGTTTCCATATGCCGGGTTAGATTTCCGAGGTGATCCCGACCTAGTT
>LPNX010842406.1:338322-445078 GCA_001517045.1 Pseudotsuga menziesii | reverse complement strand
AATGCAGATATTGGACCAGTCCGCCCTGAAGGGCACCCACGTACCTTCGTACGTCCTGTTGCAGGGGGAGACCCAGGATTGATCAGAGTACTCGAGGCGAAGCTAGGCAGGCTGACCGAGCGAGTACCTACGATATGGATAGAGCATCTCCCTGTAGCTATGCAGGAGTCAGTAGTTGGGGTTCCACTGGCCTGGCTACGTCTTTTCAGATGAGTAGCTAGAGCAGTATGTGTATACAGGGATGCGGTGGAGGATGCCGAAGCCGAGGAGGCTGAGGAAGCCAGGGGGCACAGAGATCGCGGGGACCAAGGAGGTCCCAGTGGCCATGGTGGGCAGGCTTAGTTTTAGGGAATTTTGATGGATGATGATCCACTTTTGTATATTTTGTACATGACGGGATCTACAGATTGGACTTGACCTATCTATGACAGATATTTACATATATATATATATATATATATATATATATATATATATTTGTGTTTGGTTATCAGCTTATTTACAAATGTTTCTTATGTATTTGCTGTATATTTTATGGAATGTGTGTGAGATGCCAGTCCAAAATATAATTAGCATATGCATCAGTTAATGAATTTTGGTTTCGTAGAATGTGATTAAAAGTAATAACTTCAAAATGTCTTTCCAGTAAACGAATTTGCATGAACTGACGTAACAATGTAGGATTACGCACCTGATAAGCTCGATTGAGCTGGGAAACAACCAACTGAGAATCCAAATGGACTTCAAGCTAGGTGATGCCTCGTGACAAAGCATCCAATAGGATCTCAATGACAGCCCTATACTCAGCAACATTATTGGAAGCAGGACCTAGAAAAGCGCCACCCGCGGCAACAAGCTGTCCTGAGGGGGAATAGATAACCCATGCTGCCGAAGCCAGGTTACAAGTGTGACGAATGGTGCCATCAGCAAAACCTACATACATCTTGGAAGACATCTGCAACAACCAGAAGATAGTATAAAAAATGAAACTGACAACCTAATGTACATAAAAATTCATACATTAATATACAAGAAAAAGTGCTAAGCCTAGGCATAGTACTTCTTCAGGTAGAGCCCATTTCTAGGCTCAGGCAGCTTATTCCCATCATAATCCACTAATTCATATGTGCCTTTACTCAAAACTTTAGACACAACATAGGGTCCCAACCACATGGACTTGAATTTTCCTGCCCCCAGGGGTTCTTTATCTTGGTCCCAGAGCAAGACAAGTTCCCCCTCAAAGAAAACCCGAGGTTTGACCATTTTATCATATTGAGATTTAACCCTATTCTTATGAGCCAGATTTGCAGTCAACGCATCTCTACATTGTTCATCAAGGTGTTCTAAATGGAGCAACCATTCCTCAAGCTCAGTTGTGTCAAGTAGCACATGAATAGCTATCTACAAGGATGGGATTTCGCATTCAATCGGCGTAATAGCTTCCACCCCATGAACGAGTTGGAAGGGGGAAAAACCCGTAGCAGTTTTGACATTGGTTTGATAAGCCCAAAGAGCAGGATATAACATGATGTGCCAATTCGAGCGGGCTGCATCAATAGTACGTTTAAGTATAGTTTTTAAATTTTTGTTTACAGCCTCAACCTGACCATTTGCTTGCGGATAATATGGAGAAGAATGTTCTTGTCGGAATCCGAGCATGGTGGTCAGCTCTGTCATCATGTGATTTTGGAAATGACTGCCATGGTCAGTGACAATCACTTTGGGAATACCAAACCTAGCAATAATCTGATTAAACATGAAGAAAGCTGTCGTTTCCCCATTGTCTTTGAAAGTAGGCATTGCCTCTGCCCATTTTGTGAAATAGTCGACAGCAAAAATGATGTATTTATACCCCCCAGCCGAGGCTGGGTTGCGTGTCATATAATCGATCCCCCACTTCATGAAGGGGCCTACCGAGATGACGGGAAACAAGGGAGCAAGATGTGATCGCATTTTTATGGTGTATAGCTAACATGGATGACAGCGTTTCACAGCTTCCACACAATATTTAAAGATGATGGGCCAGAAATACCCGGCACGTAATATCTTCTGGGCCGTTTCTAACCCAGATAAATGACCCCCACATGCTTCGCTATGGGAATCATTTAGGACAATCTTCGCTTCCTCATGAGTAAGGCAGCGACGCAAGATGGAATCTACCCCTCGTCGATACAATGTATCTCCTATAATGAGGTAGTTTTTAGCATGAAGACGTAACTTGCGTCGGTCTTCCCTAGAGTAAGCGGTAGGATACTTCAAAGTCTGGAGGTATATAAGAATATCTCCGTACCAAGGATCAGAGGTGGATATAGGGAAGATGTGCTCATCTGGGAATGAGTCATCCTCTACCACTACATCTTCTTCCATAGGGAATTCTGCTATAAGCTCGGCAAAAACTAAGGAATTTTTGGATTTAGCGGATTGGAAAACCAAGTCAAACTCTTGGAGAATGACTATCCACTTATTGAATTTTCCCCCAACAATCCGTCGGGATAAAACATATTGGAAAGGGTTTACATCCACCACTACAGTAGTGGTCCTCAGTAAGATGTAGTGCCGTAACCTCTGTACAGCATAAACCGCTGCTAAGGCTAACTTCTCAACGTGGGAGTACTTAAGCTTAGGTCCAACCAGAGCATGGCTAAGATAATAGAAAACATGCTCAATGAGCTTGTCATCCTCCTGAACTAGTACTACCCCAATGGTAGACTCTGACGCGGCCAGATATAATAAAAAATCCCTAGAATAATCTGGCAGGCGTAATAAAGGAGCCGACAACAAGGCTTTTTTCAATGCCTCGAACGCGAGTTGTGCAGTTTCATCCCATACAAATGGGGTGTCCTATTTAAGCAGGTGCGTGAAACCTTTTGTGATCTTGGCATAATTAACGATAAAACGTCAAAGGAAGTTAGACTTACCTTGTAGACTCTGAAGTTGCCTAAGTGAACGAGGAGGAGGTAGATTTACAATGGCCTCAACTTTTAGAGGATCCACC
Source organism: Pseudotsuga menziesii (assembly GCA_001517045.1). Classification (NCBI taxonomy): domain Eukaryota; kingdom Viridiplantae; phylum Streptophyta; class Pinopsida; order Pinales; family Pinaceae; genus Pseudotsuga; species Pseudotsuga menziesii. Next base: position 442,083 of record LPNX010842406.1, on the reverse strand, counting down.
TGAATGCCCCTACTAGAGACAATGAATCCAAGCAATCTACCTGATTCGACACAGAAAACACACTTGTGGGGATTCAAGCGAATTTTATAGTATCTGCATCTCTCAAAAATCAACCGTAAATGATCTGGATGTTGGATCCTCTTGCGAGAATGAGCAGGGAGATCATCCAGGTAAGGCTCGACAATGGCTTTTATGTCGTGAAAAGAAAAGTTCATGGCTCGTTGAAAGGTTGCCCCTGCATTTTTCAATCCAAAGGGCATTTTTATATACGCGAATGTACCCCAAGGGAAAATAAAAGCAGTTTTATGCTGGTCTTCCGATTTGATTTGGATTTGATTGTAGCCGGAGAAACCATCCATAAACGAGAAAACCTCACTACCCGCACATGCATCTATGATTTGATCAATAAACGGTGTAGGGTAGTTGTCCTTAGGACAGGCTTTGTTAAGGTCTTGAAAGTCCGGACAAACATGAATATTCCCTTGCTTTTTATCAATAGGAACTAGGTTGGACACCCATTCAGTCAAAGCTATGGGATATATAAAGCCTGCTTTCAACAGCTTTTCAACCTCTGCCTTCACAACCGCCGCTTTACGCGGGTTCACGGGGCGTAATTTTTGCCGAACCGGCTTAGCATCAGGATAGGTTGGGATCTCATGTTGAACAATAAATGGATCAATGCCTGGCATCTCCTCATATGACCAGGAAAAGATATCGCGAAATTCCTTGAAAAGGGAAGTATAAATGGCAATCTCCTCTGGAGAGCAGTTTGCACCTATATAGATATTTTCCATGACATCTTGTTTTACAGAGATGTTGATCGGTATAGTGGCGGAAATTTTTTCCATATTCCCCTTGGCAAACACTCCTTCCCTAGGTAAAGGGTTGACAGGTGTATCAACATCATCCGACAGTCTCACATGAAACTCTTGGTTTTCTATCTTGCTTAGCTCTGGAAGGAAATAAGATCGGTGATGAAGATCCTCACATATCTTATCACGTGAACACATAGCTTCTAGAATAGCTTCATCGGAAGGTAAAACAGTGTCTAAGCAATATATGGAATGTAAAGAGTTTTCCGCCCATGTGGGCATATAAACTTCTTCTAGATCATCCGAGACTGTAAGAGGATCTGGAATGGGATCTACAGTGGTTTGGGTAATAGCTTGATATGCCACTTCCACTGCAGATAAGGGCACTTCCAGTTCCTGAGGGGTTGGGAGGACCCAAGGATCAGTCCTATCGACCACCGAATCAATGGACTTCCCTACAGTAGTAGAACCGATATAAAGGACTGGAGCTGGAATATCGAATGTGCCCATCAATGATGCATACATTCCAGCCCCCAAACTCTGTGCAGCAGTTTTGTCCTGATCAACCAATGGCACAGTGGAATATTTAGACTCTAAGCGGCCTTTTCGAGTAAAATCAAGTTGGTCAACAGTGACCAGCTTGCCCTCATGTGGAAAAACCACGACACGAAAGACAGCAGATGCAACAGCAGACATTGCATAAGTCCAATTCCTACCCAGAAGCAAATTGTAGTCCAATGGAGCATCAATCACTTCGACTTCAATAGACACTGCTTTGCCATCCAACTTAATCTCGAAAGCTGGTAGGATACCATGTGGACGGAAATACCTTCCATCAAAAGCAGTAAGTAAAGTGGTTGATGGGACCAGCTCTGGGGATCCAAGAGCTTTCCAACAGGCCAAGGACATAACACAGGTAGAGGCTCCCTCATCAACAACTGCCCGTCCAATGGTCTTACCACCATGGACAACATCTATCGATAGAGCTACATGATAAGGGAGGCGAATTTTAACATCAGAGGGATTAAATTTCACTAAGAGACTCGAAGAGTCCATGCTACCTAAAGCTGCTAAGAGGGCATTCCACTGGGCGGGACAACTCTGTAGCACCTCCAAAGCTGACATTGCACAAGGAGTCTGAGCCAAATCTTCAACCACAGAGTAGTTAGAAGTGGCTCGGGCATTTGGGTTATGCAAAGTCTTCTTAAAGACACCTTTGGGTATCTTTGGCATTATTTCCGTAGGTTTCTCTATAGTGAGAGGGTTGGAAGGTTCACCTACAGCTTTACCCTTCTCATCGGTCTCTTTCTCGTAGTTTTTGTTCCTGTTTTGTAACAAAGTTGAGGATCTAACCATGTTGATATAATTGGGGTCAGGGGCAGCTTGAGTGCCCCCTGCTACGGTAGAAGCTAAAGCAGAATTCTGCCCTTGGGGAAAAGGATCCTTCAGGACAGCCGGTGGTTGAGCTTGTAACAGCTTCTGTGCTTGTTCCATGAGGGGACAAAGATGAGTAAGATGGTCCCCTTGGCACAACTTACAAGGGAACTTGACTTTCTTCTTTTCCTTTTTGCCTCCATCAGCATTGTTCGCGGGCTTTGGCTTGTTTTGATTTTGGTTTCCCTCTCCCTTTTTACCTTTCTTCTTCTTCCCGCCGGGCTACTGATTGCCCTTCGAAGATGTTTGTGCAAAAACATTTTCACTTTGGGAGGAGGGGCAGCCTTTGCTGCCTCCACCGTAGACTGTTTGACAAACAATTGGTGAAGTTGTTTTGTCAAAGAATCTACAGTGGGAGAGTTTACAGACCCAACCACACCATCGACATGGGGTCCAGGCTTGGGTTTCTCGGCCTCATGTGAAGGCCTTTATGCCTCAGGGATAATTTCATATAGAATCCCAAACTGTGAATAAATTAAGTCCAACTGCTGGGCCCTGAGTATGGCTTCTTCTTCACTAGTCACTCCTGATGTGGAAACATCCTTAGAAATGTATGGCAATAATGACTTAAGGAACCATTCTAATAGAAACTCAGGAGGGATGGTAGCTTTGATAAGACTCTTTCACCTCCTCCACTCTTGGATATGATCCGAGATGTGGGTTGCCTTGTTTTGTCTGAAAGTGGACAACAAATCCGTTCTAAAATCGTAACGAACTGGAAGCTAAAAGTGATTGAGGAAAGCACTAGCTAGGTCCCAGAAACTACTAAAAGCAGCAGAAGGCAGCTCAATGTACCATTTTGCTACAGTGCCAGTCAAGGTACTCTGGAACAGCCTCAATCTCACTGAATCTTCATTCAATGAGTTGGAAGAACACCATAAATGGAAGGTGGTGGCATGAGCCCCAGGATCTTCACCAACCTTACCTTCGAACTTAGGGATGTCCGAGGGTATTTTGGTGGGAACAGGTGGCCATAAGTGGTCATGCCTCACCGGGTCATTCATCAATTTGGATAAGTCTGGCAAGTTCAAAGTTTCCAGAAAAGGAAGTTTGGGCCTAACCGGTGCACTAGATGTGCCAGCTTGGGCATTAGAGGGTCCAGCCCCCAAATTCCCATAGGTAAAGGTGGGGTTTCCCCCAGACACCGATTGTGAAGTGGGAAGGTTGCTTTGAAATGGATTCCATCCGTAGGCCACCGGATTTTGGGTGGGAGGTGCAGTGTAAGTGGTTCGGGCCATCCCCATAGAAGCTGGGGTCTGAAAAACTGGAGCAGGTATCCCTCCGCTAAACAAAGATAAGGGAGAGCTCGAGTATGGGAATGAAATAGGGGTATGGAAGCTTTTCCCATAAGAGGTGTTGCCTCCAAACTGCACTCCTACATATGAAGGAGTTGGACCTACGTATGGACTGGATAGGGGGATATGCCCCCCATTCCAAGGAAATCCTTGGACATAATCCAAGGATCCTACTGGACCACTCTGAGTAGTGTAAGGGAAGGAAGAGGGAATGGTAGGTATACTGGGGATCCCAGCAACCGTGTTACCAGAAATACCTCCTATGTTGGAGTGAACCGGTGGTTGACCCACCCGGCTCGTTGTAGTTAAAGGGGTAGAAGGAAAACTAGATCTAGGGGCACTAACTGAGAGAGGCAGTACCCCTCAACCGGAAGGGTTGAGGTAAACACAAAATAACTCTCTTCCACAGAAGACATGACTCTACTCAAAGGGACACCTACTACAAGTGAACTAAAAGGTCTAACTTGGACGATCATAGGATCGTTAAGATCAGTCAAGGGAGAGTTAAAATTTCTTGCAAACTCTTCAGTCTGCAATTCTTCTATCTCGACTGTGTCTAAATCAAAATGGTTAGCTATCAATTCAGGTTCACCAAGAACCTCACTTACTCCTACTGGTTCAAAAGAACCATCTGTGCCTAATCTCCACCTTTGGGGTAAAGGTGGAGGCTCCAATGCAGGAAGAGGAGGAAGGTTTCTCAACCTTCTTGACCTTCTAACTAGTTGGTCCTCCAGAATTAAAAATTTGACTTAATCACACCCTAAGGTCAACTAAGCACAAGCAAATCCACAGAGCATACACTAAAAAGATCCTAGAGTCTCAAGCAATCAAACCAGGGTATAAAGATATGCTTTCCCGAAGAAATTTGATGAGCAGTTACTTGGCATCCTTGAGGGGTTCTCAGGCACAAGCGGAGGAATCACCCACCACCCTCCTGCACTTTCCACAAGGGTTACCTTCCAAGCCCATTCGAGGTGAACCAGAAATAACCTTCTGGTTTACCTAGGTATGCACCCTAAATAGACAAGAGACTAAGGCTACCTTGACAATACCAGCTGTCTGGGGGGACAGTCTCAAGCCGAACTCATACGCATGGGCAGGGTAGCTGAGCCCGAAACTCTGTCTAGGACAAAATCCCCAGATGCGTAAAATTCCTAGGTTACGTTTTGACAAGGATTCGGGGGGTTATCCCCTCTGTCCAAGCCTCCACGCGGCCTAGTGCTTAACTCCTGTTTGAGAGGAGCTTCCCAGATACAGTGATAGAATCAAGGATTTACCTAAAGATAGGTCCACTACGTCTGAGTTTATAACTTGTGAGAAGTTTACACTCCCTAGCCTACAAGTCTAGCCTAAGCTAGTAGGTGAAAAGGCCCTAAAAATAAAAACTTACTAATAAATTTTAATTTATGTGCTTATTTTAAGGCTGTTTCTTACTCAAGAGGAAATGGAAGTGATATACTGTATGGTGTTTTGACTCAGCAAGAAATAAATGAAAGTAAAGTGTATTCAAAGCAAACTACTACTATAAAACAAACTTCTTTTCATTTTTTCAAATATGTATTGATGAACTAAAGCACTGATAAGAGAAACTAAACCTGTGTTTTTGTAATTTTCTGAGATTAGATATTTTTAAAATGAAGCAAACACTACTTATGCAAAAATTACAATGCAAAAGACTAACTATGTTTTGTTTTCACTTTAAAAATTGCTCAAAGAAACTACTATGCATCTACAATGCACTATGTTTGAGTCAACTTGAAACTTATGAACTGTAAATAAACTACAAACTGAAACAAACAGGCTAACAGAACCTATAGACCAGCAAGAGAAGCAGGCTAGGAACTTAGATTGGGTGCAAACAATGATACAAAACCAATGCAAACTTAAAAAGGTAAGTGCAAACCAGCAACTGTCAGAAAGCAGACTGGAAAAATAGAGTCCAAGACCCTAATCACTGATCTGGACTAAGACACTTAAACCAAGAACCCAAACAGGCCAAAAGCTTCAGGATGCAAACAGTAAATAAATCAAGTAAAAAGACTCAATGGCTTTCAAAAAGCACTAAGATGTGATCACCTGAGGCAATCAAGTCATTCTACAGCATTCTTAAAGAAATTCTTTTCAGAAAACTGGAATTATAACAGGAAAAAGACCAAGGAAACTCTTACTCAGAAATCCCAGTTTCCAGGAGTACTCGTGATTGTCTAGTAGTGCAAGTCGCGAATGATTCACGACTGTTTAGTGGAACAACCCGCGAATGCAACTCTATACTCGCGACTATCCAGTAGGACAACCTGCGAATGGGTATAAAAATTTTCTTAAAAGCAAAGAAAAAAACCCTAAGACTTTCAAACACTGAAGTAAACAAGATCCAGGATAACAAACCACAAGCAGACTCACAAGCAAAACTGGTTAGGATAACAGAAATGACCTATAGCAGTCTAGGCTTCCCCAGCGGAGTCACCAGTTCTGTTGTAAGGGATTATGCACCTAATAATTGTAGGTCGGGAGTTACCAACATACTCAAACACTTGCATACAATTGAATTCTAAAGTGCAGAATAGGAAATAGGAGGGTTAGAAGAACTTACTTGTTAAACGACGTTCGATCCTTGCTAGTCCTCTTCCGATCTACTCCACTTCCAAAGTATTCAAGGTTCACTCCTCTTTCACCTATTCAAGGACAATCTTCCAAATATAGAATGATTTATATATATATGTTAGCAGGTTAGATAATCCAAATATGAAATACTGAAGCATAAACAATTATCAAACCAAGATATATAAGACACATGTGGAAGAAGTAATCTCTTTATTATCAATAATGCGAAAGTTCAGAGTACAACCAAATGTCTGAGACAAGGACTCCTCTGTCACCAAAGGATTCTGAGTTTCACTGCTCCAAATACTTCTGTAAACAATCCACCAGCATAACTTTGCTCCAAAGTGTAATTCCCTACAACCCTCCCCAAGGCCTGTATTTATATGGGTGAAATAAGGCAGTTCTCGAAGGTTGGGGAAGTTGTAGCAGTTAGGGAGATTAAGTAAAATGACTTAACTAAACTCCCATTAGCGCGTGATTTTGTGTTTTCATGTTAAGAAGTACATTCGCGGGTATGTATTAGAGCAACCCACGAATGACTCGCGACTCTGTATAAGCGCAACCCGCGAATACAAGGATTCGCGACTTGCTGTGAAGGAGACTCGCGAATGACTCGCGAGTTGTCAATAATGAGAGTCGCGAATACATCCCAACATGGCTAAAAGGAAAAGTAACTAGCTGGATAAAGGTAGAATGTATTTCATGAAAAGCCAAGATATAGTTTAAAGGGAAAACATCTATCCATAAGTGTCCTTTTGTGTGCCGACATGAGGGATATCAGTACTCGGACGGAGAGGTGCCACTCAGGTGTATAACACACAGTTCAGAAGGACTCCCCCTGGCTCTTTCCAGTACAACTTCCCATTTAAAATAAAAAACCGTGTTTATTTCTACTTGAGGAATCCAACCCTTGTTATGGCCATACACTATGGGGCTTGCAGGTTTTGCAACATGAAGACAATGTTAGAATACCAAGGGGATGAAAGGTTGTGTTCAAGTATCTGTGGATCTAGTTGTTCCTTGGGGTTTTTCTCCTCTACGGAAAACTCATCAATCATGTGTAGGTTGAGATAATCACAATTAGATGGTTCCATGAGTTTGTATAGTCCCTATCCCTTAAATAATTTTTTGGGATTGATATCCAAATCATATTACAGTAGGAATTCTATCATTTTCCCCTTCATCCCTCATGATCTAGTTGTGTCAAAATGTCATTTTGCAACGCTGGGATATGGGAATGTAAGATATACACTCAGAATTCCTTCAAAGTCAACACCAAAGCATAATATTTCTTATCCAATATGTTTTATTTGAGTGGATTTTATAGCTCAAAATGACACATCTCTGCCTGTGACCACTTTCCCATGATTTCGTCGCATGTCAACACTTCCATGACGACACTTCATGAAAGTCATTTAAAAAACATCTATATTGGAGGACCCATATCTAGAGTTATGTAACTCTGTTTTACCTATTCTCTACACCGTTGGAAAGGTATTTCAATTAGCTAAAACTTTTAAGAAGACACCAAAGTCTAATAATTCCCATAAGTACACCAAAACTGATATTTGTTATGAATATGTGATTTGCCTTAAGGAAACCCACGTATTGTACGCGACTTGTTATATATAATACTCGCGTATGCCCTAAATACGTGACTATTTACATTAAAACCCACATATAAATCTTGCATACGTGACTGACATCTCTTCAACCCATGTATTCATGTCAAAAATACATTTTTTGAAGTTTGGGTAGTTTGGTTAGTTATGCAACTGACTGCTTCAGTTGTAACTAATTTGTCTTTGACCCTCTCTCTTCAAAAGCATATAAATAGAGGTAGGGAGGTCCATGAGAGGGGACTTGAACATTTGCATTGTTATGCTGGAGGAATTGGGATTCTCTTTTCCCACACCTTTGCCCGAGAATCTTTCTCCTTTTTTTGTAGACCTTGGAGGCTGAGTTCCTTGGAGAAGAGAAATAGTAGAACTAGATCAAGGTTTTGTGAAGTGCCCAACTTGAAGAGAAGGTATATTTATACTTGTTTTTAAGATTAATAAAGATGTGATGTCCTTCTTCTTCCCAAATCATTGTTCAGTATGTGATTGAATATTTTTTTATGATCATATGATGATGTTAATCAGGTTATTATTTCATGTTTCTTTGATTATCATTGTTTTATATGTGGTCATGTTGGTTTGAGGAAGGTATAATTCGTTTTGCAGGTCTCTTGGAGCAAGAGGAGGAAGAGGAGGATTGAAGGGATGCTTGGATCAACCTTTGTTTTTCAAGGTATGAACCATTCTAATATCTAAATCTTTCTTATATATACTTGCAGAACCATTTGCATATCTCTTTCAACCCAAGTACATTGATGGCCTCTTAAACCCTAGACATAGGAAACTTTCCTTTACAACAGAACTGGCGACTTCACTGGGGAGAGCATTTTCTATTTGGGGTTTATTTGTCTTTCTTCCAGTATTTTACATTGGTTTCAGTTCCAGCTTGCCACTTAGGAACACCTTCTAAGTCTGATAGCACACTTCATGTGCCTTCCTAAGGCATATTTTTACCTTTTTGGGGATTTTTTCCACCCATACGTGATCTACAAACTGAACAGTCGCGTGTCTAGTTTGTACACATGACCTGCCATACTATAAACCTGCATATGACATGTGACATGTTATTAGTACAACCCACATGTTCCCCTAAAATAGTGTTTTTCCTCATTTTTGTGGTTTTTTCTATTGTTTGAGGGCTGTTTGGTAGGTTTTTTGGGGACCTCTGCAGGTGCATGACTCCAGGGACTTAGTGTCATCCATTTTGGGTGTTATTTATCTATGTGGTAAGTCCTTTAATAGAATTATTATTTTCTCTTTGCTTATTCCCCCAACCCCCTTTGCTTGGTTTGATTTTTGGCTTATGTTTCTGGTTAGCCTCTGTTAGTGATCATTGTCTAAACTTATAAGCTTATTGGTCTTTGTTTCTTTCTTCTTTTGTTGGTTAACTTCACCTTGCCAAAGTATTTGACTTGTCTCTTATGCAAGCCTTCCTTCCAAGAGGGTTTATACTGACGTTAGGGAATTCTAGAGTCTATTTGGTGGTTGTATAACAGAGTTCCTTTTGCTTTGTTCTTATCATTTGCATACTTTTGTTTGTAGGTAGTTTTTATTTTGCATTTATAAAAGAAAATATAGTTGTTTAAAATGCATGTAGATTAGGGCTTTGTCTTTAATGCAATGCATATCATTATTTTTGAAAAAAAAAAGAAATTGTTCTTATGTGGCTTTCAAGTTTCTATTTGAAAAAGAAAGATAATAGCTTTTTCTTTTTGCATTTCATTTATCTTTGATTAGTCATTTTGTTTCAACTTTGAGTCAAAACACCACATAAGTTTCACACCATTTACACTTTGACTAAAAAAAACCTTTTAAAATGAAAGATATAATTAAAAATTATTAGTAAGTTTTATTTTATAGGCTCCTACACCAACTAGCTTAAGCTAGACTTGTGGAATAGGGAGTTTCAAATCTCCACAAGTGTTTAATTTCAGACATAGTTATCCAATCAATAGGTAAATCCTCTTCTATGTTGATTGTATCTGGGAAGATCCTTTCAAAAAGGAGGTAAGCATGATCCCGTGTGGAGGCTTGGACTAAGGAGATAACCCTCTAATTCCTTGCTAAAGCGTAGACCAATGTTTTTGCACATCTAGGGACTTCTGTCAATACCACCCTTTAGTCCTCGTGCAGTGCCGGTTTTTACAGGGTTTCAGGCTTTGCTACCCTTCCCATGTGTACAAACCAGGCTTGTAACTATCCCCCTAGAATTTTAGTGTAGTTTCTGTAGCCTTTAGTCTCTTTTGACATCTAGGGTTCATACAAAGGTACACCGAAAGGCTATTTTTGGTTGATCTTGGATGGGCTTGGAAGGTAACCCGGTAGAAGGTGTGGGAGGGAAGTGGGTGATTCCTTCGCTTGTGCCTAAGAACATCTACAAGGACACCAAGTAACTAACTCTCGGCTTTCTTTTGGAAAGCATATATTATACTTGTTTTTCTATTTGGATTTAGGAATTTTTTAATGAGTGTTGAGTGGTTTGTCTGTACTTAGCTTTCCTTCAAGTGTGTGCTTTGTACTTTTGGTTTCCTTCCAACCTCATACTTTGTATTATTGTTTGAAACTATGGATAACCCCCCTTTGAACACCAACCAAGAGATCCCCATGCAGGGAACTCCTTGTACTATTCCTCTCACAGGGAATGTTGGTGTTCCTTTGCTAGCCACCTTGAATCTTCTTGGTTTCAACCTAGGGCTACCGATGTGGTTGTTTTGCACTCCAATTGTTCTGAATGCTCTTGATTCTTCTCAAGTAATATCCTTATATCAAGGGAATCAAAAAACTACTTCCCCTTCACATATAGTTGTTTCTCCTCCTCCTTCTAATTCATGTGGTGAAAGTACTGATACTAGTAATCGACAGTCTTAAAAGAGTAAAAGAAGGAGGAATAGGAAGAAGACACATATGTAAAGGGGTACCCGTTCAACCTCTACAAGTCAAGTTGAACCTCACCACCCAACCTTTGTAGTTCATGTTGGGGCCACCTATCAAACCTCTGCAGGTCATGTTGGATCTAAGAACTCAACCTCTGCAAGTCAAGTTGATCTTCACCATCCAACCTCTATTGATCATGCTGGTGGGATCCTGCCAACATTTCCAAGTCATGTTGGATCTAGTCACTCAGCCTCTATAGTTCATGCTGAGGGCACCCATTCAACCTTTGATATTCAAGTTGAACCTCCCCATCCAAACTCTGCAAGTCATGTTGGATCCATCCAGCTAGCCTCTGAAGTTCATGCTGGGGGAACACACTCAACTACTGCAAAGAATTTTGACCCTAACCATTCAACTTCTATTGTTCATGCTAGTGGTGCCCATCCAAACTCTGCAAGTCATGTTGGAACCAATCTATGAGCCTCTGCAAGTCATTCTAGGGGTAGTCTCTTAGCCTCTGTAGCTCATGCTGAAGACAATCAGTCAACCACTATGAGTCATGTTGAGACTGTTGAAAAGACTACCCGTTCAAAACACAAGCCCAAGATTCCTTGTAAGCTTTGTGAGGGAGACCACCTTACTTATAAATGTCCTTCCATCACAAAGGTGCAAAGAGTTTGGCTTCATAGTCTGCCTGTTTTTTAACATTATGAATTTTTTTAGCAACCAGCCTCTCTTAGTTTGGTTGGACCCAGTCACCCAGCCTCTGGTGGTCATGTTGGGGGGGAAATCTCAGCCTCTGTAGGTTATACTGAGAGAAAACAGTCATCCACTGCTAGTCATGTTGACATTGTTGAGAAAACTAGTCATTTGAAGTGAAAACTTAAGTTCCCTTGTAATCTATGCGAGGGAGACCATCTTACTCACCAGTTCCTTGCTATCACAGAGGTGCAAAGAGTGTGGGCCAAGACTCAAGGATTTCCTTCTCCTGAACAACCTATAATTTCTCAGCAACCTACTCAACCTTTGGTTTATCAAGTGGTCGAACCAATATCAGGTTTGGTCAATCCCACTCTTCTTTCAAAGAGTGATCCTGATGTGATCGAACCAATCTCAACTTTGGTCAATGCCACTCTCCCTTCAGAGAGTGACTTTCACGAAGTGGTTGAATCGATTTCAGTATTGATTAGTCCCACTCTTCCTTTGGAGAGTGAAGTGTTTACTAGTCACATTTTCTTCACTGCCATTTTAGAAATTACTAAATAAGGGGGGCATTGAACTCGCTTCAGATGAACCCCCACCAAGCTCTCGAATTGATTCCTTTGATTGGGATAGCGTAGTTGAGCCGCATTCCTTCTAATGCACATTTCCAGATAAAGGTCAAAGTTTAACCATACACGATTGCTCATTGTATTGTTGATAAATGAGCCTCATTTAGTATTTTTTTTTCTCATGCTTGGAAAGGCATGGGATCTCCCAGCCTTGTTTTGACAACTAGTCAGTTACTCGTGTTTGATAGAAGGACTAGTATAGCCTTGGGAATTCTTGCTCAAACACCTATTACTTTGGGTGGGAAGACCATCTTATTTGAATTCATGGTGATAGAAGACCCGTTGGACTTCAATATGCTCCTTTGGCATGATATGTCTATGCCATGCAAGCTATGGTGTCAACATTATTTCATGTGATGTACTTTAATCATGGAGAAGAAATTGTCACTATCGATCAGTTGGATTTTCTTGATCCCTCTCCTGACCCAACTACATACAAGGTCTTTCCTTTATTTATTCCTAGTGTTTCTATAGACACTACCCTGCCACGAGTGAGCTATGTGGCCTCATGTCCTTTGCGTTCAATTGCTACTGAGAAGAAGCCTCTATTTTCATGCTTACCTTCTCAAGACCTGGTCACAACAATTGACCAGGTGATTCATCCTATACAGAATGTGGAGCCTTCTCTCCACTCTATCGATTCATTTGAAATTTTATACATGTGTCCTATCTCAGATGATCTCCTTCCTTCGGATGAAGTCTTCCTAGAGTCTTTGATACAGTTTGACCTTCTTTTGGATGTTGGTTCAGTTGTGACTAAGTCTAACCATGATTTTCTTAGCAAGCCTGATATTTCCATTGATTGATCTCCTTCTTTTGGTCTTGTTGGGTCTTTGAACTCTCCCTTTGATCAGCAATTTAATGATCCTGATGAGTTTGATTTTTATTATGAATTTTCGACTCTTGTGATACTGAGTTTGTTCCTGCAGACTCTATCCCCCTTGTTTATTTTTTCTCTTTTTATCAGGTTGATCTTATTGATTATAAAGCATCGATCCTTGGTGCTATATAATCTTCTTGAGTTGTTTTTTCCTTGACTTTCCCTTTTTTAGAAGATAGAAAAGTCGCATGTGTTTCTTCCAAAGTGACATGCATCAAATATTTTCTTCTGAATATGATCCTAATGTTGTTGTTTCTTGGAGACATGATTATTATTTAGATTCACAACTGTTTACTAGCCTTGTGTTTTTGTTCAAGCTTTAACTACATTTTCATGTTCCTTGCTCATGCTTTTGATCCTAATGCCGAATTCCACGCTTTTAGCTCGTTGTATAAGCCCTCATCTTTGTTTTCATCATCGCTCAGCCTTGTATCATTTTTCCTTTGAAACTTGACACCCTTTACCTGGAGCAGATTCTCTCTGAGTGTCCTTATCTTGCTTGCTTTCCTTGCATTATGCATGGGTTTGTTCCTTCTTCTTGGAACTAGTTTCTCCTACCCCTGATACTCATCGCCTTGCATGTAGAGCATTCTTTCTGCTCTCCTTCGAGCTTGTTAAAAACAATAAGGAGGCCACGAGTTCACTTTTATAGACTTGTTAAAACTTCATGGGAAAGATATTGAGTTTCTTTAGGCCCGGGTCTGACTCCTCAAGATAGACTTGACTGCAGAGTAAACTTGTCCATTTAGGATCATTAAGAATATGTGAATGGGAATCCACATTATTGGTAGGTTATCACTTTCTCGGACCATGTGGAATAGTATGAGAAAGGATCACTCTCTTTTATTTAGAATTGAGAAGAGTATTCTCAGGTATAGGTTTATCACTTTTTCGGGCCTAAGGGACTAAACTTACGTAAAAGGATCCCCCGATATGACCTTAGTTTTCTATTTTTCATGCTCTGGACCTAAACATGAAAAATATTCCGAGTGTACTTTATGTCTTTTTCATGCTCGTTAAACCCTAAAGAACAAATCATCGAGTTTACTGTTGTAAGCCCCATTTCTCATAATCAAACGGATCTTTCTGAGTGATCTTACCTTCCTTCACACTCGTACAACTCAGGCTATATGCTAGTTTTGAAGGAGTGTTGGGTAGGTGGTAATTTAACCTTTTTTGGAGCTTCATGACTTAGTACGAAAAAGGTGCCTTACTTCTTTGGAACCTAAGAGAGTTCTTATGTTGTTTGTTTTATACTTTTCTGACCTCAGGAGACTAAATTGGATGAATATGTTCCCCTTGGAGTCTTCTTTGGAGTTTTCAAACTCTCTAAACTATGAAAACACCATCGAGCATGTACTATTTCGAACTTGTAAAATCCATGAATTAGTGCTTTATCAAGCATTCTTCTATCTCTTCTTCGAGCTTGCCAAAAATGAAGAAGGTCCCAAGTTTTCTTTCTTGGACTCGTTAAACCTTTATAAGAAAGAGGGGAAGGAAAGTTCATTCACATTTTTTTTTACATCATGGCAGCAAATATTTTTTCCTTCAATAAAGCACCAGTTTTGAGTCTATCAACAGTTGGATCCTATTATTTTGATATTATCCCGATTCAGATTTTCTTACTCCTCTGGTTGGTTTATTTTCCAACTATATGGGGAATCTATCAATGTCTCCTACATTGCATATTTGTGTCGTTGGTCTCTTCATGTCAAAATATTCCTAAGTCACTTTTTGTATCGTGCTCATTGTTCAAGGATTAAACCTTTGTTGGTCATTCTGCAGCTGCCTTGACCTTTTGTGTTGGCCGTTCCCTGATATCATTTCATTACATCATGTCTTCAACGGTCCTTGTGGTGAAATTCAATACTAATTCCAGATCCAATTAGTCTTTTACTTACCTCATGTTGGATGATGAAGGATGCCTTAATTCCTTCCTTCTAACGGATCTCTTCCTATCGACTGCAACACCTATTGCTCTGGGAATGAGATTTAGAGTTTTATGACAATACCTTGGGGATTACAGTCATCAGTGGAAATTTCCCTTGCTATTGGGTAGTGGTAATACCTTAATGTCTCCTACTCGATGGATTCTTCAAGTGTTTGAATTCAAGTCCTTGTATTCACACTTGTGAGAATGTACTAGGTACCTTGGGTACCATTTTCATTAATGGTGTTTTACCTCGCGTTTGTTAACGGTTCTCATTATTGACCGGTAATCAAACTGTTTCCTCTATGTTCGAATTCAACTCCTTTATTCGCATCATTAGGATTCATACCTTTTGGGAAGGTTGGATTGAAGACCTTGGTCCGACAATAACATTGTAATTTTTCTATTGCCCAAGCTGTGCAAGACCTTGTTACATTTTATATGACATTTTTCTGAGACATAGATCCACCTTGTATTGTTGTGGTTATGATCAATTTTTGAGCATGGATCCACCTTCTTCATTTGTTGCCATGACTCCTTTAGATTTGATATGCCTCCTTTTTTCATATTGAGAGACCATGACAGTTTCATCAATTATACATATGTTGGATCCACTTGTATATTTATGGCAATGATTTGTATATGGACTTGTATGTCCCAGAGATTATTTTTGTCTGACATTTATCTCTCTTTCAGGTACCTTTTTTCGAGCCTTTCGATATTGGATTCTTTACTCTCTTCATACTCAGTTGTTTCCTTTATAATTTATTATGGCTATCGTCTTCCCCTCTAACCTCATACATTAGGGGGAATATGTTATAGCTCAAAATGATGCATCTCTTCCTGTGACCACTTTCCCATGATTTTGTCGCATGTCAACACTTCCATGACGACACTTCATGAAAGTTCACTAAAAAAACACCTATATTGGAGGACCCATATCTAGAGTTCTGTAACTTCATTTTACCTCTTCACTACACCTTTTGAAATATATTTTAGTTACCTAAAAATTTCTAGAGACACTAAAGTATGAAAATGCCCAAAAATACCCTACAAATGAGATTTGTTATACATACGTGAGTTTCCTTAAGGAAACCCGCATATTGTACGTGACTTGTTATATATAATACTCGTGTTTTCCCTAAATACACAACTATTTACATTGCAACCCGTGTATACCTCTTGCATACACAACTGATGTCTCTGAAACCCACGTATTCATGTCAAAAATACATTTTTCAAAGTTTGGGTAGTTTGGTTAGTTATGAAACTGACTCCTTCAGTTGTAACTAGTTTGTCTTTGACCATATCTCTTCAGAAGCATATAAATAGAGGTAGGGAGGTCCATGAGAGGGCACTTGAATCTTTGCATTGTTATGCCGGAGGAATTTGGATTCTCTTTGCCCACACCTTTTCCCTAGAATCTTTCTCCTTGTGTTGCAGAGCTTGAAGGCTAAGTTCCTTGGAGAAGAGAAACAGCAGAACCAGATGAAGGTTTCATGAAGTGCCCAACTTGAAGAGAAGGTATATCTGTACTTGTTTTCAATATTAATAAAGATGTGATGTCCTTCTTCTTCCCAAATCATTTTTCAATGTGTGATTGAATCTTTTTTATGGACATATGATGATGTTAATCAGATTATTATTTCATGTTTCTTTGATTAGCATTGTTTTATATGTGGTCATATTGGTTTGAGGAAGGTATAATTCATTTTACAGGTCTCTTGGAGCAATAAGAGAAAGAAGAGGATTGAAGGGCTGCTTGGATTAACCTTCATTTTTCAAGGTATGAACCATTCTAATATCTGAAACTTGCTTATATATACTTGCATAACCATTTGCATCTCGTACGTTGCTGGCCTCTTAAACCCTAGCCATAGGAAACTTTCCTTTACAATAGTGGATAATCCCTCAATGTTTTGTTTTAGAAGGCAATGGGTTTTTCATTTCCCTCATGATTCTTTTGCAACAATACCCCAGCCATTGTATGCTCTACGGAAAATGAGAATATGAGAAAATATTTGGAGAAACCAGGGCTTGCCATCACAAGGGCTTCAGAAATGGCCTTCTCTATGTCTTCAAAAGACTATTTTGCTTCAGGTGTCCACTTGATCTCTTTGTCCTTTCCCGGCATGTTGGTTATACACCTTACTATCTCAGCAAAGGAAACAATAAACCTCCTCAAAAAATTCACCTTTCCTAGGAAGGACTAAACCTTAACCTTGTTTTGAGGGAGCTCATTTTTATGAATTGTCTCCACTCTCCTTGGGTCTATACTAATGCCTTCTTGAGAAATTATATTCCCTAACATCTTCCCTTCATTCATAGCAAAGAATTATTTCTTTGGATTCGGGAGATACTGAATTTTCTGCATTTTTAACATCCTCAGCAGGTGAGCGATCTGTTCTTCATCAGACTCCAAAAATATAGTGATATCATCCAAACAGATAACTAAAATATTGTCCTTTTCAATAGCAAAAGCTATGTCCATGGCCCATTAGAAGGTTTCTCCTGCATTCATCAGCCTTAATGGAATTTTTCCATACATAAAATTCCCCCAAGGAGTGGTGAAAGTTTCCTTCTCTTGTTTCTCTGGGTGCACCATTATTTGATTGTATCCTGAGAAGCCATCCAAGGTGGAGATCCTTTGGGAGCCCACTACCCTCTGTAAAATGTGATCCATATTAGGGAGAGGATAATTATCTTTCAAATAAAAAAATTTCATATTTCTGAAATCAATGCATATCCTTATATCCCCATTCTTTTTCCTTACCAGGACCAAGTTGGCCACCCACCTTAAAAATATAAGGGCCACAATGATTTTTACATCAAATAGTTTATTTATTACATTTTCTATCAAGGGAAGTAGCTTGGGGTTGATTCTTCTCAGCTTCTTATTGAAAGGCATCTATGATCCTTTATATGGGTTTAGTATGTTGGATTATACTTGTGTCATAGGCCTTGAGATCACTATAACTCCAAGCAAATACATATGAGTATTATTTCATTAGTGAGGTGTATTTATGCTTAGCCTTGGAAGAGAGTGTTCTTTATATTTTTATGATCCTGGGATGATCTTCTATCCCAATATTGACATCATCCACATCTTCACAACTTGCAACCCATTGAGGATCCTTAGAAACATAATTTGGGTCAAAAATATTTTCTAAAGGAACTAATCCTCTGGGGATAGAGTTACCTTTGAGATAGAGGATTTCCTTGCCACAGATATTGTTTAAATATGCTTTCTATCCCTCAACATCCTATAATTCTGGCTCCCAAGCTTCCTCGGTTTCGTTGTCATCAACATTTTCAACAGGAATAACACCTTCATCGTGTGGTATTTATTTGGGAGAAGAAATATGGATATGCAAGGGTTCCTGAGTGGGAGAAACCTCCTCTAAAAGTCTATTCTCTTCATCAATAGTCAATCCATCAAACTCCTCAGTGAGAGTGAGGAACTTATGGATTTTCTTTTCATCTTCAAATATTTTCCAACTCTTCACATTATCCGGGACAGAGGGCCTATGCCTAAATTCAAACTCATATTTTCCACTATGGTGTGTGAGGACCTTGAAAACAACAACATAAGTGGCTAGGGAATCAACTATACAATTTTGTAATTGGGGAATCAGATTAAAATTGCATTCTTTAAAGCATTCTATCAGGTCCTAGGCAACATTTATGTAGCTCCTCATCCTAGGATGTCTGGCCTAATACTCATCTTGCATTTGTTTAATTACCAGCCTATAGTCCCCATGTATCACTACCCTCCTGACTTGGAACTCCTTCAATATATGAATTGCTAACATCATAGCCTTGTACTCTACCTCATTATCTGTGCAATCAAAGGAAAATTTGTAAGATTAATTCAAAGCTCTAACTCCTAGGAGTTTCACCCAAACTGCAGCTCTTTCCCCTTCTATGCATGTTTCCCCATCAAAAATTGCATTTCATACTCCTTCCCGCTCCTTTTGAGTGGGTACAAAGGAAATGTTCTATGAACTACAGCTAGTTTCCCCGTGTCAGTAAAGAAAATAGCTGATCCCATCTCAGTTTCCAACGAATATATGGGGTGGTTTTGTGGCCTCTCAGTGCTGGTCACCATGTGTGCACACTTTTTCTCTCTGAAAATTCTTCTCTGTACCCCAAATATATGGATAGTGGCATATGACATATCCATTTGGAGGGAACCTTTGAGTTTGGTTTCCCAAGATCTAGACAACAGTATTCCAAAATTCAAAGGGATGTCAACCACAACTACATCCATGACAAGGGTTTTGGTAGGGATTTGGGTTAAAGAAATGACTAGATATTTGATCAATCCTAGGCACTTGACTTTATTATAATCAAAAGAAAAAATATCTTGGTATGGTCTAGTCACTTCCAATCCCAATTCATCCATGATTATCCTGCACATCATATTGTGAGAGGCTCATGAAGCAAGCATAGAATTATTGATGTTCAGACTGACATAGAAAGGGGGAACATCTTCATGAGAAGGCTCATCTACATGGGGTCCTAATAGAATGGTAGGATTATCATCTTTCAAGTTCATGGAATCTGATATTTTAGAGATTTCCCCTGGGGGCTTCAATACTGTGGAAAATTTGGAATGATACTCATATTTTTTCAATAATTCAACAAGAGGGATAGAGATTTGATCTTAGCAATCTCGGCCTCTATGACAAAAGAAGCTTGTCCTTGATCAGATATTCATGGATTATATTCTTTAGTTTATTTCTCTTTGAGCCCTGTCACATTTTTAGAGTCATCCTTAGGGGGTGTGTCAATCTTGGCCTTACTTGTAGAGGCCTTATCTCCTGCATCTTTATTTCTCATGACATGGACATCCCTTCTTCTTAGGATGATCTACCTTTGCAAATCCATGACAACCAACTAATATCCTTTATTAAACTCCTTTTTCTCCTCGTTGGGAAGCCCCACTACCTCTTGGCAAGAATTATTGTGCTCTTCTTTGGTAAAAACAGTAGAGCATTAGTTGATATCCAACTGATGGATTTCATCCTCAACTTGATTTTCATATTCTTGCTCCACATAATTTTCCTGAAATGGTGGCCTCATAATTGGATCGAGAGGATTATGTTGATCTCTCTATATGTTTTAGAGGATTTGTGGTCTTCTCAAATTTTGGTTCATTTTTTGTTGCTCTTGACTTTCCCTGGGAGGTGGTATGTTATCCACAATGAGCATTTCCATCAGCCTCTCCATGCTTTTCATCATCACGTCCATTATGGGCTCTTGTGAGTTAGAGGTAGAGGTTTGTTTAAGTTCTTTATATTTTCTTCCCTCTCCTCTTTCTCTTTCGTCTCTTCTCCATTCTCCCTCATCCATTTTCTTTTTTCTAGCAGCAGTTAGGTTTACCTCTACCTCTATGGTTTCTTTCATCATATCTGCTAAGGAAGATGATCTTCTTTCACTTAGCCACAAGGTAAAATCACTGTCAAAGGCTTCAACATATTGGATTTGGGAAGAACCAAGGGGAGGTTTGAACTGGGAAGGGATGGAATTATATGTCTTCATAAATATGTTAGAAAAATATTAGATAGATTCACTCTCCCTCCTCCTCATAGAATGATATTGGGACAAATATTGCTTAGGGTTCTTCTTTTTAGCCCATTTGTCCTTGAAATAATCTTCAGAGGCTTTATAGCTCATAATAGAGTTGTCGGGGAGGTTTTTGTACCATTTTTTTGCTTCTCAAGCAAGACTTCTGGCAAACCAACTCAATTTACATAATCATGGTCTACCTCCTCTAGGTCTACCCAATATGAAAACCATCATAAGTGTTCCTTAGATGAATACCCCCTTTCCCCATTGAATTGTTTGAGCCTTTGGGAGTATCCTAGAGGGAGGTTGTCAAGAGAAGTCGGAAGGAGAATAGGGGCAAATCTATTTGTCATTCTTGGGATTACATTAGGGTTTCCAAGAGGGATTGTGTTCGATGCAATGAAGACTTTTTTGTTGTGAGGAACTGTAAGAATGTGAGGAGTTGCAAGGATGGAAGATGAAGGCTGATTTATCTTGGAAGTAGTTGGAGACAAATATGCAGAAGTGGAATTTAACAAGGCTAATTCAGGGGTAAGTATATGGCACTCTCAGTCATACAAGGATTGAATATTCCCACCCAGAGACTCTAAGATTTCAGGAAACCAGGATGTGCGGAACAATTCGAACTTCGAGGGGTGCAATATTACTTCAGATATGTTGGACACAAACTTAGTTCTAGGGAGAAACAACTCCAATTCCTCACCATAGTGCTCAGATATATCATAAATAGAAACAACACTTTCAGTAGGTAAAGAAAAGGTTATGTCATATCAACATCTTATTGTCTTTATGAATCAGGCTCTCTGGATCAAAAATTTCTTGAAACGACTCAGCATCAGGATTGCTCCTCATATTAGTCCTTTTGACCGCCAGTATTTCCAGTGGAGTCACCTTCCAAAAACATTTGAGTGGAGTCTCCAAATCATATACAACCAAGTGTGTGTCTATGACCGACTGCTCAACCAGGTCGTAGAACTAGGAAAATGTCATTTTCCCAAGGATATAATAGTTATTATTCCCCAAAAACGGCGCCAATATGTTATCAACCAATGATTTTCCTATGGTTGTGGTAGGAGATCGTTGGGGAATCCATTTCAAACAAATATTTATATTGTATTCTAGATTTTACAGTTAGAGAGGGCTCTCTCTTTGTCACAAGAACATTCACACACATATGGCTTTAATAAAATGATCATAAGGTTATATATCTGATAAGAACAGGATATTTGTAAATTTAATGATGGTAAGACATACAAACAAGAAATATCATTGGGGAAAGGAGTCACAAGGCTAAAAAATATTCTAGGGTCTTACAGCAATAATGAGTGTTTATTCCCTTATGCAATCTAATGCAATGTGGTTGTTGAATTCATTTTAATAACTCGATGTAATGGTTGAAAAATGAAGGAGAACCCCAGTGAAACAAGAGGCACCTATTGGGCCCACGATAGAAGGGAAGAATCATATAGAATTATTCCTAAGTAAGGGAGAAAGAGTACAAGGAAGAGGAAGAAGGAGTTGTGACATAGGAAACAACATCAAGGGAAAAGGGAAGGATGCTGCGACAAAAGAAGGAAGAAAAGGAGAAGGGAAAAGAGAAGGCGCAGGATGAGGAAGTTGCATTAATTTTGTAAGCTACGACAAAAGTACAGAGTAGGAGATGTGATGACATGGTAGAATATTCATGGAAGCAAGCATGCAAATAAGGTAACGAATAGAAAGTGACAGTAAGGCATGATGCGGAGAAGTAGCAGCCCTTAGAGATCATGGGTACAAGATTAGATGAAGTCAGCATAAACCAAACACGTAAATGAATTTTTGTAAGTCAGGACGATAGCGCCTCTTTGGTCATATTTTGCTAGAATAGGAAAGACAACCTATGGTATGAAGATAGTAAGTCGGCTGAGATAGCAACTGTAGCTGAGTTTGTTAGAGTCTATATCAATTCATGATTGAGTATATACCAAGAATGTATGGGAATATATAGAGTCTATAATAAGAATATAAAAGGAGAAACCCAAGCTATACATGGGTTAGTCGGTTAATCAATTATCATATTAGCTAGTTCTTGTTTAGACTCTTTTTGAGTTTAGTATAGGATACAACAGTTTTGAGTAGGTAACTATGGATTGTTGAGTGCATCATAGTAGTAAGTTTGCAGCTGAGTGCATAGACAAATAGAGAAGGTCGAGTCAATCCAGGCTATGTGTGGATTGTTGAGTAGGAGTAGAGTAGAGTGATAAAGATAGAGAAGAACAAAGAGCATGAGAGGGAAAATAATTCTATAGAGATAGAAGAGAATATCTTGAACAAAGTCTATAGATTTATGTACAGACAAAAGGTGCACCTATTTTCTCACGCTAGTGCCAAATGAAGAGCACCTTGTGGTTTTTTCCTAGATGGGTTTCCATGTTACATGCTGTGTATATGTGTGAATGTTAAAGAGCTTAGGAAAGTGCATATTTAGTATTTTAATGATTGATTGGTTATTATGCTTTAAAGAGATGATTGTGTGAATTTTGTATTTCAAGTAATGAATATATCTGTTATGACTATTCATTATGCATTTGTGTAAGATTGCATAACTAAGGGCGAGTAATACTTCAGTATTGACATCTAAAGTGAAAACCACCAAACCACCTTCTCAGTCTTTGTTGGAAACCTTGGCGTGGGTCCCAAGGACTTAAACACCCACCCGCACAAACTATGGAAACATGGTTCTGCCAGTTACCCGTAAGAACTAAGATATCTTAGGTGAGACGACATCTATTTCATAGGTTCTATCGTTTGGGCTCTTCTCCATCTCTATGATATATTAGGCTTTGTTGTGCTGACTAGAGAGAGAGGACTGAACCTAGGTCACAAGGGAGAAAATTCCAACAAATGGTTTCATTGTTGGGACCCTGAAAGTGTGTGTTGAGGGATATGTTCTAGTATCCCACGAAACCGGAGATCAAAAGTTGGGTGGACGCAAAAGAAGTAGAGTTTTCACAAAAAGAAAGTGAAGGATCTTGGTGGACATCGGCGAAGTGGTTAGAATGGTACATATATTTAGACATTCATGAGATTTTCTTTTTTGAGTTCCCCACTATGTTGTATGAATGGTTGTCTAAGTTGACAACCCAGAAAAGAATTTTCAAGGAGGGGAACCGACATAGTGGACTCTATTCTTGATTGAGCGACCGAAAAGAATCAACAACCCTATATCAAGGTCTGTGGAGTTCTGGGTAGATAGTATCATAGAGGGATATCTCACTGAGTTCATTGTTAACATGATAACCTCATACAATGAGGCTGATAGAAAAATTTTCCAAGGACCACGCAGTAGATATCTTTCATCTTGGAAGGCGTGGATCAAAATGATCATATGTTACAATGGAATTCTATGAATGATAGATTGAGAAGCGAAGGGTGGCAATGTCTCAACAGAACCCTAAAGTGAGATGTTCTTAGGAGAAGGTGGAACTGAACTAGAATAGGGATTTTTTAGAAGTAGTAGGAGATTCAGGTCGGGAAAAAGGCAAAAAACTCTGTTCGAATGAGGCAATTACAAAACAGAGCAAGAAGAGGAAGGTCATGATTTTACATTGTACCTAGAATAAGGATCATGTGACGAGGAAGAAGAGTACCATCCAATATCAGAAGGAGAAGAAGAATCCGAGGAGTCGACTGAAGCTTTGGAACCAGAACATGTACTCAAATCATTGATGGTACCAGAAGTAAGTACATGAAAACCATATCCAAGTATTTTTGTAAATATGAGTATTACTAACATTGTAAATAGAAGACAAGAAAGTATGACTTGTCCACATTGTGTTCCTACTGTACCACCAGTCAATGCAACACCACTTACTCTGATGGCTAGAATTGACATTAAGTTCTCAATGTTCAATGGGAATGGGCTAGAAGACCCAAAATAACATTGGTTTCTGTGTGACATCATCTAAACTATATGATAGATCCAGGATGAGAACATCAAGAAATTGCAGATGATTATGACTCTACAAGGTCATGTGCTAGACTGGTATATGAATTTTTCTATAGTACCAGTAAGAGTGGTCCCAAAGACACTCAATGAGATTAGACTTGGGTTGATTGATGAATTTAAGAAACCGAAGTCTGAATCAAAATGTATCACTGAGAGCAAGGAGATCAAGAAGCTACCAATAGAGTCTGTTTGGGATTTTGACCAGCTATTTAAGACGTTAATGGCCAAGGTCAGTTTTCAAATGTCAAATGTGCAACAGAAGGAATTGTTCATTTCTGTTTTGTTGCCACACATCTGAACAAAGTTGATGCAATAGAAACTCATGTTGCAAACAGAGTCTCTGGAGATAGCCATAAAGTTAGAGGCCTCACCAGTTGGAGACACTGGCTCGGCCATGATGAAAATTCAGTCGGAGCCGAAAAATCTTACAGTGCAGCTCCAGGACATCAAAAGAGGAAAATAAGTTCAAGAATAACTATGGTGTACCAGGTGCCGAAAAAATGGACACCATAAGGATAATTGTCCAGCGTAATGAATTATGTCACAGTAGGTGCACCAAACCCATTGAACATCGGAATTCCTTGGTGCAGAGTATGCAAGACTAGATCTCACAAGTATGAGGAATATTTGTACTTACAAAATATTGTAACTACACTTGCTAGTCTATATTGTAAGTTTTGTATATCGGTAGGGCATGATGAAAAGGATTGTAGATCCTTCCAGCTACTCCAGGGGAAAATGATGGGTACCTACCTAATGAATAATTAGTAACAAATTCAAGATGAAAGAGCATAGTCTCAGTATCATCCTGCGTAGTTCCAACAACAACAATATCCTCAACCACAATATCAACCAAACCAATATCCTCAGCAACAACAATACCCTCCACAAAGGAGGGTGGGAAATTTAGCGGTCGAGGACAGCAACAAGGAGGAGGATTTGGTTGAGTAAGAGGCCAAGTTGTATGTTATAATTGTGGGAAACCATAACAATTTGCACGAGATTATCAAAGTCCTACAAAAAATTATAGATATTGTAAAGCATTTCCTCACACTATAGAACAGTGTCTGCAACTCATTGCGAGACGGCAGGATAGAACTGTCATTAACCCCAACCCAATGTGGAATCAGAATCCAAACCCCAATCTGAATATTCAAATGATTTATGTCAAACCAAGACAACCATACCTTGTTGTAGTTACAAGAGGAGGTGTTGTGACAAGAGAAGACCAAAATACACTGCAAGTACATCTCTAGGTGCGACCTGCGGCACGAAAGAAATCTCTGCTAGATGTCCAACATGAGAAGGAAGTATTCTTGGAAGTGTGACAATACTTTTTTGATACCAATCAATCATCGACATCAGGACAAATAAGATCTATGCCCGAAATATTTGAACAACTAATCCAACGGCTTCCCACTAAAAAGGTTAGTAAGCTCCAGGACTTTTTCAACAAAAAAAATAGCACTAATCCATGACAAATATGTTGTTGCAAAGTTAACAGCACTCATAGAAGGAAACACAACAGATATATTCCCTAAAAGAAGAGTCAATCAAGTCGAAAGCAAATGGAAGACAAGCCGCAAGTTGTGAATGACTGCACAGATAGGAGATTATGATATGCACTATATCATACTCAACTTGGGCCTAGATGTCAATATATTGACAAGACAGACATGGGAAAGCATGAACAAGCCACAACTAGACTAGTCTCCTATTCAACTATGACTAGGGTATTTTTTAAGGATTCTAATATTATACTTAAGTATAGTTTTCTAGGCGATTGTTTTGGATTGAAAAAAACATGTTTATAGATAGGTAGACGAATATTAAATATGAAACATAAAATTAACACTAAAATGTGTAAATTTTGGTGAATATTATAATAAAAATATATATATTTTATGTCAATATAGGCAATATTATACACTAAATATGATCAAATAACAAATTTATTTTTTGAAAAAATCCCCAAAAATAGCCAATTGGAGAAATTTTGCCGCTAAAAATTACCCTAGATAAGACTTACAAACCAGTCGAAGGTGATACCAATTGGTAGAGTGTCCCAAGTTCTCGTGGACATCGAAGGCTTGAGAACATATGCCGACTTCGGTGTCATTGACATTGTTGATGACACAAATCCCTACCCTGCGCTTCCAGGGATTGATTAGGCTATTGATAACCAAACAATCATAAACTTCAAGAAAAGGATCCTATCTTTTTGAAGATTCTGAAATGAGAGTGGTTGTGCTCATTGATCCCCTTGAAGGGAAGCGTTATGTTGAGTCTGTGCATAGTGAAAGGAAAGATCACTATTTGGAAACCTGCATGATCACATCATGTCTTTGAAGGAATATTATATTAATCCCATAGATTATGGAAACCTAAGTTAGTGTAGTGTCAGCTCGTGCACTTCTGACTCAGGTGAAGCCCTTAAAAATTAGCAGAATAGGTTGCATGAAGTGTCAATATGCAAATGTGCAAGGATCACAAGAGTTGTTCAAAAGGTAGGTGTTGAATCAAGTGCATTTCCTATGTATGAAGGATTTCCTAAACTTGCATCCTAATTCTTGGAGGAATTTGAAGAAAAGGTCACAAAATCACAAAGACTGTCAGCTCTGGACTGTGTGATAAAAGCTACACCTATTAGATGGTGGGGTACACATAAATAATCTATCTCAGACTAGTCCCAATGTATAAGACTTATGGAGATCATATTTGGAGATGAGATTAGCTACACTGATAAGAAATACACATGATTTTCAAATCCTGGAAAACATATTGAGCATTGTTGCATGGCTTGGAAAGAATATCCACGACAAGAATGCGTTCACCAATTCATCCATACCTTGGAAATGGTGCCTAGAAGATGGTAAACTTCAGAGGAGATACGACGAGGAATCGTTGAATGGAAAATTTTAACTCTAAACTTTAGCCAGACATTTGAATTTATAAGTGAACATCCAACAATTGATGTTGCATTGCACGTGCTAAAGGAGAAAATCCATGTGGAGATAACTGTTGCGGACACGGACCTCCATCAATGGAGCATAACTAGGCATAACTATGCGATGTGGTATAAAAGCATGACAGATCCAATAGATAGTGACCCAACCGCCATAATATCCATGTTTCAGAAAGGATGTACGAAGTGGAAAGATATCACATGTGTGAAAATACATGGCACCTTGTTAGAAAGGACATAAAAAAAAAACTAACAATGAGCTCTGTGGCATACCAACCTGCTTCTTAACAACAACAACTAATTTAGTGACAGGATAGTAGTGGTATACTGCAAAAATCTTCGATCTAAGAGCCAAGGTACGCCCATGCAATGAAAAGGATGGATTCCCTTCAGAAAATTTAAATCATGTGTACGAAGTATGCCTAGCGTCGTTTAGGGTATTTATCAAGCCTCACTACACTAATTTCCATCCTTACATACCGAGGGAAAACACTATTATTGTGACA
Organism: Pseudotsuga menziesii; assembly: GCA_001517045.1. Taxonomy (NCBI): domain Eukaryota; kingdom Viridiplantae; phylum Streptophyta; class Pinopsida; order Pinales; family Pinaceae; genus Pseudotsuga; species Pseudotsuga menziesii. Next base: position 414,277 of record LPNX010842406.1, on the reverse strand, counting down.
AAATTTGAACAACAAAATGGTGAGGTTATAGTATGGTCATTTCTGTCTCAAGCACAAGCATAGTTGAATTTGAGCCTGTATTACCTACCTTGATAATGGAAGGTGCTGCTAGATATATCCCCCCACCAATGGGCCCTCTTAATGAGAAAAACAGTTCTGGAGTCAAGTCGAAGACCCATAAACCAATATGGAAAGACACGCCAAGCCCACCAGCACCTCAGCAGGAACATCGCACTAGCACCCGAAAGCAGAAGGGAAAAGCAGTAACACCCCCGGAGGAATCCCCACCGGCAAATGATTTTGAGACAAGAAACTTATTACCACCGTATGTCCCACCTTGCCATAGAATTGCATGCAAAGTTTCAATATCGAGGAAAGGAAATACTCCATTGTTGGTGCCATCAGTACCAGAGGGTGTGAAGGTAGTAAGAGTCAATATTTTACCCAAAGTACAAAGGCTATTTTACGATGACCATGACACCAATATGCAACCAAAATTAGACCGCAAATGATATACGGATGTTGTGCAAGACACCTCGTAGTGACCTTGCAGGTATGTTACACAAGAATGGGCTACAAAACTAGAGAAGTATGGCATATTATCGTCTTTATATATGCCACATTTTGGGAGTGATACCCAAATTCACACCTGTGTTAAGCAGTTACTACTACTTTTCCATGACAGGTTTATCTGGTTAGGAAAACCCATACCCGTGACTGTTGAGCTCATTGTTTCCATCACAGGTCTACCATCGTCTGGAATAGACCCATCCCTACTACTCAAAAAGGATCAAGAGGCTAACATAGCTAAGCGAATGAAAGAAAATTTTGGAGTACAAAGAAGTAAAAGAGGATTTCTGATTAATACCATTAATAAACCCACTGTTATCTTTGCTCTGAAAGTATTGGAATCAAAGTTACTATGAAAAATGTGTCCAAACCTGTGTACGGTGAGAGAAATTGCACTTACATATCTCTACATGCAAGGATTCAAAATCAACTGGTTTCATTTCTTGTTAAAGGAGCTTATTCAACATGCCACTGATGCATAAGAAAGGGGTTGGGAGTTCCACTACTCCTGGCTGTTAATTTTAATCTCATTCATTGCATGGTCTGAACCAGAATAATACCAAGGTGTTAACCTAGAAGTTCCTTGTCAAGGGGCAAGGTACCAGAACCTCTGGTTCGAGAAGGAACACCCAGAACGAAAGCAGGTGAGCAATATTGAATTTTTTATGCATACGGCGACTATACACCATTAGGTAAGAAGCATTTCAAGGTTAGATTTTTCAACTGTCCAATAGTTTCGTTTCATCATTAAGTTTGAAGTAGGTCCACACAATGTTTACCTACATCCATGATAGTAGCCGCAATAGCTGAAGATACCAGCCAAATTTATCATAACTAAGGAAAAGGTCCAAGGAATTGTTGATCGATGGTCGAAATAGTCGCGTGTCCCGATTCCTGAAGAACAAATCTGATAGCAAGATCATGCAGACCAACAAGAGGAGGAAATTGAAGAAGAATACCACACAGGGAGTGGGAAGTCTAATGAAAGTCGCAACCACTCACCACCAACAGACCTAGAATCTGATCATGGTGAGGGGGAACCTCAGGAAGACCAGGTTGAGGAGGAGGAACCTCAAAAGCACCAAGTTTCACCAAAAAAACCAAAGAATAAGATGAAACCTGATCAAACTGCAAACACTGTTAGCTTGGACAATGATGATATGCAACTAATGAGTGACGCAATCACCGAAGCCATGCAATCTAGTTTCAAGTCTATAGGATAACAACAAGAGGAACTTCTAGGTATAGTCACTGACCTCCTTAAGGTTCTTTGTAAAGTAGTGGAAGAATTTAATATCATTGTTGATGGTCCAAGTACAACAACAGACTCTTAATCCCCATCTGAGACATCACGAATGGACCAAACTGTGGCCTCTATGCCAACCCTTCCAATAACGGTGCAGGTCCCTAAGGTTGTTTTTAAGTGTGGAACCTTGAAATCTAATCTTGATTTTTAGGATGCTAACCAACTCATTATATATTTTCCATCTATGCATATGAATGAAGTGTATGTTGTCCATAATGTTGTTAATACAGAAATAAGGATATGAGAGCATCACCTCACTACACAGGTAAAAGTTGCACATTAAGACCTCAGGAGACTAAAATGTGAAATTCAAGAGGCTAAAAAAAGGAAACTAGAGGTGTATGGTAACTACCAAAGAATTAGTGAAGCAGTCACTTTGTCCTGTAGCATCTTGGAGGATGAAGGAATACCACCAGAAATGGCCTTGGATGCCAAAACAGCATAGTTAGCAAAATTAGTAATGGATCTTAACAAAAAAGTAGTGCAGTTAGAGGAGAAAAGGAAACTTAGCACACCTCCAAAAGTATTGGAACAAAGATGAGATGTAGCTACAACGGCTGCAAATGGAATTGAAAACGCCAAACACGCATGTTCCAGGCCGGTAGACCAAGTGTCCTAGACTCGGGAAACCTTAATGGATGATGAGAAATCACAGAAAATTGCAAGTGACGTTACTGTGCTAGAAGAAAATATCATGCAAATACAAAATTATATAGAGCATCTACCCTTGGATCAGAAAAAGGTAAAAATCGGAGAAATGTGTAGGCTGCAATAGCGAACCACTGTGCTGCATGCACAATAGCAACAATGCGAGGAAAATATAGAGGATTTATAGCAAGAAGTAGAAAGAGTCACAGGGATAATTCAACCTATGCACCAGAAGGTGCGCAACGTCGTGGCCTCAGTGGAAAGCAACATGCCAGAACACGTCAATTTTGACTTGGTGGAACACATGCAGAAAGTTGAGGAAGAAGTGCACGTAGAAAAAGAGAAACTATTGAAAATCATGGAGTATTTTCAGACCAAAATTAGCACAAGTCAATTTATGGAACAATAGATCGCATGGCTCAGGATGAGCCACAAGTGAGTGTTGGGGTCCTGTTGGGCCCGAGATAGAAGGGTAGAATTCATATATAATTATAGCTAAGTACAGGAGAAAGAGTACAAGAAAGAAGAAGAAGGATTTGCGACATAATAAAAATCAAGGGAAAAGGGAAGGATGCTGTGACATAAGAAGGAAGAAAAGGATAAAGGAAAAGACAAGGCATGGGATGAGCAAGTTGTGCTATTTTTGTAAGTTACGATAGAAGTACATAGCAGGAGATGTGATGACATGGTAGAATATTTGCGAAAGCAGGCGTGCAGATAAGGTAATGGCCAGAAAGTGACAGTAATGCATGATGCAGAGAAGAAACAACCCTTATCGATCATGGGTACGAGCTTGGCTTAAGCCAGTAGAAACCATACACGTAAAGGAATTTTTGTAAGTCAGGCTGATAATGCTTCTTTGGTCATATTTTGCTAGAATAGGAAAGACAACATGTGGGCTAAATATAGTAAGTTAGTTGAGATAGCGAATGAAGTTGAGTCTTTTAGAGTCTATATAAAGTCATGATTGATTCTGTAACAAGCATGTAGTGAATATATCGAGTCTGTAATAAGGCTATAAAAGGAGAAACCCAAGTTGTACATGGGTTAGTCATTTGATCAATTATCCTATTAGCTAGTTCTTGTTTAGACGCTTTTCAGCTAAGTAAAGGATACAACAGTGTTGAGTACGTAAATCTGGATCGATGAGTGCATTAGAGTAGTGGATTTGTAGCTAATTGCAGAGAAATATAGAGAAGGTCGAGTTGATCTAGGCTGTGTGTGGAATGTTGCGTAGGAGTAGAGTAGAGTGATAAAGATAGAGAAGAATAGAGAGAATGAGAGGGAAAATAAGTATTTAGAGATAGAATATAATATCTTGAATAGAGTCTGTAGCTTTATGTACAAACAAAAGGTGCATCTATTTTCTCATGACAATGCCAAATTAAGAGCACCTTGTGGTTTTTTCCCAGATGGGTTTCCACGTTACATGTTGTGTATATGTGTGAATGTTGAATAGCTTAGGAAAGTGCATATTTACTGTGTTAATGATTAATTGGTTATTGTGCTTTAAAGAGATGACTATATGAATGTTTTATTTCAAGTAATGAATATATATGTGATGACTGTTCACTGTGCATTTGCATAATATTTCATAACTAAGGGTGAGTAATACTTCAATATTGATATCTAAAGTGCAAACCACCAACCCACCTTCCTGGTCTTCATTGGAAACCTTGGAGCAGGGCCAAGGACTTAAACACCCTCCTACAAAAACTACATAACATGGTTCTTGTAGTTACCCATAAGAACTAAGATATCTCAGGTGAGACAACATCTATGTCGCAGGTGCTATCGGCTGGGCTCTGCTTCGTCAGGCCGATATCTTGGGATTTTTTGCACTGACTAGAGAGAGAGGACCGAACCTAGATCACAGGGGATAAAAGGACAACAACACCTATCTATGGATGAATCTCTTGAAGAACACCTTTAGAATAAACAATAAAGAGGAATAACAGTTGAAACATAGCATCTATCTAAGGATCAATTTCATCTCAATCATTATACACACATAATGAATACAATTTCTGATACAAGGAGACTCTCATGAGGATAAATTCCTTATATAAAATATAGAAATGTATTGGAAGCAATGAACATATATGGAATTGCGAAATACAAGGAAAACACACTGAACACGGAACAACTTGATGAATCTTAGAAAACTCAGAAAATTATTTTCATTACTACTTCTAAGAAAATAACAGAGCTACAAAAATGCAAGAATAGAAGGCTTCTTAATGAAAGTTCCAACCCTTAATTCCTTTATTGAGGTTACATTTATTGTTCCACTGGATCCCGATACCAACTTCGAAACATACCCAAATTTAGTTACAAAAAATGGGAATCAATCCTAAATCATCATTGCAAGTCCTAACAGTTTTGAGGTGGCACATCCGCCCATGATTTATATATAAAATGGGAAATATGGAATAACATGCATGCTTGATTAAAAATGGCAATGCAGTGTCTAGGACACAATCTCACTTGACCAAAAATGATATATCAAAGAACCTCCAACGATTTTAAGCTGATTCAACCCGGCTTGTTCCTCTACCGCAGGGGTGTAGTATCCCATCTTCATTGTAGATCCTATATTTACCACTTGTCTCCTAATGTCCATCAATATGGAGCATGCAAACGTATGTATTCCTTCCAAACTCCTAGATCGCTTTCCACTGATTTGTGGTAGATAATTCCAAAGTGGACGTTTCCTTCGACAATGCTTTCATTTCCATGTGATCCCTATATGAAAAAACTGGCAGTCGTGCACACATGGCTATGAAACTGAACACTATCTCAAAATCATCTGCCAGCTTATCAACAATTTTATTTCCTGACAGAGATTGTTGCATGTCTGTGAATTTGGAGTGGTCAGGCATGCATCGAACTAACCGGTCATAGTATTCTTTATGTGATAAAATTCCACCCTTTTCCAACCAGAAGAATGGTAGTCCAATTTTTACCAAAGGGTCAAACATTTGGATAAACACTTTGATATCTTGTTCCATGATACCAATCTTGGCCTCGAAAGTTTCCAAATGATGGTACTGATTTTCCACCTTTTTGTCCCAAGTGATGACAAAAATCTTGTCCCTTATGCTATTGATGTATTTGTAACTTCGGAATGTATTGAATTGTATATTTTATATATTGTATTTCATTGGTCCATGATGTTCCTATCGGAAGAATCATTAATGTAATCAAGTCATGTAAATTCATAGAGATTAACCCTCCTTTGTAAGTCGGGGGTAAAGTCCCCATAGTTGTGGGGAACTAAGGTTATTAGAATCTCCTAGAGAAGTCGGCCCTGGTAAGTAATTGTCAAGTCAAAAATTAGTATAAATAGAGAGTGAGCCTCTCTATTTGAGACACACACTCACCCAGCTATAACACATAGGTGAGAGAATAGGAGCTCACACAAATGAGAGAGAGAACAGTTGTTGGAGATCATCTTTCTATATTTTGGTTTTACTACTACCGGTGGTGCTCATTCTATCTCTAAGGAAGCTGTGGGTAATGCTACCATTGGTGCCCATTCTATCTCTGAGGAATTTGCAGGGTTTTCTCCTTTATGGTTTCCCCGGGGAAAATATTTGTGTCTATTGTCTCTTGTGGTTGATTGTTGTGCATGTTATTCTCTCAAATAAGATCCTAATATCATATTGTCTAATTGATAAAAATATAACATGGTATCATAGATAACTTGAGAAGAAGTCATTGTGCAACTACAGAAGCTAGTGCTTCTTACTTTTTGGGTCTCTCTCCACAATTTATCATCCAAAGGAGGCTAGGTTGACTCTCTATTGAAGGGCAGATCTTTCTTTCAAAGAAGAATCTGATTCTGAGCATTTTCAATTTTTGACCTACCACTACATTGGGAAATTAGGGCTTTTCACATAAGAGGAATTTGTGAGTGAGCCCAGCATAGGATTGCTCTCCTCATCAAAATCGAATTTTAGAGACCAAGATCGAAGTTTTTGGTTGGGTAGAACTTTGGGAAAGTCAAACCCTAATTTTCCCCTGAACCAAAAAACCATCACTGTAGAAGATCATCTCCAGATTCAGTTTAAGCATATCAAATTGGTAAGATATAAATATTTTGTATTTCCATTTGAGGTTCTCAGTTAAGATGTCTCATCACACCAAGATTGATGAAAATCTTGAAGGAGTTGATAACTTTAGAGCATGGAAGTATAGAATCTCACTAGTTCTTAAAGAAATTGAATTGGACTCCTACATCAATGGAGAGGTTCCATTTCCAGAGAGAGATGAGGCTAAGGCCTTAAAAAATAACAACTTCATCAAGGCCAAGAGGATTATTGCTAATTCAATCAATGATCACCTCATACCATATGTGTCCTCCCTAAAGACGCCTAAAGATATGTTCGATTCCTTGACCAAACTATTTGAACGGAAAAACATAAATCGGAAGATGACCTTGAGAAATCAATTGAAGAATGTGAAGATACAGAATACAAAGACCATACAGTCATACTTTACAAGGGTCTCCCATATCAAAGAACAACTTGAAGCAGTAGATGAAGAAGTAGAGAATGCAGAAATTGTGATGACCACCTTGAATGGTCTCCCTATGTCATGGGACTCCTTCATTCAAGGGATTTGTGCTAGAAGAAAGATAATCAACTTTAGTAGGTTGTGGGATGAATTCTCACAATAAGAAGCTCGAATAGTAGCTCGAGAAGAAAATATGGGAAATGAAGATCAAGCTCTCACAATACACACCAAGAAAACTAGAAGGGACCATCATCATCCCAGAGGTAAGCATTCACACTAGAATAACCCTAGAATAGATATATCTAGTATTAGATGCTACACATGTGATGAGAAAGAACACATCTCCAGATACTATCCCAAAAACAAAGGTGGTTCTCAAAAGAAGAAGAACTACAAAATAAGACATCATGCTCATACTATAGAAGATGATGAATCTCTAAGAAAGAAAGTCAAAGAAGAAGCCTCTTCTAGTGATGAAGAATATGTTTTGATTTCTGCCCTCACGGGAACTGTCACTCATGGAAGAAATGATTGGCTCATAGATAGTGGGGCTTCCAAACATATGATGGGATTCAAAGAATCCTTTTTGAAACTATCTAAATGTGAGTCACCCCACAAAGTGAAACTTGGGGATGACTACCAGTATCCCATAAAAGGTAGTGGTGAATCCTCCTATAAGCTAGACTCTGGAAAGTCTATGAAGATGAAGGATGTTTTGTTTGTACTAGGACTAAAGAAGAACCTTCTCTCCATCTCTACATTAGATGCAAAAGGCATGAGGATTGCATTTGGAGATGTCCAAGTCCTTATGTGGCCAAATGGAAAGACTATAGATGATGCAGTTGTAATTGGAGAGAAAGAGGGAGGATTATACAAATTAAAGGGCCAAGTAGAACAAGATTTGGTCCATGACTCAGTAGAGCCAAATGAACTTTCTCATAGAAGGATTGCACATGTGCACTATAGGGCACTACCACTTGCAAGAAAATTTGTTGAAGGTCTTCCAGAAATACAGGTTAAACATGAAGGTATTTGGAAAGTATGTGTGAAAGGAAAGAACACAAAGAAGACATTTCCAAGTAGTGAGAGCAAGGAAAAAGGAATCCTGGAAATCATCCACTTCGATATATGTGGTCCAATGTCATCCAATTCATTAAGTGGGTATGTATACTATGTTTCTTTCAGTGATTATTTTTCTACGAAGACGTGGATATACTTCTTGAAAAACAAAGACGAAGTATTCAATAATTTCAAATAATTCAAAGCCTTGATTGAGAACCACACATAAAAGAAAATCAAGACCTTTCGATCAGATAATGGCGGAGAATTCACATCAAATGAATTCAAAAAATTATGTAGAGATTCAGGGATTAAGAGGGAGTTGAATACTCCATATAATCCACAATAGAATGGGTTTGTGGAAAGGAAGAATAGAACAATTATGGAATCTGCAAGGCAATGCTTCATGATCAAGATCTTCCCGTGCATCTATGGGTAGAAGCTGCTAGGACAGCTGTGTATGTACAGAACCTTACTCCACATAGAGTACTTGAGAAAAAGACACCTAAAGAAGTATTCTCCAGCAAGAAACCAAAAGTCATTCATCTCAAAATATTTGGCTGTCTAGCGTAAATACACATTTTGAAAGAAAAGAGGACAAAATTAGATCCCTCAGGAAAGAAGGGTATATTTGTGGGATATAGTGAAAGCTCGAAGGATTACAGAATATACTTCCCTGGATTTAAGAAGATTGACATCAACATAGACATAACATTTGACGAAGACTCATCTTACAACAAATCCAAAAAGAGACCTGTTGAAGACTCAGAAGAAGCAGAAGCACCCAGTATTCAAGATACAACTATGAACGATGCAACTCAAGTAGAATATCGAGAAATAGAATAACCCCATGAACCTATAGATCCACCCCAAGAGAAGAATCCTCATAAGAGGAAAACTTCATGGGTATGAGAGGATATCCAAGGTGTAGAAATATATGGGGCTCCAGAAGAAATGCATAGAGAGAGGAAAAGAACTAGGTCCTACTCCGGTTATGTATCCCTATTATGTGATAGCATTGATAAAGAACCTTCCAACTATGAAGAAGCGGCAGAAAAGAAAGAATGGAAGGATACTATGATCAAAGAGTACCAATCGATCATGAAGAATGATGTCTGGGATGTTGTCCCAAGACTAGAATGGAAGTCTGTTGTGACTTCCAAGTGGATCTACAAGATCAAGCATGCTGCAGATGGAAACATAGAGAAATATAAAAAAAGATTTGTGGTTCGTGGCTTCTCCCAGAAAGAAGGAATAGATTATGAAGAAAATTTTGCACCTATATATAGATACACTTATATCATATCAGTACTTTCTCTGGTTGCAGTAATGAAATGGAAGATACACCAGATGGATGTCAAGACTGCTTTCTTGAATGGTGTAGTGGAAGAGGAAGTGTATGTGGAGCAGCCACTTGGTTTTGAAACACATGACAAGGAAACTCATGTGTGTCAATTGAAGAAATCCCTATATGGTTTGAAACAAGAACCTAGGACATGGTATGGAAGGATTGACAACTTCCTGACTAGTGTGGGATTTACCAATATTAAAGCAGATTCCAATCTTTAGTACAAGGTTGAAGAAGGGAACCTAGTGATACTCCTACTGTGTGTAGATGACCTATTTGTAACAGGTGAGGACGGTTTGATTGCTGACACAAAGAGGAATCTTGTTGTTGAGTTTGATATGAAAGACTTGGGTATGATGCAATACTTTCTAGGCATGGAGGTGTGGTAGAGTGTAGATGGAATATCCTTGGGACAAGGGAAGTATGCTGTAGAGATCCTGAAGAGGTTTGGGATGATGGATTGCAAGGCCATGACCACACCTCTGGCATTGAACCTGAAGCTATTGAGTAATGCTTCATTATATTTTGTCGATGCTATGATGTATCATCAAATGATTGGGTCCTTGATGTATCTGACGAACACGAGACCATATATTTTCTTTGTTGTGAACACATTGAGCCAGTTCTTGAAATATCTGAGACATGTTCACTTGATTGCTGCAAAGCATATTATAAGGTACTTGAAGGGTACGGTTCATTATGAGCTCAAGTATGAGGTGAATCAGAAGATTAAACTGGAAGGTTATGTGGATTCAGATTAGGCAAGAAGTGCCATTGATAGGAAGAGCACTTTGGGGTGTTGCTTTAGTGTGGGATCAGGTGTGATCTCTTGGCTTAGTGGGAAGTAGTCCTGCATGGCACTGAGTACAGCCAAAACAGAGTATGTCATAGCTTGTTCATCTAGTTGTGAGCCAATGTGGATGAGGAAGCTATTGTCCAATATATTTGATCTCCAGTTTGATGCTACGTGTATATATTGCGACAACCAGAGTTGTGTGAAGTTGTTAGAGAACCCAGTGTTTCATGACAAGTTGAATCATATCGAGATAAAATATCACTATATCAAGGATATGGTGTAGAGAGGAGCAGTGAATCTCCAATATGTTGCGATGGACAAACAGATAGCTGATGTGTTGACCAAGCCATTAGCCAGAGTGAAGTTTGATTACTTCAAGGAGAATATTGGTGTTTTCTAGATCGAGGTTCCTTCCAAGGGGAATTGATGATTCCATGAGCCTTTCTGACATGGTGGTAGGATTGGTTCCTCCCATGGTCATATGTAAGTGTTGAGCCTTTCTGACATGGTGGTAGGATTGGTTCCTCCCATGGTCAAAAGTAAGTGTTGTTCCTTTCTGACATGGTGGTAGGATTGGTTCCTCCCATGGTCAGATGTAAGTGTTATGCCTTTCTCACATGGTGGTAGGATTGGTTCCTCCCATGGTCAGATGTAAGTGTTGTGCCTTTCTAACATGGTGGCAGGATTGGTTCCTCCCATGGTCAGATATAAGTGTTGAGACCTACATCCAGTATGAAAAAGGACTGGCTCTGTAGCAGAAGACCTTGTAGAGGGAAATTCCTACATCCAGTATGAAAAAGGATTGGCTCTGTAGAACTACATCCAACATGAAAAAGGGCTGGCTTTGTAGTGTCCTACATCCAATATGAAAAAGGACTGGCTCTGTAGAGGTGCATCCAACATGAAAAAGGGATGGCTCTATAGTGGCCTACATCTAGTATGAAAAAGGACTAGCTCTATAAAGGTACAACCAGCATGAAAAAGGGTTGGTTCTGTAGTGGCCTACATCCAGTATGAAAAAGGACTGGCTCTATAGAGTTACATCTAGCATGAAAAAGGGCTGGCTCTGTAGTGTCCTACACCCAGTATGAAAAGGATTAGCTCTATAGAGGTACATCTAGCATGAAAAAGGGTTGGATTTTTTTATGAATAGCTACATGGAGGCTAGGCCTACAACTAGCATGAAAAAGGGTTGGCTCTATAGAACTTCTTATGACAAGAAGAAGTGAGAGATAACACCATTTAATCGAGATAGCGAAAGCAGTGATTATGGTGATGATCCATTAATGATCCAGTTTTGACGATGATCCAGTGATGATATAGATTTGATTATGATCTAGATTTGATCCAATGATGAATATGTGTGCTGATGAATTGTCTCAAGATAATACCTTCCTAGTTAAGAGGCAGTGTTTATGTATTTGTAAATTGAGAATGTATTCACTTGTATATTTTATATATTGTATTTCATTGGTCCTCAATGTTCCTGTTGAGAGAAAAATTAATGTAATCAAGACATGTAAAGTCATAGAGATTAACCATCCTTTGTAAGTCAGGGTTAAAGTCCCCACAGTTGTGGGGCACTAGGGTTATTAGACTCTCCTAGAGAAGTCATCCCTAGTAAGTAATTTTCAAGTCAGAAACTAGTATATATAGAGAGCGAGCCTCTCTATTTGAGACACACACTCACCCATCTATAACACATAGGTGAGAGAAGAGGATCTCACAAAAGTGAGAGAGAGGACGGCTGTTGGAGATCATATTTTTGTATTTGGGTTTTACTGCTACCATTGGTGCTCATTCTATCTCTGAGGAAGTTGCGGGGTTTTCTCCTTTATGGTTTCCCCGAGGAAAATATTTGTGTCTATTGTCTCTTGTGATTGATTTTTGTGCATGTTATTCTCTCAAATAAGATCCTAAGATCATATTGTCTAATTTATAAAAATCTAACATATTCGAGTCTTTTCGATCTCCTCTTCCATTAGCCCATTTAGAAACTCTATAGCATTTTTAGCATAGTAAAAAGGTTTGTTATTGAGCTTCTCTTTAACTGTTGTGACACTTTTTTTGGATTCCTATATGACCCTTTCTTTATCCAGAATGTAATTCAGGTAGGGTCTCAACTTGGTGGCTTCTGATACAAGGGAATCCCATATTCTATGTTTTCCCCCCTGGATGGTTGATTTCCATGTTACCTGTTGTACCAACTTCCCATTCTTGGCCTGCAATTTAGCACATTTGGCCTCCTAATTATCCCTTTCACTTTCTCTCTCCATCCCCAAGCCCTCGAGGTTCTTTTTCTAGTGCTTCAACCCTATCAGCTCCAATTCCTTCAGACTTGCATGTGCCAGTCCTTGAACGATGGAGAATTCACCAAGTTTAATGATAGGAGGGATGAATTCCTTCTCAAGTTCCTTTTCCTTCTCCTATAACATTTTCTCCAAATAATCTGCTTTGTCCTTTAGGTCCTTCTCACTCTCCACTATGAGAGTCATATCCTTCTGCCATTGCTTCTCTTTTTGTATGAATTCGAGTAGTTGGTCCTGGAATTCTATAAGCTTACCATTCAAGATCTCTTTCTTTTTTTCTATCTTTGATAGGTCAGAAGCTTGGATCAACTTAGTAGCTAGAATATTCATCTTTTTCTTTAGTAGCTTAATGGTGTCTTCTTTCTCCTTTAACGAATTTTGTGTTCCAGCCACATTATCATCTTGGTTTTTAGCGAGCAACAAGTATGTTCAGGAAGCTCAGGAAGTTCATTTTCCACTATCAGCCTTTGCCTGGTCAGCTCTAAATCGAACACACTAGGAGTCAAAAAGGCAAGTAGTCTGTAAGGTTGGTGGAAAAATTCATATAGACTGATCACTATACACTGTATTGACAAGAACCAATCTCAAATCCTCTTGTTAGGGGAGGATTGCAGGGTTTCCTTCATCTCAGGTAACACCTTGGGTAGTTGTTTCCGAAAGAAGTCATCATACACTCTTGTCATTAAAAAGTTCATAAATTTGGTGTAATCATTGTTGATTTCCTCTATGATCGCCATTTCCAGAAGCTAAAGGTTCTCTTTGTTGAACGCCAAAAGCATGCTCAGCAAGGAGGACTAAAATCTAAAGGTTATGGTCTTAGGGAAATCCAGTAGCTGAGAGTGAATGTTCTCGGCCAGGAACTCATCAAACTTGAGGCAATAAACTTGGAATGACTGGCTCAACTCCTCTGAGTTGACTGGGTAGGTTCTTAGTGTGAACAGTGAACTCATCATGGACTCTTCGGCGTATTTATCGGTATCCATACCTAAAAACTAACCCAGGAGGGTTGTGACACATTGTGTTTCCTCATTGAAATAATTGAAATGTAAAGATTAAGGGTGATTTTTTAACTGGGCATTGGGTTTGAAACAGTCCTTAAGGAATTCCTCTTTATTTTCCATAGCTTCCTCTCTAAAACACTAGACAATTATTTCTTCATTGTACTCTTTATATTTCTTAATAAAATCTTCAGGGATGAATAACATGTTCCTAATGATGAGAGGGTTGACCGAGAAAAGGATTTTATACCTAGAAGTGGCCATGATTATCTTCTTGGAAGCAGAGTAACGAGTGGCGCACCAGTCGATGAACTCGGGGAGAAAAGGTGGAAAAATTACCTATAGAAACCATGCACATCAGTTCACTGGTCCCTAAGTAGGTTCAGTTTGTTCTTTATAGTTTCTATGGGTCTGTTTAGTAGTATGGTGTCAAAAATCCCAAAATCCCTGTCTTCAAAGAACTATTTGATTTTCTCGTATTCGAGGTTCTGGCTAGCTAACCCTTCTACCTCATCCATATTATAAATGTTGTGTAATGGAGAAATGTGTCCTACCTGTTCCTTTGACAAGTGGGATGATGGGGTTTGTCCTGGTTGGCCACTTTTTGCACAGTATTGATTTTTCCATCCAATGTGCAGAATCATACAAGTGACCTAAATTCATGTGCGTGCATTTTTTATATTATTCTTCTCTGATATATCACTTGCACCTTCTTTGGCGGAAAAAACTCTCATCCATTCATCCATCCCTCCTTCATCTTGGGTCTTCAATCCTACTTTCTTTAACTCCATTGGTCCTTTTTATTTGTTATAACGTCATCCTTATTTTCCTTGCAGCTTCCCTTAGCAAAAACCACCTCCACTGTCGATATTAACATATATTCATTGTCACCATCAGATCATGCAACTTCCACCATATTTCATCAAACCCGACTATTGTCATCTGTCGTGCACCTTACATCGATGGAATTCATCATTTCCACTAATCTAGAATCGGGAGCTAATCCTTCCAATCGAAACCCACATCCCCCTAACGAATTCCGCTGATCTGAGGGAAATAATATATGTGGGCATGTTGTGGGAGCGGAATTGACCCCCACTGTAGAACATGGGGGGGGGGGGGTAGATTTGGGTTGTTGAAACCTGTAGCCCCTACCGAATTCCACCGATTTCAAAAAATTTAATCATGGCGTGGATGTTGGACCGACGGAATACATCTCTATTATAGATCTGAGGCCATGGTAATCTAAGTCGTTGAAATTTACAACCTCTACCTGATTCCGCGGAGTTGAAGATTTTATTTTTTTACATGCATGTTAGATCCGCGAAATCATTTTCTGTCGTAGATTCATTCTAGATTGGATCTCCTATGTTAGAACATGAAACCCCTTTAAACGATTCCACACATTGGGAAATTTAATTTTCACGAGCAGGTTAGATCAACAGAACTCACCTTCGTCATTGATCTAAAGAACCATCAATCCTTACCATTGAAACATGTATTTATTTAAACAATTCTGTAGATATGAAAATTTATTTTGTTCGTGCAACTTAGCTCAGTGGAATGAATCTCCACCATTGATCTGATTTAACATTCAATCACCACCATCGATTTACCAAGCCTCTACGTCATTCCGTTGATTTAAGAAAATGTATTTCTTCTACATGTTAAAACAACTAAATTCTTCAGAACTGTAGATCTATTTACACCCCTTCATCCAACAGAAAGTTATGTCTGAAAGTTAACATGCTCCTGCTCATGCCAAAACTCTTAAACATGTACATTTAGGCTAGGGATGATTTTAAGGAACCATACTTATTTAAAAGTGTATATATGTTGGCAAATTTTAGCAATTCCTAAAACGCTAACTATCAAANTTCCAAGGATTTTATATCGTTTATATAATAATTTGGCGATTTTTAGGGTGAAAATTTTTTACCCCATCAAAATTGGGTGAAACAGGGCTTCAAAAAATGCAAAACGGCAAATCCATTTTGGGAAGAAAACATGGAAAAATAGCCCACTGGGCTAAAATTCGCCCCTAAAATTATCCCTAATTTAGGCCCTTCATTTCCTGTCCTTATGCAACTTCGAACATATTTCCTCATCCGCATACATTTATAAGGTTCACATCTATAATTATTTTCCATTTCCAACTTAGACATGATCCTTCAACCTATCTGTAGAACCTCATTAACCTCCTTCAAGGTCCTATGACAAGAAATTTCCAGGCCTTATTCCTCCTTTTATTTGCCTAATCCCTTACCAACTGCTTAGCCCAAAATTGATGTGTTAACACTTCTATCAAAATATTCAAAATTTAGCATAGGTGCTAACAACAAATCCAACTCAAGGATGATATCCTCCCTATGAGGTAGAAAAGAACTCCATAGACCAATTTCCTGATTCATTGGGTTGGTTCTAAACTTTACTAAAATCCTCAAAAAAAAATCTAGTGCTTGTAACTTCAAATTTTCCCAAAAAGGAAAAAAACAAATGACAACTCCTCTTGGGGAACTCACTGCCTTCACCTCGGGCTTTAAGTCTATCATAGATCTGTCCACACATGCAATTTTAAAAAGAAATGTTATATACAATGACATGTAACTAAACTTACTTTACATAAAATGGTGCTTGAGGAGCCTCCCATTTACAGGAGCTCCAGACACCAAACCACCCTCCATATATTCCAATATGTAGGAATTATTTCCTCTGAAGGATTTAATTTTATAAGGGCCCTTCCATAGGTGATCAAATTTTTAATGCTTTCCCTTCTCTTATTGGGGTGCATGCCATTGCAATACTACATCCCCCTTCTGGAAATCATCAGTTTTAGTCCTTCTATCAAATATCTCTATCATCTTGTCCTGAAATATCTAAGTCCTATCAAAAAGTTGCTCCCTTTGCTGCTGTAGCTCGACCAACTGATACATTCTTCTCTGGGTTTGGTGAGTTTCAGCATCTTCTTCTTGAAACACTCTCATCATTGGCAAGCTCAGGGAACTATGGAATATTACCTCAGAGCCATAGACCAACTAAAATGGTGAGGTTCCAGTATATTTCTTCACATTGATTATGTCAACCCACAAATCACAGATCAAATTTGTGTGCCAAAATTTCTTATCGTTTTGCAGCATCTTTTTGATGATCCTCATAACACTCTTGTTCAAAGATTTTGCTAACCCATTTCATCGTGGGAAATAGGTTATGGAATTCCCCAACTGTATTTGATATTTGAAACAAAATTTGACCATATTTTTTCACTTAAATGCAACAACATTATCAGTGATTATCTTCCCAGGAACCCCAAATATTGATAACATATGCTCCTCTAGAAACTGCATGATCATTGTTTCAGTGACTTGTCTAGTTGGGATGGCCTCAATCCACTTAGTGAAGTAGTTCATGGCATTGAGGATCCACTTGTGTTGTCCTAAGGAAGATGGATTTATTTCTCCAATGAAATCTTGCCCCCATTGTTGGAAAGGGGCTTCAACATGTATGGGTTTAAAAGGAAATGGCAAAAACTTCCTTCTTCCCTTGAAAATAGGACACTTATGGTAGGAATCCACCTCCTTATGGGTGTAAAAAAAAAATTAGGCCAGTAAAATCCCACCCTCGTGATATTTTTTATAGTGGTCTTCTAGTAGTGATGTCTTCCAAATTCCCCAGCATGAAATTCTTTAATGAGCTTCTTAGCCACCTTTTCACCCACACAATTTAGAAGGGCTCCCCCTACATATTTCTAGTACAACTTCCCATTTAAAATGAAAAAAATCATTGCTTTCTGCTTGAGTAATGTATCCCTTGTTATGTCCATGCCCTGTGGGGCTTGTAGATTTTGCAACAAGAATACAATGTCAGAATACCATGGCAGGAGGTTTTCAGCTATTTTTGGATCTAGCTATTCCTTGGGGTTTTGCTCCTCTACCAAAAATTTAGCAATCCTGTGTAGGCTGAGAGAGTCACTATTAGATGGTTCCATGAGTTTGGCTAGTCCCTTTCCTTTTATTAGTTTTTTTTATTGATATCCAATTCATATTCCAGTAGGAATTCTATCCATTTTCCCCTTTGTCCCTCAGGATCCAGTTGTGTCAGAATGTCCTTTACAGCGCTGGTGGGGACATGAGCAATGATATGGGAATGTAATATGTACACTTGGAATTCCTTCAAATATTGCACCAGAGCATAAGCCTTCTTATCCAGGATGTTGTATTTTAGTGGAGAATCCCCCAATGTTTTGTTGTAGAAGGAAATGGGTTGTTCATTTCCCTCGTGATTCTTTTGCAACAATACCACAACCATTGTATGCTCTGAGGCAAATGAGAATATGAGAAAAACTTTGGAGAAATCAGGGCTTTTATTTAGGTGTCCACTTGATCTCTTTGTCCTTTCCTAGCATGTTGGTTATCCACCTTACTATCTTAGCAAAGGCAGCAATAAACCTCCTCATAAAATTCACCTTTCCCAGGAAGGACTGAACCTCAACCTTGTTCTGAGGGAGCTCAATTTTATGAATTTCCTCCACTCTCCTTGAGTCTATCTTGATTCCTTCTTGAGAAATTATGTGCCCCGGCAGCTTCCCTTCCTTCATAGCAAAGAATGATTTCTTTGGATTCAGGGAGATACCGAATTTTCTGCATTTTCTGAACATCCTTGACAGGTGAGAGACATTCTCTTCATCAAACTTAGAAAAGACAATGATATCATCCAAATAGATAACCAAAATCTTGTGTTTTTTGTCAGTAAAACCTATGTCCATGGCCCGCTAGAAGGTTTCTCCTACATTCATCAGCACAAATGGAATTTTTGCATACATAAAATTCCCCCAAGGAGTGGTGAAAGTTGTCTTCTCTTGGTATTTTGGGTGCACCATTATCTGATTGTAGCCCAAGAATCCATCCAAGGTGGATATCTTTTGGGAGCCCACTTTCCTCTGCAAAATGTGATCCATCTTAGGGAGAGAATAATGATGTTTCAAAGAAACTATGTTCAAATTTATGAAATCAATGCATATCTTTATCTCCCCATTCTTTTTCCTTACTGGGACCAGGTTACCTTGAAAATCTAAGGGCCACAATGATTTTTGCTTCAAATAGTTTCTTTATTTCCTTTACTATCAGGGGTTCCAGCTTGGGGTTCACTCTTCTCATCTTTTGCTTGAAAGGCATCTCATCCTTTTTTATGGGTATAGTATGTTGGATTATACTTGTGTATTAGGCCTTGGGATCACTATATATCCAAGCAAAGACATCTGAGTATTCTTTCATCAGTGAGATGTATTTATGCTTGGCCTTGGATGAGAGTGTTATTGATATTTTTATGAGCTTGGGATGATCTTTTGTCCCAATATTGACATCCTCCACATATTTACAACTTAGGACCAGTTGGGGCTCCTTAGCAACATCATTTGGGTTAAAAATATTTTCTAAAGGAACTAAGCCTCTGGGGATAGATTTACCTTTGAGCTGGAGGATTTCCTTTCCACATATATTGTTTGGATACATTTTTTTCCCTTCACCTCCTGCAATTCAAGCTCCCAATCTTCCTCAGTTTCACTGTCATCAACATTTTCAACAGGAATATCACCTTCATCTCATGGTATTTATTTGGGAGAAAAAATATGGCTCTGCAAGGGTTCCTGAGTGGGAGCAGCCTCCTCTAAAATTCCATTCTCTTCATGAAAAGTCAATCCATCAAACTCCACAGTGAGAGTGAGGAACTTCTAGATTTTATTGTTGTCATCAAAGACTTTCCAACTCTTCACATTATCTGGGACAGAGGGCTTGTGCCTAGTTTTGACCTCGTATTTTCCACTAGGGTCTGTGGGGACCTTGAAAACAGTAGAATAAGTGTCCAAGGAATCATCTATACAAATTTTTTAATCGAAGAATCAGATTAAAATTTCATTACTAAAAACATTCTATGAGGTTCTGGGCAGCATTTTTGTAGCTCCTCATCCTGGGATGTCTAGCCTGATACTCACCTTGCATTTGTTTAATTACCATCTCAAAGTCCCCGTGTATCACCACCCTCCTCACTTGGAACTCCTTCAAGATATGAATCGCTAACATCATAGCCTCATACTCTACCTCATTATTTGTGCAATCAAAGGAAAGTTTGTAAGATTAATTTAAAGCTCTCCCTCCCAGGGGTTTCACTCAAACTCCAAATCTTGCCCCTTCTCTCCATGTTGCCCCATAAAACCTTTCATTCCACACTCCTTTTGGCTCCTTCTGAGTGGGTACAAAGGAAGCTTTATGTGAACTGCAACTTTATTTTCCCCTTCAGTAAAGAAAATAGTTGATCCCATCTTAGTATCCAGCGAATGTGTGGGGTGTTTGTGTGGCATCTCAACACTTTTCACCATGTATGCCAACTTTTTCTCTCTGAAAATCCTTCTCTGTACCCCAAAGACATGGATAGGGGAATATGAAATATCCATTTGAAAGGAACCTTTGAGTTTGGTTTTCCAAGATCTAGACAACAACATTCCAAACTTCAAAGCGATGTCAGCCACAACTACATCCATGCCAAGGGTTTTGGTAGGGATCTAGGTGAAAGAAATGACTAGATATTTAATCAATTCTAAGCACTTGACTTTATTAGAATCAAAATAAAAGTTATTTTTGAATGGTCTAGTCACTTCCAATCCCAGTTCATCCATGATTATCCTGGGCATCAAATTGTGAGAGGCTCATGCATTATGTAGGATTTAATTATATATTTTCATACTGTTATCTCCTAAATAAATTAGGCTTCACTAGGTCAAAATCAGAAAGTTTATTTTTGCATAGTGATGAATATTTCAGGGCACATTATGAAATATTTATGTGTGATTAACAAAAAATAGAGTGCCTTGTATTCTGTTTTTTCACAAAAATCAAAAGTTTCGCTTTCGGTGGCTTAGACAAACTTTTCAATAGTTCATTAGCCACCAAAAATCCCCGCTTTCGACAGCTAAAGGCTTGGACTTAGGGCTATGTTAACCACCGAAATCCTATTGAATCCATTTTTTAATAAATTTTGAGAAAGTAGCTATCGGTGGCTTAGGAAAAATTTTCAACAGTTCATTAGCCACCGAAAAGCCCAGCTTTCAGCAGGTAAAAAATTGAAGCCAAGACTACCTAAACCACCGAAAGCCACAAAAAGTAAAATGGTTAGTGCCACCATCAATATCAACCACCATCAGCATAAATAATTCCTTTGACAAGCTCTTAGCCACCAAAAATATTGAAACTACAGAAGAAATCATGAGTTGGCAGAGAAGTGGTCGTTATGAAACCGAAATTACTGTTGAAAGACTTGAAACCCTCATGGCCCTCCATCTATCCCGTGTCTGCAATATAACCACCACTAAACATCAAGTCCCAATTACGATGATTACTGCACTAGCCATCTCGAGATTCTGACCAGATTTTACGGTTACCCTGCTCAAGTACCAATCACTGCTCAGCTCCTCAAAATAAACACCCTCACCTTAGTCAATTCACCATTGTCCTACATGCATCCGCACTGATCTAATATCTCCCTGAAACTAGCACGATCATCTCCTTCCCCAGGGTTTGAATTTTGATTTTGCAGGTACAAGAAGAGAAGTCCAGAGATGAAGAAAGGAGGAGGACCTGCCCTTAGACAGGAATTAGGTGACATTAGCTATCTTGAGTCACATCTAGAAGTATGCCAATCCTTCAAAGATGCATGATGTTACAGGTTCTGTGAGAAAATCCAGGGTTCCCACCAGTAAGTGGAAAAATACTTTGTTCTTTCTTTTTATGGTTTTAAAGCATTGATAGGAAGAGAAGAGTTCCAGGTTGATGAGGCCCTAATAGCAGAAGTAGCAGAACTCCCAAGGACTGAGGAGAAATGGTTCAAAAGAACCATTACTAAGGATGTGGAATTCAGGTCTTACTTAAGTCCTGAACACAAGAATGTAGTATGGAAGAAAAGCATCCCATCAACCTGGCTTGAGGAGAAGTGGCAACAGTTGTTGAAATCAATCCTAGTTTATATAACCTATTAAGGTAGGTATAACAAGGTGATGATATACCAATTTAAATTGATGAACCATTTTACAAGCAAAAGCCCTTTAAACCTACCTTTCTATCTCCATAAGATCCTGACCAAGATGGCCCACTAGGTCAAGGCCCAACCCACCAAAATTGCAGGTAGGCTATCCCACCATGGGTTGATAAAGCTCATTGTCCAAGAACTACTACAAATAAGAAACATTGCATGGTCATACTTCTTATTTTGAAATGAGTTTGAAATAGGATTATAGCCAAAAGACAAAGGAAAGTCCCCTTCAAAGAAGTCCACCACTCCCAGGAGTGGAAAGAGGAAGAGAAGAGCCATCTCACCAGTGACAATGGATCAGACCTCTCCAACTACTAAGACCAACAAAGCCAAGAGAAATCTGGATTTCAGTGGGAAGGTAGAGGCAGTTTCATCTCTAGATAGAAATATACTCAACTTTCCTTACTCAGACTCTTAGGATCAAGAGGAGCAAGAGGATAAACTAGTAGAACAGTCTCAAGAAAGGCTAGAAGAGTTTCCATCACCCACACCAAAAGAAGACCAGGGTGAACTAGTGGAAGAAGCTTCCTCTAGCAAAACCTAGGGCCCAGAGAATCAACCAACTATTAGGGAAAATACATGAACTAGAGGTCTTAGATATGGAGATCAAAAGAACCAATGCAACTTTAACCAAAAGAAATACCCAATTGCATAATTCTCTCCTAGAAATGAGAGGGATGTATGTTCTACTAAAAAGAATAAATATAATATTAATGAAGGATAAATCCATGCTTTACAGGATGGTTAGAATGTTGAGGTTGCAGAAGAAGGATCCAAACCCTAAAACACACGTTGCACTAGAAACCCTAGTAGAGAAAGCTATTAGCCTTCACGACCCGGAGGTAGCCCATGATGTTGCTAATATTCCAAATCTTATGCTAGTTGAAGAAGTACCAGAAGGTCAGGAGTAAAGTTGTAAAAGGTCGATTAAAGACTAATTAAATTTTGCAGAAAACAGGGTTTTCAGTGGCTTAGGCAAATGCAGCAGCTCTTCATTAGCCACCGAAAGAAGAGCTTTTGGCAGCTTACAGATCCAGGATTCTGTTGCCTTAACCACCAAAATCACAAAAAGGTTCAAAAAGACATATTTTCCACACATAACCTATTTTGATGGATACAAACACCTCAGGGGTGAATTATGAAGCTGAAAATTGATTAAAGGCACCAGTGGAGGGGATCTGTTCCAGTTTTCAGGGTGCCATCAAGGTGAAATGGGTCACAAACCCTACCTACTTTTAACAAACTGTGGCTTATCTATCATATAACAACTCATAGCTCTACCTCGGTGATCATTGCATTTGTTAAAGAGTTCAAGGAGTGAACAAGTATTAGATTTAGATAGACTAGCACTTAAATTAGGGTTTTTGACCTAATTTTGCAAAAACAGTTATGTTATCTATTTTTAGTAAATCAGATCCAAATTTTCAAGATCTGAAATAAATTTTGTAAAGGATATAAAGCATAAGACTTATGTTGAAGCAAAGGTTTGACTTCAGAGACTTTTAGACCCTTATTGTTATCAATCTTCTCATGTTATTCATCATTTAATATAAGCTCTTTTTCCATTATATGTCCAGGTCCCATCTCTTTTCTATTCTATACTTGTGCTTGAATGTCTGATTCAAGTTTATTCTTTTTATCTAATGCCGGATAGCTGTCATCCTATCTATGTGTTGATGATTTGAATTGCAAGTATTTTTCCTTGTTATGATTAGCCATTCATATGTGATTGCTTTATATATGAATCTGCCAGCATAGTAAGTTCTTCATTTATTCACCCTATTATCAACCCTCTGAACATTGGTGGTTAGAAGCCTTATATTTTGATTGATTTTTATGCATGTCTTGAGTGTGTGAGGTCCTTTAAGTCATCTAACTTAATCCATTTAGAAAAAACATTAAAAAAATTTAAGTTACCAGGCATTCTCGAGTTGCAACCTAGAGAAGTTTCCTGGAGTGATAACAAATTGGTGCCATTGCCAGGGAGAGGATATTGAAGCTCATATTCCCTAGGAGATGACATAGATCCTACTTTGATGATAGATAAAGTCTGGGCACTATTCTGGTTGTAATCATCTATATGGTGACTCCATTGGAATAAGGTGGCTTCAAGAAGACCAAGTACTAGAGAAAACCCTTAAGGGCCAACAATAACACTTGTTTCAGATCCAGAAGAGATTCTAAGAAGAGCTAGGGCTTCACTAAGACAGATCTCCAGAGCTGCAAGGGGAGCTACATCAGGTGTTTCCAGAGGTATTTCTTGTTTTTATATCAAATAGACCTCCATTTCAATCTTCTTTTCTGCTGAAACATCTAATTCTCAGGAATTTATAAATACATCAGAAAATTTTAGGGTTGAGGAATCTTCAAGCACTGTTTCTTATATAGATCCAATACTTGATGAATCCACTGAGATAAATCTACCACTGCCCACACTAGAAGTATCTCCTTCTGTCCTTTCCATACCCACCTCCAACATGAATGTCCCTCTGACCAAAATGGAAAGGATCCTTGTTTCCAGATATGCCCCTCTGAATCTTCCTAACCCCCTCGCTGCTATGCCTACTGGAGATTATCTAAAATACATGCCTAGGTTTACTAGGGAGGGAGACTTCACAGCTGAAGAACACTTAGAGGCATTTTATAGTTATTCTGAGAATATAAACATTGAGCAAGAGGATGTGTGGACTAGGGTTTTTGTGCAAAGTCTAGATGGTCAAGCATCGAATCAATAGTAGGCATCAAATCCCTAGATGACATATATTTGAAGCATTGGGGATAAAGAAGAGACCACCTCTACTATATCACTGAATTTAGCAATCTGAAGAGAGAAAATGGTGATTCTGTTTCCAACTTCACCAAAAGATTTAACAAAACGTTCAGCAAGATCCCTGCTGAAATCAAGCCAACTGACACTTCAGCCAAAATCACCTATGCCAATGCCTTTGATTCTGAGTTTTGCCTTCTTCTCATAGAAAGAATATCATATTCTTTATCACTCATGCAATATGTTTCTCTTGAAGTTGAGTCCAATATCGTTGCATCTCAGAAGGTTAAGGGAAAAGTGGAGAGGAAGAAGCAAACCTCAGATCCTCTAGGGGCTTCTTCATCAAAAAATAAAATAGAGAAAATGGCCAAGATGTTGGACAGTTTAACGACTGAGATGTCTAGACTAAAAGATCAAGGGAAAATACCTGTGAGGGGTAAAGGGCCGAATGATTTTGCTAACAAAAACCCTAATTTTGTCCCTTATAGAAGAAACAACCCACCAACTCAGATCCTTCAAAGTGATAGGAATCAAGCCGAGGATCAAAGAATCAGAGCTCCTTTGTAGAATGTTGTACTAGAAGAAGAACCAGAGTTCACTCAAGAAGAAGGAGAGGTAGAAGACAATATTAACTGTATGGAAGATGAAGTAGATCTCTCTTTCCTGACACAAGCAAACTATGAGGAATCCCTCATGAATGAACAAATCATGGAAGAATTGTTGTATCAGGTAGATGATCAAGAACGTTATAATTTGAGATCCAAAATTGTTGCTCCTATGAAGAAGAGTCCTGCCACTACAAAGAAGCCTGCTCCTCATGCTAAAAATATTTCTGCTCCTACAAAGAAGATGACTGTTCCTCCAAACAGCAGCAAAATCCATTACAACCATCAGCTCATGATCCTATTCAGCTCAAAGCCACACCACAAGAGGTAAGAACTTTTGACGAATTATCCTATGCTTTCAATCTTGAGTCAGAAATTCAGAAGTTAAAAATCCCTTTTCCCTTGATAGAGCTGATGAAGAATGATGCCTTCAAGGCATCCATACTGAAATCACTTCATCCAAGGACACTCATAGATGCTGACTTTGTGAACTTGCAAGATGATAAGCCCACAGTAATCCTAGGCCCTATGATTGAAGAGTTGGATGAGTCTTGCTCACCTTTCTACATATCTTTGAACATCCATGATAAAATCATTCACAACTGCTTCCTAGAATCAGGAGCTTCCCATAACCTAATGCCAAAAGCAGTGATGGATGAGCTTGGCCTCAGCATTACAAAACCCTACCATGATCTATTCTCATTTGACTCCAGGAAGGTCAAATGTCTGGGCCTCATCAAAGACATTGTCATAAACCTCTCCCAGCTGCCTTCAAAAAGTATAGTGATGGACATAGTAGTGGTTGACATCCCACCTAAGTTTGGCCTCCTTTTGTGTCGATCATGGAGTAAAAGGCTGGGTGGTACCCTTCAGATGGACCTTACATATGCTACAATCCCAATGTTTGGAGGGGAGACCAAGAGACTCTACAGGGAGAACCAGTTCACCTACATCATTAGTAATGCCAAGAACTCTATAAACCATCCCATATATGCAGTAGACACAGAATTTGGGGCATGCATCCTATAGATAGATGATTCCCATCCAACATCCATACAGCTCACAAATCCTACCTACCAGCCACCTGGGGAGGTAACCACCTCTGTCTGGAGCATGTTTTTTGATGGGGCCAGTACTCAAGCCTCAAAAAGTGCAGGTGTAGTTTTGATTTCTCCATTAAAAGAGACTATCCATTTTTCTTATAAACTTGATTTCAAGACTACTAACAATATAGCAGAATATGAAGCATTGATGTTAGGAGTGAAGGCTGCCAAGGAAATGGGGATCATGTGCCTAAAATTTATTTTTGTATGGTCTAGTCACTTCCAATCCCAGTTAATCCATGATTATCCTGGGAATCAGACTATGAGAGGCTCATGAATCAAGCATTGCACTATGTAGGATTTAATTATAGATTTGCATAATGTTATCTCCTAAATAAACTAGGCTTCACTAGGTCAAACTCAGAAAATTTATTTTTGCATAGTTATGAAGATTTCAGGGCACATTATGAAATATTTATGTGTGATTAACAAAATTGAAGTGCCTTGTATTCTTTTTTTTCACAAAAATAAAAAATTTGGCTTTTGGTGGCTTAGGCGAACTTTTCAACAGTTCATTAGCCACCAAAAATCCTTGATTTCGGCAACTAAAGGCTTGGACTCAGGGATACTTTAACCACTAAAAGCTTTTTGAATCCATTTTTTAATAAATTTTGAGAAAGTAGCTTTATGTGGCTTAGGCGAGCGTTTCAATAGTTCATTAGCCACTGAAAATCCCAGCTTTCAGTAGCTAAAAAACTGGAGCCAAGACTACCTAAACCACCGAAAGCCCCAAAAATGAAAATGGTTATTGTCGCCGTCAATATGAACCACCATTAGCATAAAGAACACCTCTGACAAGCTCTTAGCCACCAAAAATACTAAAACTGCAGAAGAAATCATGAGTTGGCAGAGAAGTGGTCGTTATGAAACTGGAATGACTATTGAAAGACCTGAAACCCTCGCTGCCCTCCATCTGTCCTATGACTACAATATAAACACCACTAAACACCAAGTCCTAGTTACGATGATTACTGCACTAGCCATCTCGAGGTTCCCACCAGAGTTTAAGGTTACCCTACTCAAGTACCAATCATTGCTCAGCTCCTAAAAATCAGTACCCTCTCCTTAGTCAATTCCCCATTGTCCTGCATGCATCTGCATAAGCTCTCCCTGAAACAAGCATGGTCATCTCCTTTACTAGGGTTTGAATTTTGATTTTGTAGGTACAAGAAGAGTAGTCCAGAGATGAAGAAAGGAGGAGGACCCACCCTTAGATAGGAATTAGGTGACATTAGCTATCTTGATTCACATCCAGAAGTACGCCAATCCTTCAAAGATGCAGGTTGTTACAGGTTCTGTGAGAAAATACAGGGTTCCCTCTAGAAAGTGGTAGAAGCCTTTGCTCTTTCTTCTGATGGTTCTAAAGAATTGATAGGTAGAGAAGAGTTCCAGGTTGATGAGGCCCTAATAGTAGAATTAGCAGAACTCCTAAGGACTGGGGAGAAATGGTTCAAAAGCACCATTACTAAGGATGTGGAATTCATGTCTTACTTAAATCTTGAACTCAAGAATGTAGTATGGAAGAAAAGCATCCCATCAACCTGGCTTGAGGACAAGTGGCAGTGGTTGTTGAAAGCAATCCTAGTTTATATAACCTGTGAAGGCAGGTATAACAGGGTGATGATATACCACTTTAAATTGACGAACCATTTTACAGGAAGAATCCCTTTAAACCTGCCTATCTACCTCCACAAGATCCTGACCAAGATGGCCCACCAGGTTAAGGCCCAGCACACCAAAATTCCAGGAAGGCTATCCCACCATGGGTTGATAAAGCTCATTTTCCAAGAACTGCTGCAAAGAAGAAACATTGCATGGTCACACTTCTTATTTTGGAATGCGTTTGAAACATGGTTATAGCCAGAAGACAAAGGAAAGTACCCTTCAAAGAAGTCCACCACTCCTAGGAGTGGCAAGAGAAAGAGAATAGCCATCTCACTAGTGACAATGGATCAGCCCTCTCCAACTATTGATACCATCAAATCCAAGAGAAATATGGATTTTAATGGGAAGGTAGAGGGAGTTTCAGCTCCAAACAAAAACATACTCAACTTGCCTTACTCAGACTCTGAAGATCAAGAGGAACAGGAGGATAATCTAGCAGAACAGTCTCAAGAAAGGCTAGAGGAGTTTCCATCAAACACAACAAAAGAAGACCAGGGTGAACCAGTGGAAGAAACTTCCTCTAGCAAACCTAGGGCCCAGAGAATCAACCAGCTATTAGGGAAAATACATGAACTAGAGGTCTTAGATAGGGATATTAAAAGAACCAATGCAACTATAACCAAAAGAAATGCCCAATTGCATAATTCTCTCCTAGAAATGAGAGGGATGTATGTTCTACTAAAAAGAAGAAATATGATATTAATGAAGGATAACTCTAGGCTCTACAGGATGGTTAGAATGTTGAGGTTGTAGAAGAAGGATCCAAACCCTAAAACACACCTTGCATTGGAAACCCTAGTAGAGGCAGCTATTAGCCTTTAGGACCCGAAGGTAGCCCATGATGTTGCTAATATTCCAAATCTTATGCAGTTTGAAGAAGTACCAGAAGGTCAGAAGTAAATTTGTAAAAGGTTGATTAAAGACTAATTAAATTTTGCAGAAAATAGGGCTTTCAGTGGCTTAGGAAAATGCAGCAGCTCTTCATTAGCCACCGAAAGAAGAGCTTTTGGCAGCTTACAGATCCAAGATTCTGTTGCCTTAACCACCAAAAGCACAAAAAGGTTCAAAAAGACATATTTTCCAAACAGAACCTATTTTGATGGATACAAACACCTCAAGGGTGAATTATGAAGCTAAAAATTGATTAAAGGCACCAGTGGAGGGGGTATGTTCCAGTTTTGAGGGTGCCATCAAGGTGAAATGGGTCACAAACCCTACCTACTTTTGATAAAACATGGCTTATCTTTCAGATAACAGCTCATAGCTCTACCTTAGTGATCACTGCAGTTGTTAAAGAGTTCAAGGAGTGAACAAGTATTAGATTTATATATACTATCACTTAAATTAGGGTTTTTGACCTAATTTTCCAAAAACAGTTATGTTATCTATTTTTAGTAAATCAGATCCAATTTTCAAAATATGAAATCAATTTTGTAAAGGATATAAATCCTAAGACTTATGTTGAATAAAAGGTTCGACTTCAGAGACTTTTAGACCCTTATTTTTATGAAGCTTCTCATGTTATTCATCATTTAATATAAGCTCTTTTGCCATTATATGTTCAGGTTCCATCTCTTTTTTGTTCTATACTTGTGCTTGAATGTTTGATTCAAGTTTATTATTTTTATCTAATGCCAGATAGATATCATCCTATCTATGTGTTGATGAGTTTAATTGCAAGTATTTTTCCTTGTTATTATTAGCCATTCATATGTGATTTCTTTATATATGAATCTACCAGCATAGTAAGTTCTTCATTTATTCACCCTATTATCAACCCTCTAAACATTGGTGGTTAGAATCCTTATATTTTGATTGAGTTTTATGCATTTATTGAGTGTGTGAGGTCCTTTAGGTTGTCTAACTTTATCCATTTAGAAAAACCATTAAAAACATTTAAGTTACTAGGCATCCTCAAGCTACAACCTAGAGGAGTTTCCTGGAGTGATAACACATAATGACATAGAAAGGGGGAATGTCTTCATCAGAAGGATCATCTACATGGATTCTGAACAAAATAGTAGTATTATCATCTTACAGGTTCAGGGAATCTGATATTTTAGAGATTTCCCTTGGGGGCTTCAATACTATGGTAATTTTTGAATGATACTCAGGGATTTTCAATAATTCAACAAGAGGGACAAATATTTTGATCTTAGCAATTTTGGCCTCTAGGCTGAAAGAAGCTTGTCCCTGATCAGAGCTTTGTGGATTATCTTCTTTCCTTTATTTCCCTTTGGGATCTGTCACATTTTTAAGGCCACCCTTAGGGGGTGTGTCATTTTTTACCTTACTTTTAGAGGCCTTATTTCCTACATCTTTATTTCTCGTGATAGGGACATCTCTGCTTCTCAATTCGATCTGCCTTTGCAAATCCATGACAACCATATGATTTCCTTTCTTAAACTCCTCTATATCCTTGGTGGGAATCTCCCCCACCTCTTGGAAGGCATTATCGTGCTCTTGTTTTTTCAAAAGGGTAGAGCATGAGTTGATCTCCAACTAATGGATTTCATCCTCAGCTTGATTTTCATATTCTTTCTCCACATAATTTTTCTGAAATGGGGACCTGACAGGTGGATCAAGAGGATTATGTTCATGTCTCTGTCTGTTTTTGAGGATTTGTGGTCTTCTCACATTTTGGTTCATGTTTTTATGCTCTTGATTTTCCTTGGGAGGTGTTCTATTATCCACAATGAGCCTTTCCATTAGCCTCTCCATGGTTTTTATCATCACATCCATTCTGACCTCTTGTGAGTTAGAGGTAGAGGGTTGTTCAAGTTCTTTAGATTTTATTATTCATTCATCTCTTCTTTCTCATTCATCTCTTCTCCATTCTTCCTCGTCCCTTGTCTTTTTTCTAGCAGCAGTCAGGTTTACCTCTACCTCTATGGTATCTTTCATCATATCTTCTAAGGAGGTTGATCTCCTTTCACTTAGCCACGAGGTAAACTCATTGTCAAAGGCTTCAGCAAATTGGAGTTGGGAAGAACCAGGGGAGGGTTTGAAATGGGCAAGGATGGAATTATATGTATTCATTAATCTATCAGAAAAATCTTGGATAGATTCACTCTCCCTCCTCCTCATTGAATTATATTGGGACATATATTTCCTAGGGTTCTTCTTGTCTTCCCATTTGTCCTTGAAATAATATTCAAAGGCTTGATAGCTAAAAATAGAGTTGTCTGGGAGGTTTTTGTACCATTTTCTTGCTTCTCCAGCAAGACTTTGGGAAAACACTCTGACTTTAACAACATCATGGTATACCTCTTCCAGGTCTACACAATATGAGAACCGTTCCAAGTGTTCCTTAGCTGAATAGCCCCTTTCCCCATTGAATTTTTTGAGCCTTTGGGATTATCCTGAAGCAGGAGAATAGGGTAAAATCTGTTTTCCATTCTTGAGATTACAATGGGGTTCCCAAGATGGATTGATGTCAGTGCAACAAGGACTATTGTGTTGTGAGGAACTGTAAGAATTTGAGGAGTTGCAAGGCTTGAAGATAAAGGTTGATTTAGCTTGGAAGCAGTGGGAGAAAAATATGCGGTAGTGGAATTTAACAAGGCTAATTCAGAGGTAAGTATAGGGCACTCTTAGTCAGAAAAGGATTGAAGATTCCCACCCAAAGACTCTGAGATTTCAAGAAAACATGATGTATAGGAGAATTTGAATGTGGATGGGTCCAAGATTACTTTAGATATGTTGGACTTAGACTTATTTCTAGGGAGAAACAACTCCAATTCCTCACCACAATGCTCAGATATATCATCAATATAAACGACACTTTCAGCAGGTAAAGAAAAGGTTATGTATAACCTCTGCAGCTTATTGGATTCCTGAATTAGGCTCTCTGGATCAAAAATTTCTTAAAATGACTTAGCATCAGGAATTATCCTCATTTTAGTCCTTTTGGCCACCAGTATTTCCAGTGGAGTCACCTTCCAAAAAAAATTGAGTGGAGTCTCTAGAGCATATACAACCAAGTGTGTGTCTATGACCGGCTGCTCAGTCAGGTCATAGAACTAGGACAATGTTGTTTTACCAAAGATATAATAGTGATTATTCCCCAAAAACGATGCCAATATGTTATCACCCAATTATTTTCCTATGGTTGTATTAGGATATCACTGGGGTAACCATTTCAAACCAATATTTAGACTCTATTCTAGCATGTACAGTAGGAGAGGGCTCTCTCTTTGTCACGAGAACATTCATATACACATATGGATTGAAGCAAATTATCATAAGGATAGATATCTTATAAGAACAAGATATTTGTAAATTTAATGATGGTAAGACATACCAATCAGAAATACCAATGGGAAATGGAGTCACATCTTGAAAAATATTCAAGGGGCTTACAACAATAATGAGTGTTGATCCCCTTATGCAATCTGAGGCAACGTGGTTTTTGTATTCAGTTTAATAACTTGATGTAATAGTTGAAGAATGAAGGAGAATCCCAGTGAAACAAGAGGCACCTATCTATGGGTGAATTTTTTGAAGAACACCTTTAGTAGAAAGAACAAAGAGGCTAATAGCTGAAACAGGGCATCTATCTAATCATGAATTCCATCTCAGTAATTATACACACATTATGAATACAATTTATGATACAAGGAGCATCTAACTAGGAATAATTCCTTATATACAATCTAGAAATGTATTGGCATCAATGAACATATATGGAAATGTGAAATACAGGTAAAACACACTAAACATTGAACAAATTGATGAATCTCAGAACACTCAGAAAATGCTTTTCATTACTACTTCCAAGAAAATAACAGAGCTACAAAAATCCAAGCACGGAAGGCTTCTGAATGAAAGTTCCAACCCTTACTTCCTCTATTGAGGTTACATTTATAGTGTCATGGGATCTCGAGACCAACCTCGAAATAGAGCCAAATTTAGTTACAAAAAATGTGAATCAATCTCGAATCATCATTGTGAATCCTAAATGTTTTGAGGTGGCACATTCATCGTGATTTATACATAAAACAGGAAATATGGAATAACGTGCATGCTTGATTAAAAATGGCAATGCGGTTGTTATCACTAAAGTTAACTCTCGACTGCCAAAGAGCCAAGGTTAGAGAAATCTTAATGATGTGGAAAAAGTAGATATGTATGAGAGTTTATGAACAGGTAAACATTACAGAGATCAAGTAAATATGACATGGGTAATGACTACAACAGATGTATAAATGTAACATGCTATAATAGAAATATTTGTGAGTGTGAACTTATAGAAAAAGTAAGCTAACCCCATTCCATATCCTTAATAAACATGTATATAACTCATAAGAATTCTAGTATGGATGCATACAGACCATACGTAGAACAAAATCATGAACAACACATAATTTATCAATTCATAATAAAATAGAATAGGGCTCATCTCGACTGTAATCACTCCAAAGCCTCTTTACATATTAAAGGAATCAAAATAAATACATGTTTGCATGCAACCAATAGTAGCACCTTTTTCTAACCCTACCTCATCCCTCGGCTGGAACTCTCTCCTTTTTCATCAAAATCAAAAACTTTTATAAATAAAATACAAAGAACAAATTATTGATGATATCTAGAAATAAATGATATCTAAGTTTCAATCACAAAAATATGGAAAGATTTGTTTAACAGCCAGTTGATCCCTCAATTCTTGGTTCACTACCTGATAATCTGGAATTTGTTTTGTTATTGACCTTCTGGACTTGCCATTTGTATTTGATATTCGAATATATAGATGCTTTCTGAGAATATTTCTTGTAATCTGGAACTAAATTCATGAAGAAGTCAATTTCATCCTCTATCTCTCAATACTTTATCCTTCGAATTTATAATGCTTAAATATGACCCGAAGATGCTCATCAAGCTCCTAGAAATCAGGGATTCTCGTTAATTACTGCTCTAGATACTCCTCATTCTATCGAATCTGCAATTGACGTTGATCTTGTGCCTAAGAATCTGAAATGTGATCTACCACTATTGCATGAAGCTCAAGTTTGCTTCTATTTAATGCTTGAATTTTAAAACCCTGTCCTAAACCATCGATTATAATATTCTTTAAAACTTTTTTGATTGACATAAGATTCCACCTTCCTTAAGCACAGTGAGATCAATCCCATCTCATGGAAGTACTCTGCTAAAGTGATACCTATATAAATTGATGCCTCTCTGGTTGCCAATGGCATGTTGGATGTGTTTTCCACAAGAGTGGTGTGTTTCATCACAGATTCTTCTTGTCCATTAGGTAAGGTCGTTGTTTTTTTTGGAAAATCCATTCAGCCATCTCATTTCCTCTTTCACCGCAACCAACATAGAAAACAGTATCTAAATTTGAGTACTTGGAAAGAGCTTGACTAATGACAGTTTTACCACAAGCAAAGGCACCAGGTATGGCACATGTTCCTCCAAGCACGGAGGGAAATAGAGCATCCAGAACATGTTGTCTAGTTAAGAGGGGTGTATCAGCTGCAATCTTAGCAAAGACAGGCCTAGGTGTACGCATAGGCCAAGTCTGAAGCATTGTAAGGTGATTTTTAACTCCTTGAAACTCTAAATCAAGAACTGTATCTTGAATGGTGTAATGACCAAGTGGTGCAATATATGTAACCTTTCCCATATATCCAAGAGGAATAGCAATACAGTGCTCCATCAGACTATTCTCAAGGACATTCATATATAAATCACCACCAGTTAAGACATCTCCAACAGATAGCTTCTTTGGCTAAAAATCCCAAGTTGTGTTCTTGTCTAGAGCTGGCACAGCCACTCCACGAGGAATATAGACATCACCATACTTTATAGCAATTTCTTTCAAAAGCCTCTAAATCCCGTCAAAAATATTACCAAGTATTCCAGGTCCTAGATCTACTAACAAAGGCTTATGTGTCCACAAGATAGGTTCATTATCCATTAATCCTGCAGTTTCTTCATACACTTGGATTGTGGCAGAATCACCCTCCAAATGAATGATTTCACCAATAATATTGTCATGACCAACTTGAACAAGCTCATACTTCTTCAAGGTAAGTAAAAACAAGTAAAGCACAGAATCGTGAGCCTTCACTTTTGTAAGTTTACTTATCTTTTCCGGGTGTTCTTTATAATACTACATTCAATTTTGATCCAAAGTCTCGTGATAACTGTGATTTGCATTTGGCAAGTTCTCCCTATGGCATTCTGATGGTGTTGGGCACTATGACGTTCATTTGTCACATAGGTATGCTCAACATCGTGGATTATTCATATCTCCTTCTTGACAAAAAAATATTTATATCTCTTAATGCCAATTTGTGTAGGCTCTTTCACATGACTATGGAGTCCGTTCCCTTTATCAATGTTTTGCTATGACAGTTGGGCACACTATGCAACCCGTGGGATTCACTTGGATCCTCTATAAACACTTGTGAAATTTCCCTTCATTATAAAAATCGGTACATGCTACCAATATATAACTAGGGATAAAGAAAATGAGAAATTCAAAGGGAAGCTAGGGTGAAAATAGGAATGGAAACTATGTAAAGTTGAATATTCTAAAAAAAATATAGAATACAACCCTAGATATAATAGTGGTGCCTAAGATGCAGGCTCTCTCAATAAGAAATGATATCTCGGTGCACCTCCAATTATTTTAAGCTGACTCATCCCGGCTTGTTCCTCTACCGCGGGGGTGGAGTATCCCATATTCTTTGTAAATCCTGTCTTTACCAACTGTCTCCTAATGTCCATCATTCTGGAGCATGCATAACATACTTAGTATTTCCAAACTTCTCGACCACTTTCCACTGATCTGCATTAGGTAATTCCACAGTGGATGTTTCCTTCTACAACACCTGCATTTCCACGTGATCCCTATATGAAAAATATGGCAGTCGTGCACATGTGGCTCTGAAAGTGAACACTATCTCAAAATCATCTGCCAACTTATCAACAATTGTATTTCCTGACAAGGATTTCTGCATGTCTATGAATTTAGAGTGGTCGTACCTACATCGAACTAACTGGTCATAGTATTCTTTCCGTGACAACATGTCACCCTTTTCCTACTAGAAGAATGGTAGTCCCATATTTACCAAAGGGTCAAACATTTCAATAAAAACTTTGATCTCATGTTCCATGATTCCAATCTTGGCCTTGACAGTTTCTAAATGATGGTACTAATTTACCACCTTCCTCACCCAAGTGATGACAAAAATCATGTCCCTTATGCCAACCTTTCTCATCTCATCTTCCGTCATCCCATTTGGAAAATCTATAGCATTTTTAGCATAGTCAACAGATTTCTTATTGATATTCTCTTTAACTACTGTGACACTTTGTTCGACTGCCTGTATGACACTTTCTTTGTCCAAAATGTATTCCACGTAGGGTTTCAACTTGTTGGCTTCTGATATGTGGGAATCCCATATTATGTGTTTTCCCCCCTTGGATTGTTGATTTCCTTGTTACCTGTTGTACCAATTTCTCATTCTTGGCCTACAATTCAGCACATTTCACCTCCCAATTATTCCTTTCATGTTCTCTCTCCACTGCCAAGCCCTCCATGTTCTTGTTCTGGTGCTTCAACCCTGTCAGCTCCAACTCCTTCAAATTTGCATGTGCCAGTGCTTGAACAATGGATGATTCACTAGGTTCAGTGTTAGGAGGGATGACTACCTTCTTGAGTTCCTTTTCATCCTCCTGTAACCTTTTCTCCAAATCATCTACTTTGGCCTTGAGGGCCTTCTCACTCTCCACTATGAGGGTCATATCCTTCTACCATTACTTCCCTTTTCTATGAATTTGAATAGTTGGGCCTAGAAGTCTGTAAGCTTACCATTCAAGCTCTCTTTCTCATTTTCTAGCTCTGATATCTTAGAATCTTGGTGTTAGCACTAAATTTATTTTTGTCGAAATTGATCTTATTTGCCTTCAAAATTTTAAGTTTCATGGGTGATTGAGTTGGTTTCCAAAGTTTTCTCATTAAGATATTTCCAAGTTAGCAAAGAAAATAAGTTAAAGGCATTTTAGGTAAAAAGAGAAATGAGTTTTTCACAAGTGGGGCAAAAAGTTTTATTCACTTTTGAATGAAATTTATAAAATGGGTTTTATAAACCAATGATTGGATTTATATTCAAGCTTGTATAAATTTGGATATTAAAGAATTTACTTTGTCCAAGCCAAAACAGGGGCCTTGTATTCACCAAAACAAGTCCTCCATGAAGGTTCAAGCGCTAATCTTTCACACAAGATATATTACCTTTCTTTGTTCCTTAAGGTATAATCAAACCACTAGCACATATAATAATCCAACTGTTCAAACAAAAAGTGAAATTTCATCAACAGTCCCATTCTATTCCAGAGTGCGAAATTGTGAGATAATTAAAGGGGAAGAATGGTTGTGGAATTTTAAACCACTTTCCATGTGGCAACTTTTGGTGATTTCCGCTGAGGAAAGTGGTAAAGGAAAAACAACTTGGTAAGGGCCTTGGAATGAGCCGGTGTATAAAAAGTGAGTTGACTTCACTAAATTCATTTTTGCTTGCATTAGTTTATGGTGTCTGAGCACATTGGATCATTTGTTTCATGATACAACTGGTAGCATTGCACCAGAAAGAGTTGCGGGTTATCAACGTGCAAATAAGGAGGTAGCAATTTTGTGTAACAATAAACGATTTGTCTCAAAGACTCATGGTGTTCAAATGGAAAAAAATTGAAGTGCAAATGGCAGAGATAAAGATTATGATCAAGGAACTGGAAATTGATCTCAGTAGAGCAAGAAAAGGGAAGCCACCACTCAACAATGCAGAAGGGAAGCCCAAAAAGAACATCAGACCAGAAGTGTATGAGAAATATATATAGTGACAGCATTCATGAAGGTATTGGTATGTGTTTAAAGTCTTACAAACTGAATTTACAATGGAGAGTGTGCCAAAGCTTGGGATTATTCAAGTGTTTGGAGGAACTATTAACAAATATGGCTACCTTGATCAATAAATTCATGGGAGTGCTATTACAATAGATTATCTTACAAGGATAGATGTTATATGTTCTTTGTTTATGAATTACAATTAAACAATTTAAGGTTTAGAAACAAAAGAGCATATATTTTCTGAAAATGATTGTTTTAGTCATTTTATTCAAAGAACTGTTTCTAGAAAAAAAAGAATATTTTTCAAAAACTAAAAGAGGTTTTTCATAAAAACATTATGATATACAATAACCTCTCTCATATTTTACCCAAGTGCTAATAATTGGGAGAATCAAAGTCATCTTCATAGGGGAAAATGTTCAGATTTCAAAATGACTGTTCTAGTCATCCAATTCAAAGAATTTTTTACATAAAATGAAGATGAATTTTGAGAAAATGATAGAGGATTTCATTCAAAACATGCTTATCCACAATAACCTCTTTAAGTTTTCACACAGGTGCTATGAGTTAGGAGAAACAAAGTCAGTTTTACAGGCCATTTTTCATGTTTTCCAAAGGACTATTTCAGCCATCAAATTCAAAGAATTGTTTCAGACAAATGGAATTTAATTTTAAAAAATTGAGAGAGGTTTGTATTCCTAGCAGGCCTATAGTCAAAAAAATCCTTCATTTTTTACACAGTTCTCATAGGTTGGGAGAATTTAAAAGATCTTCACAAGTTATTTTTTCGAAATTTACAATTTTACTATCTGAGTCATCAGTTTTAAAGGCATATTTCAAGGATTTTGAGATGGTTTTGGAGAAAAAAATACATGGGTTTTGTCGGGCACATGGCTAGTTACAAAAACCTCTCCTAGATTTCACACGGCTGTCACCATTAGAGATATGCAGGAGAAACTTTGTTGTAACTGTTCTATTTTTAGAGTTCAGTTACGTTTCGAATTGAAGGTTAGGTAGATGTTATTCTTCTATAAATTAAAATGTAATTGATAGTTTTAGGGTGGTATTTTCAAGATCGAAGAGGCTCTACATTGTAATGGCTTCAAGTTTTTAGTAGATGAATGAAATTTCCAGAGGATGAATGTTAAACCTTTTCATGGAAGAGATTCATGTGTCATCTTTTTCTTCAGTAAGTAATTTCTTTATGTGACTGTTTATCCCGTTTCTCACTCCATTTTGTATTTTCTTTCATGCTTTAGCATTAGTGTTTATGGGATAGAATTCATCTTGCATGCTCTAGGTCTATTGTTCAAGCATTTTCAAAACATTTTCTTCTAAAGTCTTGCAGAATTCACCTTAGTTAGGTGCTCTATTTGATGGGATGTCTCCCTTTGTCTACTAATCAACCCTCTAATACCTCAAGACCAAGGCAATGGTGCCTACCTTTCCTCTGTTCATAAAACTTCAAAATCCTACCTCCTGCAACATATTTCAGATCTGATTATTGACTCCATTTCCCAATGGTATCCTCCATGACTGTCCTACTAAGTCTTTTAAAACAAGCTTGTCCTATTTGTCCTATCAGAAATCTGACCTTCTGATTGTCTTTGATTAAATATCTTGAGTATAAAAAATTTATAAATTGTGAGAGATCCCTCTTTGACTGTATTTGGTTAGAAATACGGTCTAAAGTGGTTTTTGTTGTTACCTTGAGATTGCCTTTCACAACCTTAGGTATATTTTGAGTGATAACAAATTGGCGCCGTTGATGGGGAACGAAGGTTCAAATATTCCCTGGGTATGAACGGCATAGTTTCATATTTGATTGTTGATGGTGAAGAATAGTAAGATATCAGCAAGGTTGTGCATCATTCACCTCGCGACTCCATATTCAAAGAATCCAATTTTCAGAATTCCTATGGTGACTCCACTGGGGAAAGATTGTACAGTTTGAAGAGTTGATTCAGTATATCCATTTGTCAAGATGAGTTCTTTGTCTGCAAGGTATGCTCCTATGACTCGTGCTCACATTCCTAGTTTTCCAAATTGAATACCTAAAGTGGATTGGAAAACAGGTCTTCCGAAGTTTAAAGATCAAAATAATGATGATGCTGCCCTTCATTTGGTTAGATTTCATATGCATATACATAAGCTGGGAGTTAAATTGCATGAGGATTATTTAATGGAAATGTTCATGGCTACTTTAGAAGGAAATGCAAGGTCATCGTATCAAGGACTACCATCAGAAAGTTTGTTTTCCCTTACTAATTTTCATACAGTATTTCATGAACATTACAAAAACCAATGCCCCTCCCTGTTGCTGGTTCAAGATTGTTGTCTGCATGTTAAAGGTTTCATTGGAGATTTGGAAAACTTGTATAGTGATGATGAGTTAGTGGATGAAGAGCTTTTAGAAATTTTATATGAGAACCCATTTCAGAAAAAAGAAATACAAATTAGCTTTCTTCACATTCAAGAAAAATATTAGCAGTTAATAATTTCTTCCTCAACTAAAAGAGACATGAGCCAAAACTCTGATTCAACCAGCTACATTTCTTTTCCTGAAATAGATGATAATTTGCAGCAGTCTTGTCAGTTTTTGTGTGACCAAGAAGGAATTTGAGATGGTCAATCAAACCTTTCTTCGTATCATTCAACCTTTGAAGTTTTGTTTCAAGATGAGGCTTCTTATTCCCAATCAGAAAATTCCTTTTTGCAGCAACAATTTCCTCAAAGTTCTAATGCTTTTGTTGCTGATTACATAAAGAATTCTGATTCTGGAAATTTTCAGTCTTATAGTCCCTCCACACATTTATTTTCTGAAAATGCAATTAAAGAGAAATAATACCTTGGATTAGAATTGGAAAAAGGATATGAGCATGAAGATGATCAGCCAAGTGATGGGAAAGAAGAGGGTTATACTCTTGATGTTTTTTTTGAAGATTGTGGTCAGCTTGTTAAAAATTATGTTATTGATGGTTTTAAAGAAAATTTTAGTCTACTTATATATAATGAAAAGGAAGAGAAATCATGCCATAAATCTCAATATGTGAAAGAACCAACAGTGTGCAATAAGCAAAAGGATCACAAAGAAGGAGATGAGGAATCTCAATGGGATGTTTCTTTAAATATTTCCAATTCAGAAACGTTTTGTCAAGAAGACAGCTTTCTGCTTAATCTTGTTGAAGAACAAAATGATATTCCTCTTGAAGTGCTTGAGAAGAATGGAGTTGTAAATTTAGAAATATTAAATGAATTTGTTGATATATCATTTAAAAACAATCATGAGAATTCCTTTCAAATCTCTTTTAAAGATCGGTTTGGCAGTATGCAAGAAGAGTTACTTTTTGGACAGCCTTGTCATGACAAACACGTGATTGAGTATTTTGAAATTTGTCATGTTTTTTATGATCCAGTAGCAGAGTACATAGATAAAATTTTCAGATGGAGTAGTTGGTTATATGTTTGCAGCAAAGGACAAATTTTTCATCATAACCTATGGCTATTTTGTTCTTATGTTCTAATTTCGATCAAGCATGAGGAAGAAATGGAATTATTGGATAAATTGCTTGATTGGATTAATTGGAAGTTGGATTTTTCTTCAGTGGGAATTTATTCTTAGTTAAGTAGGATAGGTAGGCATGAATAAGCTCGACATGGAGAGCATTTCTTTCAGCAGTTTTTAGTTTGGTTTCAGTTTCAAGTGCAATTTAGTTACAGGTTACACGTTGATAGAGTGGGATTTGTTTGCAAAATGGTTTCAGTTGATGGTTCAATTCAGAATAGGTTGAGGATTTTAGAGAAAAATTAAGAGAAACCCAATGGATTTGGAACCTGGTCTATGGGGCTCTTTGCTACCTCGCAGGGAGGATAGCATCCCTAGTTGGAGCCAATTGTTAGCACTAAATT
This sequence comes from Pseudotsuga menziesii, assembly GCA_001517045.1. Lineage (NCBI taxonomy): Eukaryota > Viridiplantae > Streptophyta > Pinopsida > Pinales > Pinaceae > Pseudotsuga > Pseudotsuga menziesii. Next base: position 372,741 of record LPNX010842406.1, on the reverse strand, counting down.
TATTTTTGTCGGAATTGGTCTTATTGCCTTCAAAATTTTAAGTTTCACGGTGATTGAGTTGGTTTCCAAAGTTTTCTCATTAAGCTATTTCCAAGTTAGCAAAGAAAAGAAGTTAAAGGCATTTTAGGTAAAAAGAGAAATGAGTTTTTCACAAGTGGGGAAAATATTTTTATTCACTTTTGAATGAAATTTATAAAATGGGTTTTATAAATCGATGATTGGATTTATATTCAAGCTTATATAATTTTGGATATTAAAGAATTTACTTTGTCCAAGCCAAAAAAAGGGCCTCGTATTCACCAAACCAAGTCCTCCATGAAGGTTCAAGCGCTAAGCTTTCACAAGATCTATTACCTTTCTTTGTTCCTTAAGGTATAACCAAACCACTAGCACATATAATAATCCAACGGCTCAAAAAAAAGTGAAATTTTATCAACGGTCCCATTCTATTCCAGAGTGCAAAATTGTGAGATAATTAAAGGGGAAGAGTCGTAGTGGAATTTTAAACCACTTTCCACATGGTAACTTTTGGTGAGTTCCGCTGAGGAAAGCGGTAAACGAAAAACAACTTGGTAAGGGCCTCGGAATGAGCTGGTGTATAAAAAGTGAGTTGACTTTGGTAAATTCATTTTCGCTTGCATTCGTTTATGGTGAATGAGAAAATTGGATAAGTCGTTTCATGATACAACTGGTATCATTGCACTAGAAAGAGTTGTTGGTTATCAACGTGCAAATAAGGAGGTAGCGATTTTATGTAACAATCAACAATTTGTCTCAAAGTCTCATGGTGTTCAAATGGAAAAAACTTGAAGGGAAAATGGTGGAGATAAAGAGTCTGATCAAGGAGCTGGAAATTTATCTTAGTAGAGAAAGAAAAGGGAAGCCACCACTCAACAATGCAGAAGGGAAGCCCAAAAAGAACATCATCCCAGAAGTGTTGGAGAAATATATATAGTGAGAACATTCGTGAAGGTATTGGTATGTGTTTAAAGTCTTACAAACAGAATTTACAATGAAGAGTGTGCCAAAGCTTGGGATTATTCAAGTGTTTGGAGGCACTTTTCACAAATATGGCTACCTTAATCAATCAATTTGTGGGAGTGCTATTAAAATATATTATATTACAAGGATAGATGTTATATGTTCTTTGTTTATGAATTACAGTTAAACAATTCAAGGTTTAGAAACAAAAGAGCATATTTTTTTCCGAAAATGACTTTTTTAGTCATTTTATTCAAAGAACCGTTTTTGGTAAACCAAGAAGAATTTTAAAAAAATGAAAGAGGTTTTTCATAAAGACATTATAATATTTAATAACCTCTCTCATGTTTTACCTAGGTGCTAATTATTGCGATACCTAAAGTCATCTTCAGAGGGGAAAATGTTCAGATTTCAAATTGACTGTTCTAGTCATCAAATTCAAATAATTGTTTACATCAAATGAAGATGAATTTTGAGCAAATGAGAGAGGCTTTTATTCATAAAATTCTTATCCACAATAACCTCTTTCATATTTCACACAGGTGCTATTATTTAGGAGGAAAAAAGTCAGTTTTACAGGCCATTTTTCATGTTTTCTAAAGGACTATTTCAGCCATCAAATTCAAAGAATTGTTTCAGACAAATGGAATTTAATTTTACAAAAATGAGAGAGGTTTGTATTCCTAACAGGCCTATATTCAAAAATATCCTTCATATTTTACACAATTCTCACAGGTTGGGAGAATTTAAAAGATCTTCACAAGTCATTTTTTCATAAATTTACAATTTTACTATCTGAGTCATTAGTTTAAAAGGAATATTTTGAGGATTTTGAGATGATTTTGGAGAAAATAAGACATGGGTTTTGTCAGAAACATGGCCAGTTACAAAAACCTCTCCCATATTTCACATAGCTATCACCATTAGAAATATGCAGGAGAAACTTTGTTGTATCTATTTATATTTTTAGAGTTCAATTAGGTTTTGAATTCAAGGTTAGGTAGAGGTTATTATTCTATAAATTAAAATTTAATTGATAGTTTTAGGGTGGTATTTTCAAGAGAAGAGAGCCTCTACATTGTAATGGCTTCAAGTTTTTAATAGATGATTGAAATTTGCAGAGGATGAATAATAAACCTTTTCATGGCAGAGATTCCTATGTCATCTTTTTCTTCAGTAAGTAATTTCTTTATGTGACTGTTTATCCTGTTTCTCACTCCGTTTTGTATTTGCTTTCATGCTTAAACATTACTGCTTAAGGGCTAGAATTCATCTTGCATGCTCTAGGTCCATTATTCAAGCATTTTCTTCTAAATTCTTGTAGAATTCACCCTAGTTAGGTGCTCTGTTTGATGGGATGTCTCCCTTTGTCTACTAATCAACCCGCTAATACCTCAAGATCGAGGAAATGGTGCCTACCTTGCCTCTATTCAAAAACCTTCAAAACCCTACCTCCTGCAACATATTTCAGATCTGATTGTTGACTCCATTTCCCAATGGTCTTCTCCATGACTATCCTACTAAGTCTTTTAAAAAAAACTTGTCCTATTTGTCCCATCAAAAATCTAACCTTATGATTGTCTTTGATTGAATATCTTGAGTATAAAAACTTTGTAAATAGTGAGAGATCCATCTCTGACTGTATTAGGTCAGAAATGTGGTCTAATGTGGTTTTTTCTATTACTTTGAGATTGCCTTTCACAACCTTAGGTATATTTTGAGTGATAACAAATTGGCGCCATTGTCGGGGAACGAAGGTTCAAATCTTCCCTAGGTATGAACGACATAGTTTCAAATTTGATTGTTGATGGTGAAGAATAGTCAAATATTAGCAAGGTTGTGCATCTTTCACCTGGAGACTCCATCTTTGAAGAATCCAGTTTTCAGAATTCCTATGGCGAATCCACTGGGGAAAGATTGTAAAGTTTGAAGAGTTGATTCAGTATATTCATGTGTCGAGATGAGTTCTTTGTCTGCAAGGTATGCTCGTATGAATCGTGCTCACATTCCTAGTTTTCCAAATTGAATACCTAAAGTGGATTGGAAAACAGGTCTTCCAAAGTTTAAAGATCAAAAGTAGGATGATGCTGCCCTTCATTTGGTTAGATTTCATATGCATATACATAAGTTGGGAGTTAAATTGCATGAGGATTCTTTAATGAAAATGTTCATGGCTACTTTAGAAGGAGATGCAAGGTCATGGTATGAAGGGTTACCATTGGAAAGTTTGTTTTCCCTTACTGATTTTCATACAGTATTTCATGAACATTACAAAAACCAATACCCCTCCTTGTTGCCGGTTCAAGATTGTTGTACGCATGTTAAAGGTTTCATTGGAGATTTGGAAAACTTGTATAGTGATGATGAGTTAGTGGATGAAGAGATTTTAGAAATTTTATATGAGAACCCATTTCAGAAGAAAAGAAATACAAATTAGCTGTCTTCACATTCAAGAAAAATCTCAGCAGTTAATAATTTCTTCCTCGACTGAAAGAGACATGAGCCAAAACTATGATTCAACCAGCTACATTTCTTTTCCTGAAATAGATGATAATTTGCAGCAGTCTTGTCAATCTTTGTGTGACCAAGAAGGAAGCTGGGATGGTTAATCAAACCCTTCTTTGTATCATTCAACCTATGAATTTTTGTTTCAAGATAAGGATGCTTATTCCCAATCAGAAAATTCCTTTTTGCAGTAGCAATTTCCTCGAAGTTCTAGTGCTTCTGCAGCTGATTACATAAAGAATTCTGATTTTGGAAATTTTCAGTCTTACAGTCCCTCCACGCATTTATTTTCTGAAAATGAAATTAAAGAGAAATCAAACCTTGGATTAGAATTGGAAAAAGGATATCAGTATGAAGATGATCAGCCAAGTGATGAGAAAGAAGAGGGTTATACTCTTGATGTTTTTTTTGAAGATTGTGGTCAGCTTGTTAAAAATTATGTTAGTGATGGTTTTAAAGAAAATTTTAGTCTACTTATATATAATGAAAAGGAAGATAAATCATGCCATAAATCTTAGTATGTGAAAGAACCAATAATGTGCAATAAGCAAAGGGATCACAAAGAAGGAGATGAGGACTCTCAATGGGATGTTTCTTTAAATCTTTCCAATTTAGAAACATTTTGTCAAGAAGACATCTTTCTGCTTAATCTTGTTGAAGAACAAAACGATATTCCTCTTGAAGTGCTTGAGAAGAATGGAGTTGTAAATTTAGAAATATTAAATGAAGTTGCTGATATATCATTTAAAAACAATCATGAGAATTCCTTTCAAATCTCTTTTAAAGATCGGTTTGACAGTATGTAAGAAGAGTTACTTTTTGGACATCCGTGTCATGACAAATAGGTGATTGATTATTTTGAAATTTGTCATGTTTTTTATGATCCAGTAGCAGAGTACATAGATAAATTTTCCAGATTGAGTAGTTGGTTATATGTTTGCAGCAAAGGACAAATTTTTCATCATAACCTATGGCTATTTTGTTCTTATGTTCTAATTTCGATCAAGCATGAGGAAGAAATGGAATTATTGGATAAATTGCTTGATTGGCTTTATTGGAAGTCGGATTTTGCTTGATTGGGAATTTATGCTTAGTTAAGGAGGATAGGAGGGCATGAATAAACTCGACATGGCAAGCATTTCTTTCAGCAGTTTTCAGTTTGGTTTCAATTTCAAGTGCAATTCAATTACAGGTTACAGGTTAACAGAGTGGGATTTGTTTGAAAAATGGTTTCAGTTGATGGTTCAGTTCAGGATAGGTTAAGGATTTCAGAGAAAAATTAAGAGAAACCCAATGGATTTGGCACCTGGTCTACGGGGTTCTTTGCTACCTCGCAGGGAGGATAGCATCCCTAGTTGGAGCCACTTGTTAGCACTAAATTTATTTTTGTCAGAATTGGTCTTATTGCCTTCAAAATTTTAAGTTTCATGGGTGATTGAGTTGGTTTCCAAAGTTTTCTCATTAAGCTATTTCCAAGTAAGCAAAGAAAAGAAGTTAAAGGCATTTTAGGTAAAAAGAGAAATGAGTTTTTCACAAGTGGGAAAAAAAGTTTTATTCACTTTTGAATGAAATTTATAAAATGGGTTTTATAAACCAATGATTGGATTTATATTCAATCTTATATAATTTTGGATATTAAAGAATTTACTTTGTCCAAACCAAAAAAGGGGCCTCGTATTCACCAAAACAAGTCCTCCATGAAGGTTCAAGTGCTAAGATTTCACAAGATCTATTACCTTTCTTTGTTCCTTAAGGTATAATCAAACCACTAGCACATATAATAATCCAATGGTTCAAACAAAAACTGAAATTTCATCAACAGTCCCATTCTATTCCGGAGTGTGAAATTGTGAGATAATTAAAGTGGAAGAGTGGTAGCAGAATTTTAAACCACTTTCCACGTGGTAACTTTTGGTGAGTTCCGCTAAGGAAAGCGGTAAAGTAAAAACAACTTGGTAAGGGCCCTGAAATGAGCTGAGGTATAAAAAGTGAGTTGACTTCGGTAAATTCATTTTCGCTTACATTTGTTTATGGTAAATGAGCACATTGGATAAGTTGTTTCATGATACAACTGGTAGCATTGCACCAGAAAGAGTTACTGGTTATCAATGTGCAAATAAGGAGGTAGTGATTTTGTGTAACAATCAACGATCTCTCTCAAAGTCTCATGGTGTTCAAATGGAAAAAACTTGAAGGGAAAATGGCGGAGATAAAGAGTCTGATCAAGGAGCTAGAAATTGATCTTAGTAGAGCAAGAAAAAGGAAGACACTACTCAACAATGCAGAAGGGAAGCCCAAAAAGAACATCAGCCCAGAAGTGTTGGAGAAATATATATAGTGAGAACATTCGTGAAGGTATTGGTATGTGTTTAAAGTCTTACAAACAGAATTTACAATGGAGAGTGTGTCAAAGCTTGGGATTATTCAAGTGCTTGGACGCATTATTAACAAATATGGCTACCTTGATCAATCAATTCATGGGAGTGCTCTTACAATGGATTATCTTACAAGGATAGATGCTATATGTTCTATGTTTATGAATTACAGTTAAACAATTCAAGGTTTAGAAATAAAAGAGCATATTTTTTTTATTTTATTTTTTCTGAAAATGAATGTTTTAGTCATTTTATTCAAAGAACTGTTTCCGAAAAACAAAGAAGAATTTTCAAAAAATGAAAGATATTTTCATAATGACATTATGATCTACAATAACCTCTCTCATTTTTTACCCAGGTGCTAAGGATTGGTAGAATTGAAGTCATCTTTAGAGGGAAAAATGTTTAGATTTCAAAATGATTGTTCTAGTCATCAAATTCAAAAAATTGTTTACATCAAATGAAGATGAAGTTTGAGAAAATGATAGAGTATTGTATTTAAAACATGCTTATCCACAGTAACCTCTTTTTGTTTTCATACAAGTGTTATGTGTTAGGATAAACAAAGTCAGTTTTACAGGCCATTTTTCATGTTTTCCAAAGGACTATTTCAGCAATCAAATTCAAAGAATTGTTTCAGAAAAATGGAATTTAATTTTACAAAACTAAGAGAGTTTTGTATTCCTAAAATTCCTATAGTCAAAAACCTCCTTCATTTTTTACACAGTTCCCACAGGTTGGGAGAATTTAAAATATCTTCAAAAGTTATTTTTTCAGAAATTTACAATTTTACTATCTGAGTCATGAGTTTAAAGGCATATTCCGAGGAATTTGAGATGATTTTTGAGAAAATAATACATGGGTTTTGTTGGAAACATGGCCAATTACAAAAACCTCTCCCATATTTCACACAGCTATCACCATTAGAGATATGCAGGAGAAGCGTTGTTGTAACTATTTATATTTTTAGAGTTCAGTTAAATTCAAGGTTAGGTAGAGGTTATTCTTCTATAAATTAAAATTTAATTGATAGTTTTAGGGTGGTATTTTCAAGAGCGGAGAGGCTCTACATTTTAATTGCTTCAAGTTTTTAGTAGATGAATGAAATTTGCAGAGGATGAATGTTAAACCTTTTCATGGCAGAGATTCCTGTGTCATCTTTTTCTTCAGTAAGTAATTTCTTTATGTGACTATTTATCCTGTTTCTCACTCCATTTTGTATTTGCTTTCATGCTTGAGCTTTATTGTTTATGGGCTAGAATTCATGTTGCATGCTCTAGGTCCATTGTTCAAGCATTTTCAAAACATTTTCTTCTAAAGTCTTGCAGAATTCACCCTAGTTAGGTGCTCTGTTTGATGGGATGTCTCCCTTTGTCTCCTAATAAACCCACTAATACCTCAAGACCAAGGAAATGGTGCCTACCTTGCCTCTATTCATAAACCTTCAAAACCATACCTCCTGCAACATATTTCAGATCTAATTGTTGACTCCATTTCCCAATGGTCTCCTCCATGACTTTCCTACTAAGTGTTTTAAAACAAACTTGTCCTATTTGTCCCATCAGAAATCTGACCTTCTGATTGTATTTGATTGAATATCTTGAGTATAAAAACTTTGTAAATAGTGAGAGATCCCTCTCTGAATGTATTAGGCCAGAAATACGGTCTAAAGTGGTTTTTGTTGTTACCTTGAGATTGCCTTTCACAAACTTAGGTATATTTTGAGTGATAACACTTGGATTAATTGAGTAGCTGCAATAATTGGATTTTAATTCTCCAGTTGAATGGTGTCTTCTTTCCCATTTAATAGCTTTTGTGTGCCAGCCCCTTTATGAGCTTGATTTTTAGCCAACAACAAGTTTGTCTAAAGCTTCTTGATATGAGGCTGGTGGGCTCTATTTTCTAGCTTCTCTTTTCTTAGCTAGTTTTCAATTTTACTCTTGCTAGTCTACAGCTTAGATATATTGAGATTTGATTTCAGCAGATCAGTGTGAATGATATCCCATGTCTGCTTATGAGCATGGATCATATCTAGCATAAGAATATCATCCAGATTGATCTTCATCTCAGCCACCTTGTACCTAGAAGTTATGTCTAGATTTAATGTATTATGTTTGTGATCTCTGATAGAAACCAGAGATACCTCCTAACCACAAATTCTTCTCACCTATGCAAATAATTTGAGGGATTCATTCATGTTGATGGTTTTTTTCTCCTTGTATTTGTCGAATATCTCAATCTTGGAATTATATCCATTTGTTAATCCTTCAAGTGTCTAGGAAAATTCATACTCTTGAACCTCAAAGGCAGGGCCTCTGAACTTTACTTGCTTCTTATTTCCTTTCCCACCATCTAAATGTACTAGGTGCCCTGCACCATCCAACTTTTATTTGTTGGGTGTGTTGGTTCTATCCTCCTCCTCTTTTTCCATGATATCAGTGAAGTCCCTTTTGTTGGAATGCTCAGAGACACTAGCCAAAGGAGTGACCTTTTCTGCTACTATGCCTACGCTTGAAGTGCTAGGTGGAGGTGATTTGTTTCCCTGAATTGGAGAAGTGGGGTCCTCCTCCATACCATCATCTCCCTGCTCCTTTTGGGGGTAGTCTAACAAATTTGTAGCCTCAAGTAGGCCTACCACCTCTTGGTTTTCAAAGGGATTGTTTTTTTTGGCTTGCCTTTTATTTGATATGATGTGATGGGGATCGTAATTGATGGAAGCCTCGGTAGGGTATCCCATCCCCTTTATCATAATTTATATCAGTGGGAGAGAAGCCTTATTTTTTTATGATGAATGGACCTATGGGAAAAGGGAATTTAATATCTAAATATTTCCTAAATATCAGTTAGTAATCATTTTCCACTATCACCCTATGTCTAGTCATCTCTAAAGAGAACACGCCGAGAGTCAAAAAGGAAAGTAGTCTATAAGGTTGGTGGAAAAATCCACATAACCTGATCACTATACCTTGTTCTAAGAAGAACCAATATCCAATCCTCTTATCAACGGAGGATTGCAGGGTTTCCTTCATCTCAAGTAACACCCTGGGTAGCTATTTCAGGAAGAAGGCATCATAGACAGTTGTCATTAAAAATTCCATGAATTTGGTGTAATCATTGTTTATTTCCTCTGTAATCACCATTTCTGGAAGCTAAAAGTTATCTTCATTGAATGCCAGAAACATTCTCAACAAGTAGAACTGAAATCAAAATGTTATGGTTTTAGGGAAATCCACTAAATGAGAGTGAATGTTCTCGGCTAGGAACTCGTCAAACTTGAGGCAAGAAACATGGACTGACTTGTTGGGATCCTCTGAGTCGACTGGGCAGGTGCTCAAAGTGAACAGTAAACTCAGCATGGACTCTCTGACATATTTTTTGGTATCCATCCCTAAAAACTGACTCAAGCAGGTTGTGACACATTGTGTTTCCTCATTGAAATCATTGAAATCTAAAGGATAAGGGTAATTTTTTAACTGGGTATCGGGTTTGAAACATGATTTAAAGAATGCCTCTTTCTTTTCCATAGTTTACTCTCTAAAACACTGGACAATGATTTCTTCACTGTACTCTTTATATTTATGAATGAACTCTTCAGGGACAGAGAATGTGTTCCTAATGACGAGGGGGATGATAAGGAAAAGTATTTTATACCTAGAAGTGTACATGATTACCTTCTCGAAAGAAAAGTAACCACTGACACACCAGTCAATGAACTTGGGGAAATTCAGGGTTTGTTCGATGGAGAAAAGGTGGAAAAATGACGTATAGACACCATGTACATCAGTTCTCTAGTCCCTAAGTGGCTGCAGGTTTTTATTTACAATTTCTATGGGTTCGTTTATTAGTATGGTGTCGAAAATCTCAGAATCCCTGTCTTCAAATAATTCTTCGATTTTCTCATATTCCAGGTTCTAGTTAGCTAACCCTTCTACCTCATCTATCTTATAAACATTGTGTAATGGAGAAATGTGGCCTACCTGATCATTTGACAAGTGGGATGATGAGGTTTTTCCTAGATGATCGTTTTCTTTACGATCATGATCTCACTATGCAATGCGCAGAATCATACCCATAACCTAAATTCATAGGCATGCATTTTTTATATTATTCTTCTCTGATATACCACATGCACCTTCTTTGGTAGGAACATCTCTCATCCGCTCATCCATCCCTCCTTCATCTTGGGCCGTCAATCCTGCTTTATTTAACTCCATCGGTCCTTTTTCTCTATTATACCATCCTCCTTATTTTATTTGTAGCTCCCCTTAGCGAAAATGCCTCCACCTTCGATCGTAACATATCTTCATTGTGGACATCGGATCATGCACCTCCCACCATATTTCACTGAACCTAACCATTCTCATATGTTGTGCACCTTGCATTGGCGAAATCCATCTTTGTCGTCGATCTAGAATCGGGAGATCATCCTACCCATCGAAACCTACGGCCCCTCATGAATTCCATTTATCTGAGGGAAAGGTTATCTAAGGGCATGTTGCGGGAGAAAAATTGACCCCTACCATAGATCGTGAGGGGGGGGGGTAGATCTGGGCTGTTGAAATTTGCGGCCTCTACCCAATTCCGCGGAGTTGGAGATTTTATTTTTTTACGTGCATGTTGGATCCATGGAATTGTTTTCTGCCATAGATTCATTCCATATTAGATATCCTCCATTAGAACATGCAACCCCTTTAAACAATTCCACACATTGGGAAAATTAATTTTCATGAGCAGGTTAGATCAGCAAAACTCAACTCCATCATTGATCTAAAGTACCATCGATCCTGACCATTTAAACATGCAGGATTTTAAGTGATCCAACAAATATGAAAATTTATTTTGTTCGTGCAACTTAGCTCAGCGGAATGAATTTCCACCGTTGATATTATTTAACCTTTGATCTCCACCGTTGATTTATCCAGCTTCTATGTTATTCCGCTGATTTAAGAAAAAATATTTCTTCTACATGTTAAAAAGGTGACATTATTTAGAACCATAGATATAATTACACCCCTTCATCCAACGGACAATTATGTTTGCAAGTTAACATGCTCCCGCTCATACCAAAACTCTTAAACCTGTACATTTAGGCCCTTCATTTCCTGTCCTTATGAAACTTGGAACAGATTTCCTCATCCATATACATTTATAAGGTTCACATCGATAATTATTTTCAATTATTGTGCATTTACAACTTAGACATGATCCTTCAACCTATCTGTAGAACCTTATTAACCTCCTTCAAGATCCTATGACAAGATCAAATTTTCAAGCCTTATTCATCCTTTCACCGGCCTAATCCCTTGCCAATTTCTTAGCCCAAAATAGAAGTGTTGACACTTCTATAAAAAATCTTCAAAATTTTGCACAGGTGCTAACAAGGTCATTAGTCAATCATCAATCACTGAAAGGATCGATGTTGATCCAACACTAAATGGATTTTTAAAATCTTACAAGGATGAACAACTGAGGAAAAGGAAAGGTAGAGATCGATGGTCGAGATTGAATCCGACACGAAAAGATACAAGCTTGTAAATGTTCAAGAGGAATTAAAAAAAATTAAGTTATATTAAGAGAATCGAAATTCTACGATCATTAGATTGATCATCAATTACTTAGGAAGGATCTGGAGGTTGAAGGTGCAAGAGTGTTAAACATGCAGAAGGGTAATCTGTGTAGGTTAGATCGGTGATCAGATCGATGTCATTGTCAAATCAATGTTCCAGGAGGACTCCGCTATGAGAAAGTGCGCAAAATTTAGCAAATATCTTGGACTCTAGAATCATTAAGTCTGCTTTTACTATTAAATAATAATCATTGATCTAAAGTGAACCTATATCAATAGTTGTTAGTTATTCTGCTGCGTAAAAATGCACGAAAGATAATAGCAAGGTTAGGTCATGGAATTGCAAAGTAATCGTCGTTCCATGCTCTCACATCAAAGGATGAGTACAATTGCCAAGGAGATCAACGGTCATAAGTTAATCCACTAGGCGAAGTCATACGACTTTTAAGACCACTCTTCAGACACGGAATTGTTATGAAGATCAATTTAATACCGGTTCAAATCCACATTTGATGTGGGTTGATGTAGATTCAACGGTTCTTATTCATTTCATTGGTGAAAGAAGCTCAATATTTAGTTAAAGAACCGGATGTGAAATTCCTTAAAATCTAGTTAATTGGTCATTTTACATCCATTCCATTAAATGAAAATTTGGCAATGAGTATATTTGGAGGTTAATTTGGTAGAACAACTGAAATTGGAGATAAGTTAATTTTAGTTAACTTTCCAAATCTAAGTTCTATTAAAACTAAACTTAATGATGAATATTAGCATTCGAGAAAGGCACAAATAATTCATGCAACTCTTCAATGAAAAGACACGATAATTCAAGTAAATATATGATGATATTTATACATAATTCAAACCAAGAAGGAAGTTGTCTCTATAGTCCAAATCTATGTAGTAGCAAAAAACAGAGACCAAGGAAGTAATGAGAAACCAGTGACAAAATTGAAGACATAAGAATATCTGGAAATATGATAAAAACATAATCGGGTGGCAGGGTGGTGCTAGGGAAGGCTACAAGCGTGTAAGGGGGTTGTAGCCTCCTTTCAGTGGTAGCTAGTAAATATGGTGTTGTAGTATCCTTTTAGTAGCAGGTGATAAAATCAAGGGGTCATAGCCTCCTTCCAGTAGTAGCTGGTAAATAGGGTGTCGTAGCATCCTTTCAGTGGCAACAGATAAAAATAAGGGGTCATAGCCTCCTTCCAGTAGTTATTGGTAAATAGGGTGTTGAGCCATCCTTGTCTATAGTAGCAGGAAGAAACTATTTGTAAATATAATTTTGCAGTAATAGGAAGTATTGGTGGTTTTCCCAATTGGGATTCCATGATAAATTTGTGTCATGTGTATCTTGTTGATTATATGTGTTAATGAATAAGTTAAAAATAGTTTTAACTGTTAAAATTTATCAATACTGATTCACCCTCCTTGTCTAATATTCCAACACCATGGTGGTTGTATATGGCTTGATAGAAATATTTTGGTAGATTCCAAGCTAATAGTGTCGATCACAAGGCTTACCCTTGTAGGAATTGACCCAACACCATTCTTCATAGGGAAATACAAATATACAACAATGACAAACAGAATGAAGGATAAGTATGAGCTCACGAGGGATAAAAGAGGCTTCACCATCACCTCTATAAATGACAATTTTTTTTGGTTCGCAACTAAGGTTCAATCCAGAAGGCTTCTTAGAAAATATGAACGGACCAATGTACCGATGAAAAAATTGTTGCGGCAAAGTAGTGGGCAGCAAGTGTCTAGCTCAACTGGTCGACTTATTTGCTAAATGAGTTGTTAGCATATGCTAAAGAAGTGCAGGAAAAGGTAACCCTTTTCATTTTTCTTGGTTATTAATTTTAATTTATTTTTTCGCATGGGAGAAACTGCAAAACTACTAAGGGGTAGATGTTCTGGTCCAATGCCAAGGAGATCGATACCATAATCTATGGTTCGACAAAGAGAAACATGAGTGACAATGAGACAATAATGTTGAGTTCTATTGACAAGTCGAGGAAGTTCAAAATTTTGTTAGAAAATGGAGGAAACCATAAAGCGGTTTCATACTATTATAATATTTTTGGTTGGGGATCATCACATATTTTTGGAGCTGCGAAAAGACCCACAAAATCAGTGTTTGGCCACACATTTTTAGTTATATACTGTTGAAATTGAGTCAATCATTCAATAGTGACCTATAGAGTGGAAATTTTTTTTCACAAATGATCAAATATCTACAGAAGAAGAGCCGCGACAGGATGACCCATCGACAAAGAAGAATGGAGACCTGGGAGGAGATCCACCAGTGGAAGAGAATCCACAAAGCTCTCCCCCTCATAATTAATATGAGTCCAGCATGATCCCAACAGATCCAGTGTTGGGAGGTAAAAGAAAGCACATAGAGAAGTCTGAGAAGAGCCGAAAGAAGAGGAATGTTGATTGGTCATCTGGAGTTGTCAGCCTTACAAATTATTGTTACACCCTTCTCACATAAACAATGGAAGAAGTAGCCAAGGAAATATGCCAAAAAATGGATGAACGACATACAGAACTGACAAGCAACATAATCGACTTACTACAGACACTTTGTACTACAATGAAATAAGTACAAGTGGTGGTCGACCAAACTCCATACTCAACTATGTCATTGTATCAAGTTGTTCCATCTAAAGAGTGACCCGTTGATGCATCGTCGATGCCAAATCTACCAATAAGAATTCAAGTACTGGGTCAAGCAATTGACTTAGGAACACCAAAGCTAAATACCATGGTCAAGTACCTTGGTCATCTCACTATGAACTTCTCTACAGTGTCGATATATGAAGTTCATGTTATTCATAATGCTTCAATCACTGAAATGAAGACTAGAGAACGTGCGTTGCTGAATTGGGTAAAGACATCAAAAAAAAATAGTTAATACATTGAAGAAAACAACATAGAATGTATAACATCAAGAAAAAATGTCGCAAGATAACAAGCATCAACTGGATATTTTTGTTACACTATCTTGTAGCAACTTTACAAATGAAGGAATTATAGAAGAATTTTTTTTAGAGGACGAAGTATTTCGAATTGGTGAAGTAGCCAAGAGCCTTCATACACAGGTCACGGAGTTGGAATCACTGATGAATCCTAGTACACCTCCATAGGTATTGGTAGAGAGTAGAAAAGAAACAACTAAGGCTGTGACAAATATTGAAGAGGCAGAGGCACTTTGTGCCAAAGCAGACGAGCAATTTTCTTAGTCATGGGAGGATTTGATAGAAGATGAAGAATTGGAACAAGTAATAGGGTAGATGGATACTACTAAGGTAGAATTAAATAAACTGAAGAACTATTTAAAGAATCTTCCAAAAAAAGAAAATATAATCAAGGTTGTTGCTCAGAATAAATTATAGTACCAGGTAGCAAGACTCTGGATGCATTAGCAGAAAAGGACCGATCGGGTCACTGAACTTTAGGAAGAAGAAGAGAAAGTTACAGGTATCATTCAACCTATACATGAAAAGGTGTGACAAGCCTTGGAGTCGACAACACTGTCAACTTCGGAACACATTAGTTCCAAACTTCTATAAAAATTGAAGACAATGGAAGAAGAAGTGCGATGGGAAACCTATTAAGTAGTGAAAATATTTCAATATTTTAAAAGCAAGGTCATAAGGACAGAGGTTTCATACTGATGTGGCTCGGGATGATCCACAGGTGAGTTTTGGGAGCATGATAGTCCTAGGAAAATATGAGAAGAAAGAACCATAATAATGATCAAAAAGATGAACATTCTAGTCACAGGATGAGGAAAACCCTGAAGGGGTCGCGATAGAGAAATATAGCAAGCTGAACAGCAGAGTTCAACTAATTCTTGGGAAAAAGATAGTTATACTAAAAGGTTGATTTTAGTAATAAATCGTGATTGTATTTTGGACCGATAGTGCCTATTTTCCAATGTAATTTAATGTATTAAAATATAAAGACAATATATTGACTGAAAGTTGAGAGTCCCTCAATGATTGAATCAATAATTGTAAAATAATAAAATCTTATAAAAGCATGAACCCAAGTTGTGTGTGGGTTGGTTGGTGGTTTTTGATCGATAATAGAGAGAGTTGAGCATTTGAAGGAAAGGAGAGAATTGATATGGGTTGTGTGTGGATCAACTATTTAGAGAGAGAGAGAGAGACACCAAAACCAAAGAGCATGAAATGAGATATGAATGTATGAAATGTAACGAATATCAAAAGAAGAGTCTACATGTTGAGTGCACAAAGCAAAGGTGCCAAACCGATTCTCATTCCATCTGAAGAGAACCTTTGTGGGTTTTTCCCGAATGGGTTTCCACTTTATATCTTATCTTTGTGTTTTAATGTTTGTATTATGTCGAATGCATATTTAATGTAAATGAACCTATCTAAATGTGTCGCACAAACTTAATGGTGAATGAACTTTTTATATGTGTCATACCTATACTTAGTTAACATGTGATAATTCTTTATGGTATATGTTGTTATATACATCTATGGAATGGTATATGATTATCTTGAATGAATGAATGAGAAAATATGTATAATTCCTCATTTCGCTTGAGTGAACTGATAGTATTGCAAGAGTGAAATTCCTAAAATAACTATAGAAACCTAGTGTTGGTAGTCCCCATAAGATATATTGGATGAGACTTCATTTTCATTGTAGGTGTTACCAACAGAGTCTTGCTCTATTGGGTGAATATCTTGGCCTTTGTTGACGAACAAGGGATCTAAACCTGGGTCGACCAAAAGTCACCCAACAAGAGATATGGCATAAAGTAGCCCAAATATTCAATGAGAAGTGAGATTTCATGGACCTTATTGTTAAAGAAATCTAACTGCATAAGATATTCTATTTTGTATTAGTATTAATATGTTCCCCTTCAAGAGATGTTGTTAATCTGATTAGGGATTTCATTGATGTTCCATGTCATGTAAAGTATTGAGGTAAAACCTTTGTTGTAAGACTAATTAGTAGTACCCACAAAAGTATTATTAAAATGTATTTTTGAGTGTTCAAAGGAAATTGAGCCCTAGAAGCAAGGAGAAGTCGGCCCTATTTTTTTATTATGCATCTCACCTGATTATTATAAATAGGAGAGGCACCTCCCTCATTTGGACAAGCTATGCACTCAAGCAAGTTCGCTAGAGAGAGGAGAAACATTCCATCTAAGGTGAAGGAAGTTGTATAGTCTAATTTCTTGGGTCCTTCATTATATTTGGTAAAAGTCTATATCGAGGAATTTTTTGTTGGTTTTTCATCCCCACGAGAGTTTCCAAGGATAAATATTTGTGTTCTCTTTTATGTTGTTCTTGTTGTTCTTTCAATGATACCTTATGTTTGACATTACATATTTGAAAGAAAACTTAACATGGTATCAGATCCAACCTGAAAGAAGACATTGTACAATAGCTCATCTAGCAGCCCAACAAGATAGGATTCACTATTCCATGAACATTACTCCATATATCAGCTGAAAAATAAGGTTCATTCAGCTCTACCTAGGAGGGCTCATATTTATGTCGAAGCAGTTTTCAATTTGAGTATTTTTCATTTTTGACCTACCACTACTACCAAGAGAAATTAGGGCATCAGATATTTTAAGGTTCCATCCTCATATTATGGAAAAAAATATAGATTCTATATCAACTTGGGGAGGCACATATTTTCCTCCACATAGACTTAAAAGTGATCTCAGCTAAAAAATTATGGGTTTTCCATCCAGGCCCTAAGTCATCCTCAAGTTGGTTCCAGAAGAAGTCCTCAAACTAGTAAGTACTATCTCATTCATTAAAGATGACAAACAATACCAAGCTTGATAAAAAGCTTGAATAAGAAGATAATTTCATAGCATGGAAGTATAGATTCATATTCATTATTGAAGAACATGACCTAAAAAGCTACATCAAAGAAGAGGTCAAGGAACCAGAGGGAGATGGGGAAAAATCCAAGCAAAAGAAGGATATGATCAAATCCAAGAGAGTTGAATATATCAAGGATAATTTGATCCCCCAAGCATCCTCAAATAATAATCCAAAGGAAATGTTTGATCAACTAACTAGTATGTTTGAAGGAAAGAACATCAGAAGGAGAATGATCTTGAGAAACCAACTCAAGGGTGTGAAGATGCAAAAGGAAGAAACCATCCAGTCATACTTCTCTAGAGTATCTCAGATCAAAGAACAATTAGAATCCATTGGTGACATGGTATGATAAATTGAAGTTGTGATGACTACTCTAAATGGTTTTCCAAGATAATGGGATTCCTTCATCAAAGGAATGTGTGCTAGAAGAAAGCTAACCAACTTCAACAAGCTATGGGAATAATATGTAGAAGAGGAAGGAAGGCTAGAAAATAGAAAAGAAAAGTTAAATGAATATGAAGATCAAGCTCTAGATGCTCATATAGAGAATGGGATAAACAAAAGGAAGGATCAAGGATCCACTACAATAAAATCACAAGAACTCAAAAGAAGTAAGAAGTTTAAGAAGGATTACTCATCTTATGAATGTTACACATGTCATAAGTTAGGACACATCTCTAGACATTGTCCACTTAATTAAAACAAGTTCAAGAATAAGAACCAAAAGTTCCATTCCCATGCATCCGAAGAGAATGAATCAGATGAAGAGAAGGCTAGAGAGAATGAAGACTCCAATGAATAATATGTCTTACTATCAACCATCACCAAATCAATATCTCATGGAAGTGACACTTGGATCATAGATAGTGGTGCTTCCAAACACATGATAGGTCACAAATATTCTCTCTCTTGCCTCACTCAGAAAGACTATCCACATAAGGTGCAGCTTGGATATTATTATCAATATCCTATCAAAGGAATGGGACAAGCCTCTTACAATCTTAAATCCAGTAAGTCCGTGAAGATGAAAGAAGTATTATATGTTCCAGTTTTAAAGAAGAATATTCTTTCCATATCAACTTTAGAGAAGAAATATTTCAGAGTTTACTTTGTAGATGGTGAAGTTATTATCTGGCCGAAAGCAAGAACCATAGATGATGCAGTTGTAATAGGTTTTTAAGAAGGATGACTCTATAAATTAAAAGGGCATATCAATTCATATTTCATAGCTAGTACCATTAGTCCATGTGAACTATGGCATCATAGACTTGGTCATGCAAACTAGAAATTATTACCAATTTTCAACAAAGTAGTAACAGGTCTACCACAAATCTAAATCAATCATGAAGGGGAATGCAAAGGATGTGCTCAAGGGAAGAATATCAAGAACCCATTTCCAAGAAGTAATAGAAAATAAAAATGGATCTTATAGATTCTCCACTCATATTTGTGCGGACCAATGACAACTACTTCCTTAAGGAGATATGTCTATTATGTTTCTTTTATTGATGACTACTCACGAAAGACTTGGATATATTGCTTGAAAAGGAAATATGAAGTATTTGAAAATTTTGAGTTCAAATATCTCATGGAGAATCTCTCTAAAAAAAATATTATTATATTAAGATCATATAATAGAGGAGAATTCACTTCAAATGAATTCAAGGACTAATGCAAAGAAGATGGGATTAAGAGGGAGATTACTACACCCTATGATCCTCAACAAAATGGAGTAGAAGAAAAGATTGAATAGATATATGATGGAATCAATCAATGCCATGATCCATGATCAAGATCTACCCATGCATTTGTGGGTTGAAGCAGCAAATACCGTAGTCCATGTTTAGAAAAGATTATCCCATTGTGCGCTTAAACTCTAGAGGAGATGTTTACTGGTGAGAAGCCTAAAATAAGCCACCTGAAAATATTTGGTTTCATGTTTACCTACATGTTCCCAAAGAGAAATTATCAAAGTTGGACCCCTCAGGAAAGAAGGGAATATTTGTCAAATATAGTGATTAGTCAAAATCATACATAATCTATATTCTAGGTTTTCGTCAAATTGAGGTCAGCAGAGATGTCACATTTGATGAAGAAGTTGCCTTTAGAAAATCTATAAAGACCCATGTAGATGAAGCTTATGAAGAAGAACAAGAAGCTCCCAGAATCATAGAGGCTAGTAAACCACCAATTAGAAATTATAAGGAAGAAACTATACCATAAGAACCTCAAGAACCTATAGAGACAAATCATGAGATGATATCAATAAGGAGCAATCCAACTTGGGCTCAAAATATAATTTAGGAAGCAGAAAAATATGGTGCACCAGAAGGAAGGAAGAGACCAAGACCCCACTCCAACTATGTGTAATTAATGTGTAACCTTGTTGATGAAGAACCTACATGTTTTGAAGAAGCCTCAAAGAAGAAGGGATGTATGGAATACATGATCAAAGAATATAAATCTATATTCAAGAATGATTTTTGGAGGTGGTGCTAATATTAAAGGATAAATCAGTGGTCTCTTCAAAATGGATTTTTAAGACAAAGCATTTAGCCAATGGTAGTATTGAAAAGTTTAAAAAAATATTTTTTGCACAAGGATTCTCTTAGAAGGAAGGAATTGATTTTGAAGAGACTTTTGCACCAGTAGCCAGATATTCCTTAATCAAATCCATTCTTTCTTTGGCTTCCAAGATGAAATGGAAGTTACACCAAATGGATGTAAAGACGACCTTTCTAAAAGGTGTCATAGAAGAAGAACAACCTCCTTGTTTTGAGACACGTGACAAGAAAACATATATGTGCCGACTAAAGAAATAATTATATGGATTAAAGCAAGTACCCATAGCATGGTACGAAAGAATTAATGGCTTCCTGGTGACCTTGGGATTTACAAAAAGTAAAGCAGAGTCCAACCTTTACTATAAGGTTGAAGATGAGGGAATCATGATATTATTATTTTATCTAGATGATTTATTTTTTACATGAAAGGAGAAGCTCATAATGGATGTAAGAAGAAGCTTGCAGTAGAATTTGAAATGAAATACCTTGGCATGATGCATTATTTCCTAGGTCTCGAAGTATGGAAATTCCCAGATGATATTTTCTTAAACCAAGGAAAATATGCAGTTGAGATCCTAAAAATATTTAGGATATTGGATTGTAAGGAAATGAATACTCTAATGGTAACAAATTTGAATCTCCTAAATGATGACGCTTTAGAAAGAGTAGATGTCACACTAAATAGATAGATTATCGACTCATTGATGTACTTGACAAATACAAGACCAGATATATGTTTTTTTGTAAACACCTTGAGTCAGTATATGGCGGAACCGATACATGTTCACCTAGTTGCAAAAAACATGTGATGAGGTACCTAAAGGGTAAATTGGATTGTGTCCTTACATATGTAATTGATCATGGGTGCATATTATGTGGCTACACTGATTCAGATTGGGTCAAAAGTACTGAAGATAGAAAGAGCACTTCAGGATTTTGTTTCAGTTTGGGATCAATTTTGATCTCATGGATTAGTAGAAACAATACCATTGCCGCACTAAGTATAGCAGAGGTTGAATACATTGTAACATGTTCATCATGTAGTGAAACAGTATGGATTCGCAAGTTATTGAAACAATTGTTTGATACTGAGATGGATGCAACTAATATCTATTGTGACAACCATAGTTGCATCAAGTTAACTGAGAACTCGATGCTCCATGATAAGTTAAAGTGCATAGAGATAAAGTATCATTACATCTATAGTGCAGAGAGGAGCCATAAAGCTCATATATGTTCCTATAGAGGAAAAAATTGTAGATATGATAACTAAGACTCTGTCTCGTGTAAATTTTGAATATTTTAGGGACAAGCTTGGTGTAGTCCAAAAGGACCTCCTTGGAAAGAGGAAGTGATGATTATATTGTTATTGAGGATGTGATGGAAGCTTAGTTCATATGTGATGGAAGTGCAGAGTCAAGTTCCTATAGATATCGTTGTGGTCTAACATTATTTGTGGATGTTGTGGTCTGTATTTAATTTGCGGACGTTGTGATCTGGAATTCATTTGCAAGCGTTGTGGTCTAAAATTCATTTGTGGACGTTGTGGTTTGGCATTCATTTGCAGACATTGTGGTCCAGCATTCATTTGTTGACGTTGTGATCTGGAATTCATTTTCAAACATTGTGGTCCAGAATTCATTTGTGGGCATTGTGGTCTGGCATTCATTTGCAAACGTTGTGGTCCAGAATTCATGTGCAGATGTTGTGTTCTGGAATTCATTTGCAAACATTGTGGTCCAACATGCATTTGTGTACATTATGTTCTAGCATTCATTTCAAAACGTTGTGTTCTGTAATGCATTTGCAAACATTGTGGTATGGCATTCATTTGCATATGTTGTAGTTCAGCATTCATTTGTGGACATTGTGGTCTGGCATTCATTTGCAGACATTGTGGTCTGACATTCATTTATGCATGTTGTGTTCTAGCATTCATTTGTAGATGTTGTGGTCCAACATTTGTTTGTGGACATTTGTGATCTAGCATTCATTTGCAGACGTTGTGGTCTGACATTCATTTGTAGACATTGTGGTCTAGAATTCATTTTTAGACATTGTGGCTCAACATTTATTTGTGGATATTGTGCTCTAGAATTCATTTGCAAATTGGTCTGGAATTCATTTACAAATGATGAGATTCCAACATTCTTGATGATGTGGGTGATTCGGCATTAATTTTTGATGTTGTGTTGTGGTTGTATGTGTAGAATTGTAGGTAATGTGCAGGATAAGGATACCTGAGATGATGTGATGTGATGTTATGCGATACTCATGATGATGCAACAAGATGTGATGCTCGTGGTGATGCGATGAGATGCGATGCTCGTGATGGTGTGAAGAGATGTGATGCTTGTTATGATATGGAAAGATGTGATGCTTGTGATGATGTAACAAGATGTGATTTTCATGGTGATGTGACAAGATATGATGCTTGTGTTGATGCGATGAGTTACAATGCTCTATGATGATAATATTCCACTGATAATGATGTTGTTGATGTAATTGTGAAAAAATTCCTTTGACATATAGACTTACAAGTCAATTGTACAGATGTATTATTGTGTTATAGAATACCTCCCTTGTTATGAGGGAGTGTTAAAGAAATATAGCTATGAAAGTTATTATATTTTGTATTACTATTATTATTTACTCCTTCTAGATATGTTTCTCCTCTGAGTAGGGATTTCATTGATCTACTTTGTCATGTAAATCCCTGAGGTAAAACCTTTGTTGTAAGTCAGGTTAGTAGTACCCACAAAAGTATTATTAAAATGTATTTTTGAGTCTTGCAAGGAAATTTGGACCTAGAAACAAGGAGAAGTCAGACCTATTGGATTATTATTCCTCTCGGCTGATTAGTATAAATAGGATAGGAACCTCTCTCATTTGGACAAGTTGTGTGCACTCAAGCAAGTTTGCTAGAGAGAGGAGAAACAATCCATCTAAGGTGAAGGAAGTTGTATAGTCTTATTTCTTGGGTCCTTTACTGTACTTGTTTGAAGTTTATATCGAGGAATTTTTTGCTAGGTTTTCTTCCCCATGATGGTTTCCCGAGATAAATATTTGTGATCTCTTTTCTATTGTGTTTGATGTTCTTTCATTGATCCTTTGTTTTTAACATGACATATTTGAAAGACAACTTAACACTTATGACTTATGAATTGGTCATATAAAAGTCTTCCATGGAAGAGATGAAGTAGGTATAAAAATACATACAGGAAATACAAACTATTGATTATTTGAATAGGAGAACTAATAAATAGTTAGATGAATTGTAGCTGACAAATAGGACTCAGGTAATGATTTTGAAGCAGAAATGTACATGGTAATGCAGAACAACACAAACACCCTAGAATATTATATCAAATCATTTAAAACCATGTTCAATGGAGTTACTAAGATGGGACTTCCTCTACTATTGGATGGAAATTTAGAATTCTACTCCAAAGAGGAATACATAAGCAAATTAAAAGAGAACATGAATATTGATCCAAAAAAAGAGTTAGAAGGAATAGTCAATGGTGATAAATACTTTGAGAGATTCAATCCCCCTTTTCATTAGACAAGGTTGAAGACCATTTTTAAAAAGATGGGGCCACTCACTTATGAGAGACATTCTAAGGCAGAGTTGGCACTGGAGAATCTCAAGGTTAACAACATACCCCTAGGAAAGGATTGGAAATGGGTAGTCAGGTACCATAAAATAGCATTTCCACCTCCCCCACCTCAAAAATATTAGAAAACACCTGGAGCATCTTCACAGCATCCTTATACTTGTTATCATACTCCTCCAGCTCAACAATTCACACAGGTACCACAAGGAGTGCAACAACATGTGGGACAAACTACACGTTTGATATTTATGCCACCTAGAGGTTCAATACAACTTCGAGATCCCACATTTATTGAAATGTTACAGAGGATGAGCCAATTTGGCATCCCACCTGGATTTACAACACCCCCAAGTCATAAAACGATGTGTGTTCAACAATCACCCATACATGGAAAGAAGAAAGGAAGAGGAAGCAAAAGAAATGAAAGCACATTTTATGTAATTGTAATATTTCAATGTAAAAAGTAAATAGTGAAAAGTATTACTTCCTGTTATTAGTCAATTCATTTACAAACTGAATTCAGGTTCCTGAGAGCCCTATTTAATGTAATCTCAGTACACAATCAAAAGGCTAGCAGTTTGAGAACTAGAAGTATTTTGTATTTTATTGTTGAGTTGGGTTATGTTGTTGTTATTTAAATATCTTTGGTCTAATATTAATGAAATGGAGCCGTGCATATTGTTATGTATAATCTTTTTTATGTGCCCATCTATTTGTGAGGATTCATGAGAATAATAGCATAGTGAGTACAATATTATTTGACATGATTTGAGACTCGTTGATTCTTTATTCATAATTAAATGTTGGATATCATAACATAAGTTCAAATTTATTTTGATTATGTGGTTGATCTTTAACTCAGCTTATAATTGCTCAATGTATGGAAAATATTTATGTATATGTGATTTTATGAAGTGTATTGTTTCCTAATATACACACATATCATGTTAGTCCCTTTCAAACTGCAAATAATTATTGAAATCTGTTAAATACATCTCAGTATGTTCAAAGCATGTATTTCTTAAGGAAATTAACCCATTAGTGCTTCCTTTTGTTCAAGATTCCTCGCCACTTTCGTATATGTTATTCCCGACTTCATATAATTCCTATGTTAAATTTACTTTTCATCAATCATATACACAAATTACTGTTAAAGATCTAGAGCATTTTAAATAATGACTCAAATTCAAATTCACACTCTAATTTAGCTCTAATATCATTAAAATTTGAGCCTTGTCATGCTCGGGCTTGTTCTATTTTCACCTTGAACAACTCTGGGACTAACATGAGAAATGGTTTCATTCTAGGGAAGCTCATTTAAAGAAAACATTTCCTCGAGTGTGACAAACAAAATATCTCATTTATGTACATTGAAACAAAACCATATGCCATTGGTTGAATTAGTCACCTGGAGACTCTACTAAAGCCAATTGGATCCTAATAAGTGGCACACTAGAAAGAATCCATATACAAAGGAGCTTCTCAGTCTTCCATATTCAAGAAATCATTGGAGGAACTTAAGGTGACCTCAAGGAGGAGGTATTGCACATTTACATTCTCCTTTAATATCTGCTTCAAGTGAAAATCAAGATATATGTGAATATGTAAATAATCAAGAAAGACCTTACAATATACCTAGAACTCCTCTTAATCATGTTCTTGAGACACATTTTCCAACTCAATCTCACTCATCTAGTACTTAAATTCCTCATTGGTGTTCTTTAGACCTCAGAGACCTCCATTTATCCCACATGTACAACCTATGTGTGTACTTATTCCAAATATGGAAGGAAGAGGTAAGGGAGGCACGCCACCAACTGTTAATCCATGTATTGCAGCAAGATATGGTATATTAAACCTACTTGCGGATTTGCATGATATTCCTTAACATTATTAGAAAATATTACCTAAATATGAGAGAGAAAAATATATTTCAGCTAAAGAACTTATGGATAACTTTCAAATTTTCACTGATAATTTTTTAATAGAATATGATTATGTCTATAGGAGATTGTTTGTACAAGCACTTGAAGGAGAATTAAAAAAATGTTTTATAACTTTACCTGCTAATTCTATTGACTCGTGGCATGCTTTACATTTATCATTTAAAATACAATGGGGACGAAAGAGAGACAATCTATACTACCTCACTGAGTTTTCAGCTTTAAAGAAAAAGAATGGTGAAACTGCAGTTGAATTTAACAAAAGATACAATAAGATGTATAAAAAAATTCCAAATGATATAAATCCTACACAGAATGCTACAAAATTCACTTATGTTGGATCTTATTAATCTAACTTCTTTATGATGTTGAGAGGAAGAACATCATCTACCATAGAAATCATGCAGGATGATGCTCTAGATGTAGAATCCAATATGGCACCAGTAGGTAATATTAAACATAAACAAGATTTTGAGAAGAATAAGCCTAAAGATGAGGCTGAATATTTAAACAAGAGCAAGAATAAATAAAATCAGGAAGATAATATTGAAGAAACAACTAAATACTGAGAGGTTTACCAAATAAAATGGTAATATTTGAGGCCAGGCGTAATAATCAAAGAAATACTCAATATATTGGAAAAAGAAATCCAAATCAATTCAGAAGGTATTTTAACTCGTATATTTTAATAATAAAAAAGGAGAAATGAATATACTCCCATGCATTCTCTTATTAGGCCAAATAAAGCAATTATTGAGGTTCTACTAGATGAAGAATAAATTAAACCTCTAGACGGGATAAATTGGATGAATGATGATAATAAAATCATAAATTTAACTCAAAAAGAATATGAAACATTTTTGTGTAAAGAATCTTTTCAAATGAAGTTGATACTCAAAATAAATACTTCCTTAGACCTAGAAACAATTGTGAATAAATGGCCTCAAGCTCCTATTCCCAAGAAATTGTTAGTTTTTCTAATCTAATTCAAATTGATTAGGATCTTTATCTGAAAGAATAACAAGCACAACAATATGCATAAGATAGAGAAGATACACAAGACACAAATATTTTCCTTAAGGAAACCATAAAGGATAAAACCCCATAAACTTCCTCAAAATAGTTTCATCACTAATACAATATCACAAGATGGAAAAACCCAATAATAAGAAGTCTTATGTGGCTCTCTCTCTCTCCTCTGTATTCGTCTCTATATCCTCATGCGAACTTGAGTGAGTGAGTATATGTATAAATGAGTGAGGTCTCCTCCCTATTTAAACACATCAAGTGACTAGCCTAAAAACTTGACTGGGATGACCTCTTACTCTAGCAGGGTCGACCTCACCTAGGGAGACTCAAAAATACATTTTATGATATTCAACTTGGGGATTATTTCCCTGGCTTGTAATGGAGGATTTACCTCAATGACCATGTACAATAATAACATCTTGAAAGGAGAT
This sequence comes from Pseudotsuga menziesii, assembly GCA_001517045.1. Lineage (NCBI taxonomy): Eukaryota > Viridiplantae > Streptophyta > Pinopsida > Pinales > Pinaceae > Pseudotsuga > Pseudotsuga menziesii. Next base: position 345,839 of record LPNX010842406.1, on the reverse strand, counting down.
AACACATATCTGATGGGGGTACACCAATATAAAATGATAATATACATCAAAATATCTTCTAAAGTTATAAATAAAACAACACTCCCTCTTAACTAGGAAGGTATTCTCTCACCATAGTCATCAACACGTCTGGTCACATCATCATCGTTGAGTCATCATATTCTCTGTTGTCGTAGTCTTGATCTTGTTGATCATTGGATATTGACATCTATCAGATCTATCTATCATAGGAAGTTTCTACATATCCAACCATGTTTCATGGTGTGTGTAGACCTAGTCCTCGTCTAGGTATTCATCATATCCACAAGAAATCCATCCTGTAAGTACAACCCAGAACCATACATTACATTTCCACTACAATCACCTGCGTCTCCTATCGTCATCTTTTTGTATCCATTTCAGCTCATCATCACACATGGAGAACATCCTAAATGAATACCACATACCACATGTGTTATACCAACGTAGGAGCAAATCAAGACTCTTTACATCTCAAAGACAGCATGCATCTACCACTATGCAACAATCTCCTAGGATCACACCAAGTTCATTATGTCTCTCCATGGTCAACCTGCATTCTACCAACATAGGAGCATGTCAGGACTCATTATGTCTCAATGACCACCTGTGTCTATACCCACTATGTGAGACTCACCTAGGATCACACCAAGATCCTTGTGACCTCTCATCATCTCCAACATGGGAACACATAAAGACTCATTACATCCAAGGAAAACCTACATACCAAGTTAGGACTCATTACGTCCAAGGACAACCTCAAGGACTCATTACATCTAAGGATAACCTGTGTACCATGCTAGGACTGATAAAATACAAGGACAGACTTCTAGGAATTATTACATATAGGGATAACCTATGTACTACACCGGGACTCATTACATTTGAGGACGACGTAACAAGACTGATTGCGTCTCAGGAAAACTTATGAACTACACCAGGACAGATTACATTCAGGGACAAGCTTCATTTCTTCCCATGTGAAACCTGATTCTAGTGCATATGTGTCTTTCAATATTCTCATATTCACTAGCATGGGAGTACGCTAAGATTGATTACACTTGAGAACAACCTACATATTCCACTATGAAAGAACTCATTACTCCCTCTTTCTACGGACCTCAATATGGATAACACCAATTCTCTATGTGAAGTATTTGAACTTCACTCTGGCTAGAAGCTTGGTCACCTCATTCGTAATCTACTTGTTTGTCACCACGTACTGGAGATTCACTACTCCTCTCTACACCATATCCCGAATATAGTGATACTTGATCTCATTATGCTTTGACTTGTCATGGATCACTGGGTTCTCCAATAAATCGACACGACTTTAGTTGTTGCAAAAGATACAAGTCGCCTCTAACTCGATATCAAAAAAATATGTAATGAATATAAAATAAATTATTAAATAGATTAGTTAATTATATGAAAGGGTGTGACCTTTCATGCTCAAAGCCTATAAAGGCAAGCCTCCTTTGTAATTATTATCATCATCCAATATATTATTATTATTCATATTCATTATTACAATGATAGTCGGATTCGACTAACGTACAACTGGATTCGGTTGCTCCATTTGGTATCAGAGCTCGGATTCGGCTCCTCCTACTCTAATCTTAGACTCGGCTCATCATTTCCTCATTTTATTTCCGTTGTTTACTCCTCCATTCCCTCACCTTCACGCTCCTCTAATTGTTCATCATCCTTCCTCCTCTTCGCTACCACACTACTGTTTCCACCACACCTTCCTTTTCTCTCGCATCTTCCCATATTTCCCTTGTTTCTCACATCCCTCTCATTACCATTCATTCCCTCATTTCTGCACACCCTTCTCTTCCATATCCCCTCACTTATCCCCTCTCCCAACACCGTCTTTTGCTGCCCCACTCCAACCGCACCCAGCTCCACCATCTCCCTTGCACTTCTCTCCTCCACATTTCTTCCCTCTAATTCATCATTCATCGTAAACTCCTCATGGGTCCTCTCCCCACATCACACTCGTACACTAGTTTGTAGCCTCCCTTCCACCTCCACATTGCACTATTCTACAATCCATAGTATCTGCACTCCATAGTTTTGCACCTCCTCCATCCCTCTACATGCCCTCCATCACACCCAACAACCTCATCCCCAACCTCCATTCCTCCTCCCTACGCGGCCTTCGTGCCCACCCTCCAATTGCTTCAACCCGCGTCTACTCCCACCCTGCTGCGCCATCGCCCTTAACTCCTCACCCTTCCACTGCTACCTACCCTCACCATCCAACCTAACCACACCATTTCCAGCTAACCCACCTCCACATCGCTCAGCTCAGCTATGCTACTACGTCCATCCCCCTTCAATCTCCTCATCTTCACCCCGCCATCTTTCTAGTTCCTCCACGTTGTCCCATCCACATCCATGCTCATCTTCTCATCCCATCCACGCTCCACACTGACCCCAACTACTCCATGTCATTCATCCCTTTGTCCCTTCCTCACCATCCACTTCCTCACCACTCGACCACCTGCACGATCTGTTTCCCACTTCACGCCGCCAACCACCCTGCTCCAGCCTCCACGTGAAATCTAAAACGCCAACTTCATTTTCCTCCACGCTAAACCTAAAAACCTGCAAAAAAAATCAAATATTATATAAAATAGTAATATATTATTATTATATTATAATATTTATTTTTTAAACTTAAAAAAAACTATATACCAAAACAATTATATAGTTTATAAAAATTAATAATAATAATAATAATAATTAATAAATATATTATTATTCAAATTTCACCTCAAAAGGCCAAAATAGTGTTGAAATACACACCTCCACATACAAGGTCCAAGACCATGGCGGAACTGAAAGATAAAATCGAAAAAGTGGAGAAGGACATCGAGTCTCTTGTTGCTGACCTAAAAGGCTTGAAGGAAAATATGAAAAATAACAATACATTACTCAAAGACGAGCTTGTTTTGGTACTAGAAAGAAGGCTCGACGATAAACTTGACATCCTGAACAAAAAACAAAAAGACTTGGATGACAAAATGAGTACCATGACGCAAAACATAAACACCTTAACACAGAACATGAGAACCATGACACAGAACCATAATACATTAATCGAGATGTTACAAAGGCTTATACCTAGTCTAGGCCAAGTCAGTAGTCCATACATGCTAGATGCCTCATTTCATGTTGCCACCCAAGAAATACTCGCAAAGAATCAAGAAGAATTGCAAAAAGAAATAAATATTAACAATGTGACGCTTAAGCAAGAGATAGAAACACAAGTACTGCCAAATATGGAGGCACGATTAAACAACAAAATAGACGTTATAAGTAAAATAGTAGAGAATAAAAAAGCTAAAAATAACTGCCAACAATGAAGCAATTTAGATATGTCACTTTCATCATCCAGTAGTTCCAAGCCACCATCAAACCATAAGGAAGAAGGAAATCAACATCGTCCTTACAAAGTGTACCCACCTAAGGAAAAAATAGAGTTGTCGAAATACAACGGGAGTGAAGATCAATGCGTTGCTTGGCTAAACAAAGCAGAAGAATACTTCGACATTTACAATATTCAATCCGATGAGGAGAAGGTGAAATATGCATCAATGCATATGGAAGGGTATGCCTATAATTGGTACTTATGGTGGAAGAGAGATAAATTTACCTACACTTGGAACTTGTTCAAAAATGTTTTTTTAATAGGTTTCAAGGAATCAAAGAATATGAATTTTTCAGTAAACTTACCAGATTACAACAGGTTGGAAGCGTTGAGGAATTCACACATCAGTGGGAATCCTTATCGACGCAATTATTTGGGTTGTCTAACAAGCAAAGACTCGAAACCTATTTAGGAGGTCTTAAACCACACCTCCAAAAAGAGTTAAAGTTACATGAGATACCTAACATAGAAGTAGCAAGACGTAAAGCAAAAGCCGCAGAACGCAAATTGGAAGGAATAAAAAGAAAATGTGATAGCCATTATCGACAAGAAAAAGAGACACAATGTAGGTACTGTGCAGATACTTGGTCTCTCGACCATCAATGCTACAAACCTCAATCATGCGCCTACGAAATGGAAAATAAATCAAAGTCTAACAGTTATATTGATAATAGAAAAAAGAAGAAAAATATATGTCGTCGATGCGGTGATGATTGGACCCCTGGTCATAAATGTAGGAACAATGAGACAATACAGTGCAAAATCATCAATGGAAAGGAAGTGCAAGTCTCTACACAAGATACCTCGTCCGATTATAATACCGACACCAAGTCAAAATGAAGAATGACACTAGGAAAATACTTAAGCTTTGAGGACAAAACTTCCTTGAAGGGAGTGGCAATGTAACTAATATAAAATAAATTATTAAATAGATTATTTAATTATATGAAAGGGTGTAACCTTTCACGCTCAAATCCTATAAAGGCGAGCCTCCTTTGTGATTATTATCATCATCCAATATATTATTATTATTCATATTCATTTTTATAATGATAGTCAGATTCGACTAACGGACAACCGGATTCGGTTGCTCCAAAATCACATGATAGCTTTTGAATCCATACTTCCTTACAATTAGTCGAACAAGTTGCAACATACTCAACCTCAGTTGTACTCAGTTCCATGTTGGACTGCTTCCTACTAAACTACGAGATCATACCAAATCCCAAACTGAAGTAGCGCCTCGAAGTGACCTTCCTATCAGTAGTGTTTCCTTCCCAATATGAATAAACATGACCATGTAATTTAATATTCTGATTCGCATCATACTTGATTGCATAATCAACTATACCCTTCAGGTACCTCAGTACATGATTTACATCTATCAGGTGAACATGTATTATATTCATCGGGAACTCACTCAGGGTGTTCATAGCAAGCATATGCCTGGTCTCGTATTCATCAGGTACAACGAACCAATCATCTGACGATACATCATGGCATCAATTGTCTCTGATGAAGCATCACACAGTAGCTTCAAGTTTGATTCCATAGGTGTGGCCATGGTCTTGAATTCTAGCATTTTTAATCTCTTCAAAATCACCACTGCATACTTTCTTGGACAAGGAAGATCCCATCCATACTCTACCACATCTCCATGCCTAAGAAATAGAGCATCACCCCTATGTCTTTCTTCTCGAACTCAATGTATATCTTCCTCTCTGCATATACAATGAGTTTTTCCTCTCCTGTCAGAAACAAGTCATCAACATATAGTAGGAGAATCGCCAGACTTCCACCTTCAACCTTGAAGTAAAGGTTGCAATCTGCTTTACTTTTGGTAAATCCTAACCTCATCGGGAAGTTGTCCATCCTGTTGTACCATGTCATGGGTTCTTGTTTCAATCTATACAAGGATATCTTCAATTTTCACATTTGTGTCTGCCTTTCATGTGTCTCAAATCCCAATGCCTGCTCCACATACACTTCCTCTTAAACTACACCATTCAAGAATGGTGTTTGGCATCCATCTGGTGTACCTTCAATTTCATTGTTGTATCCAATGCAAGTATAGATCTGATGGAATTTTATCTCACTACGGGTGCAAATGTCTCCTTGTATTCTATGCCTTCTTTCTAGGAGAAGACACGCACCATGAACCTTGCCTTGTGCTTTTCAATACTACCATTTGTAGCATGCTTGATCTTGTAGATCCACTTCGAAGTCATGACGAACTTCCCTTCTGATCTCGGAACTATATCCCAGACATCATTCTTCATAATCGACTAAAAATCTTGCAAGCATAGCTTGTAGGAATCTCGGAGCATAGCTATGCTTGTAGTCCTTCATGTTGAATTTGTTTAGAAAATCCAAGGCATACTTGGACTGATGTACTTTTATTCCATGTTTGGTTTGAGCAATCTCGAGCCCCAAGAATTGGCTCAATAAGCCCAAATCAGTCATTGAGAATGCATGGTTCATTGCATCCTTCAAGGAGGCAATTTCATCCTTTGAGCTTCCTGTAATGAGAAGGTCATCAAAATACAAGACAATAATGATTAGTGAACCATGAATCCACTTCAAATAGACATTTGGATCTGACTTGCATCGAACAAAATTCAGTGATAGCAGAAAGCTATCAATCTTGGCATACCAAGCCCTGGGGGCTTGCTTAAGCCCATACAATGACTTCTTTAGCCTGCACACAAGAGATGGATTAGTAGCAAATCCTTGAGGATGCTGCATGTAAATCTCTTCAGTGATATCTCCATTTATGAAAGCACACTTCACATCCATGTGGTGTACCTCCCACTGCTTTGAAGCTGCAATGGCTAAGGCTAGCCTGATGGAGTCCATCTTTGCCACTGGTGCAAAGGTTTCATTGTAGTCTATGCCATGTACCTGTGAGAATCCCTTGGCTACCAATATGGCCTTATATTTCAAAGGTGAACCATCAGCAGCAAATTTGGTTTTTTAAACCCACTTACACTGAACTAGCTTTCTCCCTGGGGAAGATCAACCAGCTCCCAAGTGTTGTTCTTCTGGAGTGAGATGAACTCTTCTTTCATGGCTGTTTTCCATCTTGGATAATGTGCTACATCTTCATATTTCTGTGGGTCTGGTTCAACCATCAAATAGAATTTCTCTGCAAACAAGGGGTCTTTCATGCACAGAGCACTCTCAAACTGAGATCTAGTCCTCCTAGGATCATTAGGCTTTCTAGCTAGTTCTCTAGTTGCATGAATGGTCTTTGCTTCCCATTTTGGTCTTGTAGGACTGTTAGGATCTGCAATTAAATCATTATTATTAGACATATCAGAATCATCAACTTCAACTATCTCTTCACTTACATTCAATGGTTCTGGTGGTGAAGAGGATTCTCCAACTTCCACTGCTGCTAAAGGCTCTTCTTGGAACTGAACACTCCTTTCAATGAAGGATTTGTTTGTGCTCAAATTGATCATCTTGTATCCTTTTGAATCTTGAGAGTACCCAACAAATAGACACTCTTGGCTTTGGGGCTACAAAGCCTTCCTCTTTTCTGTTGGAATTCTAGCCCAAGCCCTTGAGCCAAAAATCCTGAAATGGGTCACATCTGGCTTGTGCCCAATCCATGCTTCAAAAGGAGTCATACCATCAAGCTGTTTATGAGGCACCCTATTCTGGATATAGGCTACATAGTTTATAGCTTCGTCCCAAAACTTTGGTGGCAAAGTCTTAGCCTCCATCATGCATGTTGCCATCTCTTTCAGTGATCTGTTCTTCCTCTCAGCAACACCATTTTGTTGTGGTGTGTAAGGGATAGAATGCTGCATCTGAATACCTACATCTATAAAATATTGAATGAACTTAGAATTGACATACTCACCACCCTTTTCAGATCTGAGGACCTTGAGTTTCTTCCCAGGCTGGTTTTCAACCAAAGCCTTAAAGACTTTGAAGAGGCCAAAAACTTTAGACTTGTGTTTCAGGAAGTAAACCCAAAAATACCTGGAAAAGTCATCTATGAATTTCAATGCATATTTGGCCTGACTCATTGACATATGAGGAAATGGGCCAC
>LPNX010842406.1:292545-337448 GCA_001517045.1 Pseudotsuga menziesii | reverse complement strand
TTTCTCCTTTGTTCTTCTTCTTCTGGGGGTTCTTCTTGGAACCTTGAGGCTCCTCTGGAGACTTGTTCTTGTCTCTCTTTTACTCAGGTGGCTTCTTAGCTTTCTTCTTGACTTTTGAATCCACCCTCAAATCTCCAACAACCAGAGCTTGGTCTTTGGATGGTTTGATGGTGCCCATCATCACCAATTTATCTTGTTCTTGTGTGAGAGATTCCATGAAATATGCAAGGCTAGGCATTTTCCAAGCTTGAGCTATCAACTTTGTGGCATGGAAGGTCGAGACAAACACTGAATAGTCAAGGCCAAGATTTGAGAGTATGGACAAAACCAGTTGCTCCTCCTTCTTTTTGATCCCACAATGTTTTAGCTGCAACACAAGGGCTTTGAACTTGGAAAAATAGAGTTGCAGGGATTCAAAGCTATTGGGACTCAGGGAGATCAATTCATTTTCAATTTGATGTCCCCTCATCTCATCTGTCTTACCAAAAATCTCAACAAGCTTCTCCCATACTTCATTTGGTGATTTCAATCCATCAAGATGGAAAAGGAGGTCTCTGGATATGCTCATACACAGGAGGCCATAGGCCTCATCCCTCCTGTTGTGCCATTTAATTTTCTCTACAGCTACATTGGGCTCTGCTTCTATTTCCATAATAACTTTGTAGATGCCTTTCACTCTCAACAGTATCTCCATCTCTTCTTTCCATTCAAAGAAGTTAAATGGAGTCAAGATGATCTTCTCAGATTGGTCCATAGCTCAGAAATTGTCCCTTCAGTCAGCAAAATGCTCCCAGTCAATGATGTCGAACCTGCAATAACAAATTAGAAGGAGATAAATCAATATACAAAGGCTCTGATACCATGTGGAAATTGAACGCAAGTGTTAGAACAATTACACTCACAAAAATTACCAATTACACATGCAAATTACACACAAAGGAGACTGAATATGGAGCTGAACACTAATCTGCATTGAATAAGTGTACAATAACCAACCCTGTGAAGTCATATGCTGCCACAATAAATAATTACATGAGATATTTGAATGCATAAGGATTCCATTTGAATTTGGTCAAAATCAGGCTTACTAAATTTAAGCAAATCCCCCATAGGTGCATAAAGCAGTTTCCAAATCTGTCTAGGAGCTCACGAATTGGAAAAATAAATTAGGCAAGATAATATATGATGGAAGGAAAACTCATACATTTTTTTATTAGGATAAAAGAGTGGAGGATGATGAGGACAAAAAACAAGTTAACTTCACCTAGTCAAACTTTCCCAATTGCCTTAAAACTCAGAAAAAGCAGGCAATAAAGCAGAAAAAGCAGACATGCGCTAGGGAGGCCAGGAATAAAGTAGATTTGATTCCAAGTGGTTTACCAAGCGCTCCATGACTCAAATTTAACAATTTTGACCACTTTGGATGTGTGGGGGACAACTTGCATAAGGTGGAATATGGAAACTAGGAAAATAAGACAAAAATTGGATTAATTAATGTCTAAGGTAGCTAACTATGGGTTGATTATTCTAAAACTTCTCCACTTCCTTTTATGGGTTATTGATAATCATCCCCAAGTTTCACCTTGTGAGGTGACTCATGCTCCGATAGATTGACGAATGATTCTTTATATCCCATCATATGTTTGGAAGCCCCACAATCTACAATCCAATCATTGCTTCCATATGAGATATTGCACATGAGTGATGAGAATAGGACATATTCTTCATCACTTGAAGAATAAATATATTCATTGATTTTCTTTATCGTTGGCTCATCATCTTCAGTGGTGTGATCATGATTTATCTTCTTGTTTGGCTTCTTTTTGAAGGATCCTCTGTTTCTAGTTCAATCTATGGAGTAATTTCCCTTCTCAACACAAGTGTAGCATCGAATGTTGAAAGGATCTCTTCTTAATTTCTTTTGTCTTTTGTGATGGTGGTCCTCCCTTTTGTTGTGATGGTGGTCCTCCTTCTTTTTGTGATATATTATGGTGTAAAATATGAGAGGTTTATATTCAATTGCTCCCACATTCTCTTCTATTTTTATGAGTCAGGATTCTTCTTGTGTACATTATTCTCAAAATCTATAGAAACTGATCAACATCCTTCTGGAACATATTCCTTGAATGAATGAATCCCATGATATAGCGAGACCATTCAAGGTGGTCATAAAAAATTCTCAGTATTCTACATTCTCTTTTATTTCTTCAAGGTGTTCCTTTATTTAATAAACCCTTGTGAAGTAGGATTGCATGGTCTCTAAGTTTCATATATTCACATTCTTCAATTGGTTCCTCAATGTCATCTTTTGGTCGATGTTGTTTCCTTTGAACAAATTTGTCAAAGAATCGAACACTTCCTTAGGTGTCTTCAAGGATGACACATGGGGAATGAGATTATCCTTGATAGAATATTCAATGATTCTCTTGGACTAGACCAAGTTCTTCTTATGAATAACCTTAGCCTCATCTCCCTCTAGTTCTGGGACTTACTTCCTGATGTACTGATCCAAATCATTTTCTTCAAGGAATAGGGAGATCATGTACTTCCATGCTCGGAAGTTGTTAGCTTCCACAAGCTTATCCTCAATCTAGGTGTGACTAGTCATTTTGAAATAAGAACCTCAAATGGAAATAGCAGAGATTTATATCTTACCAATTTGAGGTGCCCGGCCTAATTCCAAAGCTGGATGACCTAGGGTTTGTTAGAGAAACCCTGATTTTCCAAACATGGAATTTTGGGATTTTTTATAGATAGAAACATGCACCTCCTTAAGGTGAGATTCTGAGTAAGGTCATTTTTTGGAAACTATAGTGGGAGTACTTCGAAAATCGATGCCCTAGTTTATTCCCGTAGTGTCTCATAGTGTCATGCAGTAAAAATTTGAACCTTCTCCAAATTTGATTTTGATTCCACCAAAAGATGAGCCCTCCTAGGGTGAGTTATCCTAGCCCTCTTTTCTTGATGATCTATGGAGAAGACCTTGAACTAGGAAGCCCTAGTTTTCATTGTTGCACGTTGCCTTCTTTCAGAGAGGCTCTGATACCATGTTTTTTATTCTAATCTAATTCAAATTGATTAGGATATTTATTTAAAAGAATAAAAATCACAACAATATGCATAAGATAAAGCAGATATGCAAGACACAAATATTTTTCTTGGGGAAACCATATAGGAGAAAACCCTGCAAACTTCCTCATAATATTTTCGTCACTAAGACAATATCACAAGATGGAAAATCCCAAGAATAAGAAGTCTTATGCATCTCTCTCTCCTCATGCGAAGTTGAGCGAGTGAGAGTGTGTCTAAATGAGGTAGGGAGCCTCCATATTTATACACATCAAGTAATTGGCATAATAACTTGACTGGGATGACCTCTTACCCTAGCAGGGTAGAGTTCACCTAGGGAGACTCAAAAATACATTTTATTATATTCAACTTGGGGACTATTTCCCTGAATTACAATGGAGGGTTTACCTCAATGACCATGTACAATAATAAAATCCCGAAAGGATAAAAACACCTCTTCGATGGGGTTACAACAATATAAAATGATAATATACATCAAAATATCTTCCAAAGTTACAAATACAACAACAGAAAGTGTCTGAAGAAACTAAAACAATAAAATAATCTGATAAACCATCACCTGTTGAAAAGCCTCATGTTGTCCAAAATAAATATGATGCTCCATCTACCTCAGGGGTAAATTGTACAAACCCTACTACTCAAAAAATCAATGAAAATCCTCATCCTAAAAGATCTGATCCTGAAAAGAATGATACCAAGAAGTTAATACAACCTTTTGATTTTGAACATGAATGGACAAAATTAAAATATATACATATACCTCTGTCACAACTTAAAAACAATCCTATATACATGAAACAGATTGAGAAAGCGTTAAATTCAAAAAATCCTATTACCCTATCTTATACTATAAACCTATCTGATGAAAGTCCAGATATTGAAGTAGTACTTGATGCAGATGATGAGCCTTTAGATTATACTCCTCCATTTTACATTACCATGAGTTTATAGGGAAAGTTAATACATAATTGTATTCTAGATTCAGGAGCTTCCAATATTCTCATGCCTAAAGTAATTATGGATGAAGTGGGATTAGTAGTCACAAATACTTGCCATGATCTCTACATCTTTGATTCTAAGCCAGTAAAATGTATTGGAATGATAAAGTATCTAGTGGTAACTCTATCCTAGCTTCCATCAAAAATCATCCTGTCATATGTGGTGGTAGCTTATGTTCCTCTCAGATATGGACTGTTATTATCAAGGAATTGTGTAAAAATAAAGGGTGGGACAATCACAAGACAATGCAAATGGAAATGAAATATGCAACTATTCCTCTATTTTCAGGTGGAACACGGAGATTATATAGAAAAGATAGATATGCCTATGTATTGAGTGAGGGAAGTAGCCCTATCAATTATCCCATCTATATTGTTGAAGATGATATGGGCTAGTGTATGTTGTCTGGAGGAGGTGATTATGATAAATATGTGTGCCCTTTGAGGGTTGTTAAGGACACAAAACAAAAACAATATGAAATTTGGGACATGTATTTTGATGTATTCTCTATCAAAGAAGAAGCAGGAGCTTGTGTAGTGCTTATCTCACCCAACAAATAAGATTTGTTGCTATTATTTCAATTAAAATTTGAAACCAAAAACAATGTGGCAGAATATGAAGCATTAATTTTAGGTTTAGAGGAAGCAATAAGGGTGGGAATAACTTATATTGTATCCTTTGGTGACTCATAGTTGATAGTGCATCATATTAAAGCAATTTATAAAACCAAGCATCATAGAATGAGAGCTTATAGAAATGCAATATGGGATTTGATTTATAATTTATTCCATGCATTCAATATTACTATTGTTCCTAGAGAAGAAAATCAAAAGGTTTATGTTTTAGTAGTAGTACCTAGCACTTTTAATCCTCCTACACAAATAAAAGTCAAACAGGCAGTAGGGATGATATATAGACCTTCTGTCCTTGATAATACTAAGCATTGGAAAGTATTTGAATATGATCAACGAATTAAAATATTTTTGGAATTATTTGATGAATTTTGAAGAACATATATTGACAAAGAACATGATGAGGATGAAAGCATTAAATTTCAGGAAGAAGAATAGTTAGATATGAAGTTAAGTGAGAAAGTGGTAAACCATAAAATTGTACAATTGAAAAATACCATGTTTTTTCTTTTAATCTAATTCAAATTGACTATGATATTTATTTAAAAGAATAAAAAGCACAAAGATGCATAAGATAGAGCAGATACACAAGGCACAAATATTTTCCTTGGGGAAACCATAAAGGAGAAAACCCTGCAAACTTCCTCATAATAGTTTCATCACTAAGACAATATCACAAGATGGAAAATCCCAAGAATAAGTCTTATGCATCTCTCTCTCCTCATGAGAACTTGAGTGAGTGAGTGTGTGTATAAATGAGGCAGGGAGCCTCCGTATTTATACACATCAAGTGACTAGCCTAATAACTTGACTGGGATGACCTATTACCCTAGCAGGGCAGAGTTCACCTAGGGAGACTCAAAAATACATTTTATTATATTCAACCTGGGGACTATTTCCCTGAATTACAATGGAGGGTTTATTTCCCTGAATTACAATGGAGGGTTTACCTCAATGACCATGTACAATAATAACATCCCAAAAGGAGGAAAACACCTCTCTTATGGGGTTACAACAATATACAATGATAATATACATCAAAATATCTTCCAAAGTTACAAATACAACAACAGAAAGTGTCTGAAGAAACTAAAACAATAAAAGAATCTAATAAACCATCATCTATTGAAAAGCCTCATGTTGTCCAAAATAAATATGATGCTCCATCTACCTTAGGGGTAAATTTTACACCCCCTACTACTCAAAAAATCAGTGAAAATCCTCATACTAAAAGATCTGATCCTGAAAAGAATGAAAATAAGAAGTTAATACAACCTTTTAATTTTGTACATGAATGGACAAAATTAAAATATATACATACCCTTGTCACAACTTAAAAACAATCCTACATACATGAAACAGATTGAGAAAGCTTTAAATTCAAAAAATCATATTACTCTATCTCATATTATAAATCTATCTAAAGAAAGTCATATATTGAAGTAGAACTTGATGCAGATGATGAGTCTTTAGATTATACTCCTCCATTTTACATTACCATGAGTTTATAGGGAAAGTTAATACATAATTGTATTCTAGATTCAGGAGCTTCTCATATTCTCATGCCTAAAGTAATTATGGATGAAGTGGGATTAGTAGTCACAAATACCTACCATGATCTCTACAGCTTTGATTCTAAGCCATTAAAATGTATTGGAATGACAAAATATCTAGTGGTAACTCTATCGTAGCTTCCATCAGAAATCATCCTCCCAAATGTGGTGGTAGCATATGCTCCTCCCAGATATGGAATGTTATTATCAAGGACTTGTGTAAAAATAAAGGGCGGGACAATGCCAATGGACATGAAATATGCAACTATTCCTCTATTTGCATGTGGAATAAGGAGATTATATAGAAAAGATAGATATGCCTATGTATTGAGTGAGGGAAGTATCCCTATCAATTATCCCATCTATATTGTTGAAGATGATATGGGCTATTGTATGTTGTCTTGAGGAGGTGATTATGATAAAGATGTGTGCCCTTTGAGGGTTGTTAAAGACACAAAACACAAACAAGACAAAATTTGGGACATGTATTTTGATGGATTCTCTACCAAAGAAGAAGCGGCAGCTTGTGTAGTGCCTATCTCACCCAATAAATAAGATTTGTTGCTATTATTTAAATTAAAAATTGAAATAAAAAACAATGTGGCATAATATGAAGCATTAGTTTTGGGTTTATAGGAAGCAAGAAGGGTGGGAATAATGCATATTGTAGCCTTTGGTGACTCATAGTTGATAGTGCATCAGATTAAAGAAATTTATCAAACAAAGCATCATAGAATGAGAGCTTATAGAAATGCAGTATGGGATTTGATTTATAATTTATTCCATGCATTCAATATTACTGTTGTTCCTAGAGAATAAAATCAAAAGGTTGATGTTTTAGTAGTAGTTCCTAGTACTTTTAAACCTCCTACACAATTAAAAATCAAACATGCAGTAGAGATGATATATAGACCTTTTGTCCTTGATAATACCGAGCATTGGCAAGTATTTGAATATGATCAACAAATTAAAATATTTTTGGAATTATTGGATGAATTTTGAAGCACATATATTGACAAAGAATAGGATGAGGATGAAAGCATTAAATTCTAGGATGAAGAATAGTTAGATATGAAGTTAAGTGAGAAAGTGGTACACCATAAAATTGTACAATTGAAAAATAATTTCATAGTCAAAGGACTCATTCCTTTGGAAAGGATTTTTGATAATAAAAAAATTGTATACCCCACAAACCTGTAATTTAGCCTAAGGTAGAGGATGTGGAAGAAGTAAATATTAGCATTGATAAAGAGCCTAAAAATATCAAATTGTCCAAGCTGTTGCCTGAAGAGACAAAACAAATATACAAAAAATTGTTTAAAGATTATATTGATGCATTTGTATGGAAATATGAATATTTAAAGATAGTTGGTACATCAATAATTGAGCACAAGAGTATTGGTGTAGTATTTAATAGTTATTTCAATTTCTCAAAACTTTCTTCACATTTTGTAGTCCATAAAAACTCGGTTTCCTTCTTTTGCAATGTTGTCATTGGGTAAGCTATTCAGGAGAAATTTTTAATAATTTTTCTATAATATCCCACCAACCCTAGAAATGACCTTATATCTATGACATTTGTGGGTGTAGGCCATTATTTGATGGTTTTTATCTTTTTTGTATCTATGGCTATACCTTCTTAATATGACTTAGATATTGAATCTGATGTTTGTAAAAAACACACTTACTAAACTTGGCATACAATTGATGCTATCGTAAGGTTTGTAATACAATCTTGAGATGTTATTCATGCTCTTCCTCACTTTTGAATTAGATTAGTGTGTCGTCTATAAATGCTAGAACAAATTTGTCTAAATACTTATTAAATATATTGTTCATCATGCACATGAAATTTGTTGGTGCATTGGTTATCCCGAAGGGAATTACCGCAAATTCATAATGACCATACCTAGTCCTGAAGATGTTCTTGCATATATATTCTTCTCGAATCCTCACTTGGTGGTATCTTGACCTAAATTCAATTTTAGGGAATATTTTTGCTCCTCCAACCTGATCAAATAGATAAACTATCATGGGAAGCAGGTATCTATTCTTTATAGTCAACTTTTTTAGTTGTTTGTAATCAATGCACATGAGCATTGTATCGTCTTTCTTTTTCACAAAAAGGATCAGTGCTCCCCATGAGGACGTTCTTGTCCTAATATACCATTTTTCAATTAATTCCTGCAGTTTTAATTTGATTTCTACTAACTTAGTTTTCTCATCCTACAAGGGGTATTTCAGAATGGTATCGCTCTTGGTAATAACTCTATAGAAAAATCTAGGTATATTTTTTATGGTAGCCTGAGTATTTCTTCTGGAAATACATCTTTAAAATCCATTAACACTAGGAAATATTCAACCTTATGTTTTTATTTTTCATCTACATTTTGGATATTGATAGCATACAACTTACAAGCTTTTCATATGTATTTCTTAGCTTGAAGTGCTAATATTTGTCTAACTGGAACCTTATTTGACATTCCTTGCACTATTCTCTATTTTCCTGCCTTGTCGGTGCAAGTGAGGGTTTTGTTAAAATAGCCTAAAATTTTATGATGTTGTTCCAACCAGTCCATTCCTATTAATATGTCATAGGATCCTAGAGGCAATATATCCAAATCTACTTTTGTTGGAAATTCGTTCATTTCCAATTTACAACTATTGACAAATTCAAAAATTTTTCTTTTAGTTTTGGTAGCCTATTAGAGGAAATTTGAGGTCTAAAATGGGCCTCCTAAGGAAAATAATAAAATAATAGTTAAAATAATAAAATAATAGTTATTAATTTTGGAGGAAGAATGAAAAAAACTACTTTTTGTGTTCGTATTTTTGACATATCTCCCTATGTTTTTACTCAAATTCTGAGCGGCAAAGCTCGTTGGATGCATCCAACGAGTACCCATACTGCATACTTTTGACGAACCCTGCTACCCCAAAAACAAGAAATACCTAAAAAAACATGATGATGATGTCATCATCACATTTTTCAGGTATTTCTTGTTTTCAAGGTAGCAGGGTCCATCAAAAGTATGCAGTGTGGGTACTTATTGGATGTGGAATTAAATTATGCATCCAATGAGCTCTCCCACTTGAAGTTTGAGTCAAAACACAAGGAGATATGTCGAAAATACGAACAAAAAAAGTAGTTTTCTTTTATGACAAATATGTCAATTCAACAATTATGGTTGACTCATTTTATTGAAATTCTATTGGTTCTTGAATTCCAACTCACAAAATTTATTGTTGGCACATTTTCTTATAAGACCCATTTTAGACCCCAAATTTCCTCTAATCGGCTAGTTGTACCATCCAGTATGTTGTGTTTTACTTTCTTTAACTTACAAATTTCAATAACTTTAGGGGAGACATAGCTTTGGTAAGATCCAGGATCAATTAAAATGGAAAAAAATTTAGTTGATATTTTACCTTCTACTTCGACCATGGTGGATTGATGTTTTGTGTGTTTTCCTTCCAAGGTAGCACAATTGTGATGCATCCTTGCACAATATTCTACTGTTGCTTCTTCTTGCAGATTGTTCAGAATTTTATTGTTTTTATTTGGATAGTTCTTGTAGTAATGGGTCCCTTAACAACCCCATCATTTTACTTGCATCGGGGTTGTTTTTTCTCCTTCATATGTTGTTGGATTATTGACATTTTGTGTTGATAGATTTTATTGAGTCCCATACTTGTCGAAATTATGGTTTGTTTAGAATTTATTGTTTTTCTGATATGAGGGTGGTTTAAACCCCTTCCTTCTACTATCAACAAAGGCTTTTTGTTTTTATTTATTATTGTTTAGGTTTTCAGTTCTATGATGATTATGCTCATAACAGAGCCTTTCTTTGGGTAAAGTTGCCTCCAAATTTTTGGGGGCATCAAATTCAATTATGTCATTGAAATAGGTAGGAAGGCATCCTAGGAACTATCATATCTTTACTTTCTCATCTCAAGATAAGGTACATAGTGCAACAACTCCAAGAATCTACTGATTAATGCATCCATAGTTAGGGAACCCATTTTTAATTCATGAAATTCCTTAATTTTCTTGTCATAAAACAATTCAGACATATATTTTTCCTGAAATAATTTCTTGAAGTTCTTCCACTTGAGATCATTCTCTTTCAATTTCTTAGTGAGTTCTAAATCTCATCGCTATCTAGCAGCTTTCCCATACAAATTGTAGATGAATAGTTGGGATTTCATGTTTCTTAAGTAATCATGTACTTCAAAGTACTTGCTCATTCCCAAGAGCCATTCTTCTTCTTTTTCTCTAGCTTCAAGGTCTCCTTCAAAAGTTGGAGCCTTGATTTTCCAGAATTTGCCTTACAGACTATCATCCTTTGTGTGGGGATGATGGGTATGCTTCCAAAGAATTGCTCCTATAGAAATCTTTAGCATCCTTAGATGATGAATCTAAAACTCCTTGGAATTTTAGTTTCCTTTTGGGTCTTGGACTAGAATCTCGTTTTCCTATGATAGCACGTGTTCACCAACTCACTTGTTGAGTGTGTGATTTGATGCATGTTTCTAATTTTTGTAATTATTTGCAACATTGCCTCATTGACCTCATGTTGTTCTCATATTTACTTGATATTATCATCTTTAAAACTATGAAATTCTACTTGTATGCTCTATACTACTTTCAACAGTTCAGAGGAATTTGCATCCCTAAGGTTGTCATTCAGCTCAACCACTAATTCATCTTCTCGAGGTGGTGAGTCCGAGTTACCCTGCTGACTGTTAGCTTTTTCAATATTCATGATGTTCTAAAAAAATAAATGTGCATCAAATAAATTTAATTAGATTGATTTGATTTTGAATTTTGCAGTAGTTTGGTGACAAGCTTATAGGGATAAAAATACACCCTAAAAAGTTATGTAAGGGTATTTATACATTTGTCACTCCTAATGAGATTGTATGTTGATTCGCTTTTAGCATCACATTCAGTAAATTAGCTTGAGCATTGTGAAATCTATGATGAATTACCTATACTTATGTTTTTTTATGAGCGTTATTTATTCTATGACTTATTATTCCAGTTATTCCACTGTTTTATTGGTCTTATTGTTTTCTCGTGTTTATGGATTCCCATGTTCGTCTACTCAGAATGCTCTTTTACATGTCTGGATATTGGCCTAAGGGAGGCCAGACTTAATTAGCATTTATATGCTAAATCATGTTTTATCATTGCATGTAGGCTACTTTACTCTTAGTGGTAGATATCCTATCCTCCTTCGCAATCTATGGTAAGCACTTGAATTTTATGTCTATTATCTCAGCTTGGATATTTATTTTGTAGATACATATGTTTGCACTTTGTTGAGGATCATAAAGAAGTTGTTGGCACGGAAAAAGAAGGCTTGGGAATTGAATCTGAAATATTCCTTGTGTACTGACAAGATAAGTGTTGAAAGATCAATTGGTACTTCACCTTTCCAATTGGTGTATGGAAAAGAGCCCCATTTACCTATCCAAATAGGTCTGTCAGTTTTAAAACTTATGTAACATGAGGTTGAAGAAACATACAATATGGATAGGATAATGTATGAACTAATTCATATCTAACATGAAAGAGAGATGGTCAGTGAGAAGTTGATAGAGCATCAGAAGAAAGTCAAAAATACCTTTGACAGAAGATCCCTAGAGAGATATTTCCATCCAGGAGACCTAGTACTAAAATGGGATGCCAGAAGAGCAGATAAGGGGAAACATGGAAAGTTTGATAACCTCTGGATTGGCCCATATCTAATTTATATAGTTAAAGGAAAAAATACTTTAATTTTGGCCAACCTGGATGGCAAAAAAATAGAATACCCTATCAATGGTAGGCTTCTGAAGAGATTCTTCACCTATTGAATGCAGGTTCCATAATTTTTGTAAATTTTAGAATAGGAGCATTTCAATTTCATGTTTGTTTTCAATTACAACATTTAAATTACTATACTGTATTTACATTGTTTGTAAATATGATGAAATAAATAATCTGCAAGCTCAAAAATATTTTCAAAGAGGTGACTCCAAAGCCCATTGAATAAGGCACAAGTATACAAGTTCTTAACACCCTATACAACAAGATGTTGTCCCCATGGAGACGTTGTTAGTACATATATTTTGTGAGCCTCACAAAACCCTTGAAAACCTTGAGATACATCTTGCGAACCAGCTAAATGATGCTAAAGACAAAATTGTGAAGGTTGTTAGAGCATAATAGGTGATTGTGACCAAATGATCAAGCTTTAAACTTAGATCGAGTGGATATTTGTCGATATTCATTTGATCGTATGGACAAGAATAATAGAACCTGGTAAAAGTGTAGTTCTGATATGGTCAGAAATTGCCAAGGAGATATACCCAACAACCAATCAGATCAACAGTCGAAAAGAGCAGAGCACTAATGAAATGACAGATGATTGAAAGTAAAAAAGTGTTAATTGGTTTAAAAAAATTAAGATTTGATTGGAGGGATGAGAGGAACAACACATACATAAAGTGCATGTACAAAGAAGTGGCCCAACCATGCGCAAAAATTAATACCTCCCAAGACATGTGGCTAAATTTTATTGGCTTCGCATGCTCAAGGGTTCTTTTTAAAACCACTTAGCAAGTATGTGTTACTGTTAACCCAAAAAATCCCTCACTCAACTCTACATGGCCTACACCACCTAAGGAAACCCATACACAACCCTCATTTGACCCCATTTGACCCACACACCCTCAAAAAGGCTCAAAAATATGCAAAAGGGCGTAAAATCCCCTAAAAAGAGCCAAAATAGCTCTCATAGGGGCTAAAGCTTCCAAAAATGGGCTAAAACCCCTCAAAGGAGCCTAAAACCCCCAAAAGAGATAAAGATTGAGTCAAAAGGGCTAAAATCCCAAAAAAGGGGTTAAAGCCCTGACCAGGGGCTTAGAACCCTAAAAAAGCTATAAATAGAGGGGTGGGGGTCACTCTCAAATCATTCCTTCCTTGCATACTGTTATGCTACCCGAGTGATTTCCTTGAGACCATTTGTCGCTCAAGCCATTCACTCTCCCTCTCATCCATCCTCCCATTGAGCCATAGCTCCACCATTCTAAATAGAGGTACTTCTCCAAGCTAGGGCATGGTGACCCATTTCCACCCATTAAAGGTATAATTTTTGTTTTGTATTGTTTGTTTTACTTTTTTCTAACCTATCTTTGCTTGCAGGTTTATGGCCTAACATGTTCTTGCAAGTCTCCATTGTTTGTTTGCAGGTTTTCTAACAAGTTGTATGCAGGGTATTGGAGCTAAACCCATAACCTTGTGTGCAGAGGGGTTTCTTTGTTTCTATTTTGCTTGCATTTCTATTTCATTTTTCTTGCACAACCACTAGGAACCCTACCCTTCCATCCTATAGATGAAAGGTAGCCATTCCTGCACTGTAGTAAGGGAGAAATCCCTGCTACAGAACTGGCGACCATACCAGGTCGATCCCATAGGATCCCTGGATTGTTTTTACAAGTTTCAGCTTTTATTTCTGATTTCATACCCTAGTTTAAATTTCTGTCAAATCTAGCTTAGATCTCTATTTTTCTGCATTTCTAGTTACTGTCGAGCCTCCTCAAGGCCAATCCGAGCCCATTTGTCCATAGTACAGTTTAATGTCGACCGGATCTAGCTCAGGATCAAAAAATATTCACTTTTTGGAGCACGTTGCTCTTATCGGGTTGAAAGAGGGGACTAGGTCACTCATTCAGGCCCGACAGGTGCGACCAGGTCGCCCATTTTGCCCCGAAAGGTGCAACCTCCTCCCAGAAGTCAACTCGCTTCTGTCTGCAGGTGTTGAGCAACCCCTCGCTTGTTTTTGAGAACATTTGGTGACCCCCTCGCCACATTTGACCCAAAAAGTGCGATCTGTCTCTCAGATTCTGATTTTTTAAAAGTTAAGGGCTGCCAGTGCAGCTTAGCCGCCTCTATCCATCAAATATGTTTCTGTTTCTATTCAGTATTTGTTCATTTTATTTGCAGCATGTGTAAATCAATGATAAATGAAATGGTTAATGGATTAATGAACGTGATCAAAGCTTGATTAAAAATTACTATAATTAAAATCAACATCTTTCCTAGCCCTTCCTCCTCTACCTAGTCATCACCCGTTGCGGTTTTCTGGGATAAGATGAAGGGTGAAGCTCGTATAGTAATAGGCACTTCACCTATCATTTTTCAAAGCCACTAAAAATGGGTGAATTGGAAGGTTGAGGGGGTAGAGAAGGAGGGCTTCTCACGGCACTCAACGTCCTCCCTATTGACCGACCTTGCATTCGGAGGGTGACCCATGGATCTATGGATGGGCTTAGTCCCATTGTGTTGAGAGCCCAGCACCCTTTCCTAGTTGAAGAGAAATATAGGTGCAAGGTAGTCACCTAGTTAGGATATCATAGTTCAGATTCACAAATGGTACATGTGTAAATTTTTGATTATCATTTACTGCTTTCATTGACAATGTTCTGAACTCTACGGAATACACACAAACCATACCATATAAACCAACCAAACTTAGTTCATGACGTTGAGTGAGCCATTAAAATTTATAATTTACACTAATTCAAACATATGCAGTCTTTGAGGACATAAGTCCCTGACTGCCTTAACTATGGGAAGTACTTGGGCTCAGCCTAGAAACTCATTGTGAGAAGTACCACGGGAACCCCAAAGTAGCTGGCTGCTGAGAGGAATTTCCAAGCGAAACGGGCAACGACCCCCACCAATTGACTAGCACTCCTATGAGGAAAAATCCAAGCGATGTCTTCTGGCAGTCTTGGTGGCCGAGTGACCACCTGAAGCCAATAGGAAGCCATTAAAACCGGGGTCCAAAAATCATAACCATATTTCACCATTTTAACATACAAATTAGACACGATTGATCCCCCACGTTCTTCCTCACGCCTGAGAGGTGACCCACCACAGTTTTGGTCCTTGAACCAACACCATCGAGACCATTCTCGACGACTCGCTACACCATCAGAAGGCCACATAGCCTTTGATTCCAACTTAGAATTATACCAATCTGAGCCAGAATTGCATACTACACCATCAAACCCCATGGTTGGTGCAAACCCGGATCCATTTTTCGGTGTAGTGATTGGTAGTGGACCCATGTCCACACCCCACACCACCACCAACACCTCTGCTGGTGGTCCCAACACAGTCATGCAAACCATCATAATCCAGCTACCACCACCCACATTGACCAGTCAAGTGGTCCCACTTGTAACACATGGGGGTAGTATGCCTTCCACCCACACTATCACACTTGGGGTACATGGGGGGTAGTGGCCCTTCCACCTACACTATCCCTCTTGCCACAATTGGGGGAACTAGCCCATCCACAATGGTGCCACAAGTACCCCCAGTTATGCAGGTGCATCATGTCCCTGCAAACCCCACCACCATCACTGCCCCATCTCACATCAACCTTGGGTCAAGCCTTCCTTTCATGGCACATCTCAACTTGCCTGACTTGGCTCAGTTAACAAATGACCCTATCCGCCATCAAAAAATTTGGCCTCCCATGCTAACCAAACTTCCCTCAGACATTCGCAAGTTTGAACGGAAGGTAGGGGAGTGCCCCCAAAACCACATCATGATGTTTCATCTATGGTGCTCATCAAACAGAATCGTAGATGATTCGATTAGACTCTGACTGCTCCAACACACCCTCACAGGTGTTGCATCCAAGTGGTACATTGAGCTACCACAAGCCAAGTACCCAGATTTCAACTCCATGGCTTTCGTGTTCCTACAATATTTCCAAATCCTCGTTGGATACAACGAAGGGGTGGAAATCTTGTTATCTTGCCGTCAGAACACTACGACCTGCATAACAGACCGCATCCATGAGTGGTGGCGATGCTGGAGTTTGTGCAAGATCCAACTTGATAACAGGATCTTCCTAGATTGGTTCCTAAAAACCTTTCTCCCACCTATAGCAATGGACATTGCATCCGAATGTCCCCAATCCGAAGAGGAGGCCATCTTGAAAGCCCAGCAGTTTGATCTAATCTATGCATGGCCTGGATACCTTTACACTGTCATTCCAGATGCTCCCCGTGCAAGCACCTCCTAAAGGGATGCACTGGGGGAATCCCATGCTATAGATGGCATCATAGGTTCTGTCTCTCAGCAACCACAGCATCATCCAACACCACCTGTAATGCCACCACAACCAAGAAACACCCCTAGTGTTTCCTACCAAAACAAACTCTAGACTATGCAAGAATGATATCCCAATCCGGAGCCACAACTTCTTATACACAACCTACACCACCGTAGCGGGCCCAGGCATTAGCTTGGCCGACACAACAATACGTGGGACAAATTCCCACATTTGTGGCACCAACACCCACCCAAGTTTACTATGCACCACCGGTATAAACTGTTCAAGCCCCCACCCCTACTCCACTTGCTCCATTGGGATAGGTGTTTGCAAAGCAAAACTGTCCCAACCGGCCAGCCCCAAATAACCAATAAGGGAAAGCCAAGAATAATCGACCCCAGAACCAAGGCAACAATCAACCACAGGGACATGGTCAACAACCAAATCCTCCCAGCA
The DNA here is from genome assembly GCA_001517045.1 of Pseudotsuga menziesii. Classification (NCBI taxonomy): domain Eukaryota; kingdom Viridiplantae; phylum Streptophyta; class Pinopsida; order Pinales; family Pinaceae; genus Pseudotsuga; species Pseudotsuga menziesii. Next base: position 320,597 of record LPNX010842406.1, on the reverse strand, counting down.
ATGCCGTGGCAAACCGACCAGCCCAAAATCCTCAACGACCAAATGTATCGAGATGCAACACTCCGTTGCGTACAAACCAACCGTGCACACTATGCGAGGTCTACAGGCACTACACATATGAGTATCTTTTCATGGGTTGCACTAAGCAGGCAATTAGGAATGAGGTTCAACATGCCACCAATACAACAGACCAAGCCCAACCCAACCCAACACCACCAGGAACTCCTCCTATGGTGCTCCAAAACCCATTACTAGTCCAAGGATTGGTGGCAACTACACCCCCTGCCCAACCCAATCCCAATGCTCTAGGGGCACCTCCCACGGAAGAAATAGGTGTTCACCACCTGCTAGCTATGACAACTAAAGAGATCAACTTACAAACCAGACGAAATCAGTACAGAACCAACACCGAACCTGTTGGCACATCAACGACATCTACATCTAAAACAACTAATGCACCTCTTCAGTTACCACCTTTCCCATGCCCTCCCATACGCCGAGTTGCCAATAACGCCACGTCTAGAGTTCTTGTCAGCTACAGCATCGTGGATGATTTGTCCCAAACACCTACCGCCATGTCTACTCTTGAGGTACTCAAAACTTGCCCAATGCAGCGGAAAGCCTTACTAGCTGCCCTTGGTGCCGTGGACCCCTATGACTCCAAGTTGATCACATTCAACACAAATAATGGAGAACCATAGATGCCATTAACCATTGCCTTCCAAATCCCGGTGTCTATCCAGAATTTGGTTGTACACTGGTGCATAGTGGATAAGGGGGCATCCACGTGCGTTATGTCTACCCTAGTCTGGCAGAAGCTTGGATCCCAAATTCTGCAACCATCCTCTACTACTCTATGGGATTATGATGGCCATCCCACTAAATCCCAAGGAATCCTCCCTCATTTCCCCATCACATTAGCCGGGAAAACAGTATTGATTGACATGTAAGTCGTCAATGCTTAGTTGGCCTATAACCTTCTCCTTGGAAGAAGTTATATGTATGCCATGAGAGCCGTAGCATCAATTGTTTTCTGTCTCATGATGTTCCCCCACGAAGGGAAAATCATGACATTTTACCAACTAACTTATCATGATCCGCAAGGGATAACAACACCCACCAATTTTATCCCTATGATTAACACCATGATCCATAAGGGCTGACCACACCCACTAATGTTATCCCTGTGGTTAACACCATGGTTGACAACATACCAGCCTCCCCATTGTTGAATGTGCGACCTGGGTTGTTTGTTGATACCACCATGATGGCTTCTTTCCCCTTAGTGTCACCACCGCTGACACCAAATGAGACTGCGGATTTGTGCATGCTCTCATCCAACACTACTGCACCCAAAACAACAACCACAGCCGCAGCCCCAACCAAAACCGCAACACCGTCCACAGACGCAACATCAATAGTAGCCGCAACATCATCCATAGCCGCAACATTACACACAGCTACAACCAAAACCTCATCCCCACATACAACCATCAGGGATTTATCTAGGCTCCTCCCTAGTCCACACAATTCCCTTCCTCTTTCCCCCACTTGGTGTCATGAGAAAGCTAGTAATGGCTACCTTAAAATTACCCAATTTTACATTGGGAATTCCTGTGTGGTACCTGGATCCACCAGCTCAACCACCAATGCCCCGGGTAGTCTTAACCCCTGTTCAACCCATTGCAGTCGAGTCTCATCCTCCACCCGGCCCACAAAAACCAACCACCACACCCACACCTGCACCACCCCACCAAAAAAGGGCCAGGGGCAAAAACATGAAAGCTACCGCTGAACCTCGAGAGATCCTGCCTTGCACCATCTGCGAAGAACAAGGCCATCCAACTCAGAATTGCCTTGAGATTCCCATAATTCGTGCACATTTGGATGCCATGGACACAACAGAAAACCTCCCCATGGTTGAAATTCCAAGTAGGCCAATAGTGAGAAACAAGTCATTGAGAACAAACCATGCTTGTTCCCTCTGCGGTTTGTATGGACACTATTTTCACCATTGCCAAGACTTGTCTGAGTTCTGAACGGCTCTAGCCAACCTTCGACAACATTCCCTTGAATCTGAGATCACTCTGATTGAAGAAGTCCATCCCCCACCTCCTTCTTCTGACATCATGTCCATTTACATGATGTCCAGTTCCATAGACTCCCTTATCTCCACCATTACCGATGGTCCATCAGACTTGTCTCTCTATTGCTTCACCAAAGATGAGGAGATACTTGAAGCCTTAACTGCCCCAAAATACCCATGGGATGACATGCACCATCCACAGCCGCAGCACCATCCGCATCTGCAGCACCAACCACAGTCGCAGCTCCATCCGCAGCTGCAACCCCAGCCACAGCCACAACCTTAGTCTCAACCTCAACCTCAATTACCAGGGAAATAGTGGGGTTCATTCCCACTCAACATGATCCTTTTCCTTTTTCTTGTCCTTTTCCTTTTCCTACCATCTAGGATCATGAGTAAGTCTATCTTAGCAACCCGCAATTTACAGGATTTCACACTAGGAGTTCCTACATGGTACCTTGAGCCACCTACGCAACCTCTGAGGCCCCAAGATGTGTTGAATCCTGACCAGCCAATTGAGATGATCTTGCACCTACCTCTGGGTCCATCAAAGACTCCTCCCCTCTCCATTCCTGCCCCTCTTCCTCCAACAGAGACTAGAGGCAAGGCCACAAAAACCACAACTAAAACCATTTACATGATCATTAGCACTAGTTTCCCTTTCGTCTCATCGCTTGTGGAAGATCCACCTGATCTGTCATGGCACCACTTACATGATGATGGAGAGATCTGTAAGACTGCCTCTAGTTTTATCCCATTCCCTTTAAACCATAGTGTGGAATCGGTTCTTCCCATAAAAGACCAGATTCTATCATCACGCCTTGCCAATGACATTCATCTCGGCAAAGGGGCATACCTCTTCACTGACTCAGACGGTCGACTCTTGAAGAAGTCGCACAATGAGCTCCACATCAAGAGATTCTATGCCTGATATAACCACTATGAGTCCCTTATAGCATATTTTTTCCCCTTTTTTTTCAACATTTTTTCACCATAAGTCAGGGGTAGCACCATTAGCTGCTAGTTCAGAGTCACCTGGAGCCTTTTCGAGACACCTCTCACACCTTTGGGCTCAAATTTTCATCCTCTATCTTTTTATGAGACCATCATCTCATGTTTAACAAGTAATTTTCAGGACCACTTCCCAGAAGTTACCTCAATTTACGAGCCACATCATGGTGATGCAAGTGTCTTCGGATCTATACTTGCATCACACTTGCCTACTGCCAATTATGCGGGTTCTCGGACCACTGCCCATAAGGCGCATCATTTTATTTTAGCATATAGATGTTTAATTTGTCCACCGCACCTTATGCGGGTCCCCAAGCCACTTCCCGAAGGATAGATCATTTCTTTTGCATGCATTTGGCATATAAATTCCTCCGGACTTGCACTCACACCACATATAGTCAAGTCCATCCACCACAACTCACAGACATCTCTCCTGACCTCTGTCCGAGAGCCACCTCGGTTTGCATGCATCTTTCGCACCAACTCCCGTGCCTCTGCCACGATCTATCCCGTGCATGTATTGGTATGTTTAAGAGCCACCTACTCCACCCATACTGCACGGATGACCTTTGGACCACTGTCCACTATCTCAACATGGGGCACCGCCTGTGCCACTGCAATCGGTTGACCATACTAGAGTTTCTTTTAAGCTCTATTCTGACTCCTAAAAGAATGAAAAGATGGTCGAGCGCAACTGCTTCCTTTCCCACTCGTTAAAGTATAGGAAAGGGCGTCTACATTTTCTTACTTGTCTCCTTTTGCAGACTATGTAGACCATCAAATGAAAAGGACCACCTTGGAACATTCAAGCCAAGATCGTTCCCCTCTGCATATGTTTATGCTTTCTCGAGCAAAGGGGTCGAACTTTATGAAAAATCTCACCATGTGTTGTTGTTAAGCTCTTTTCCAGCCTTCTCATTAAGAAAATATTGCCGAGCAAACTTGGTTTTGTTCATGCTTGTAAAAGAATCTGAATGACTGTCCAGTCAATATAGGTTTACCCTTTCCTAGCCTAACTGGACTACCAATGGTAAAGAAGTCTCTCATCCCCTAAAGGATGGGTGAGCTCTCCTGTGTATACTTTTATCCTTTTTTGGGAACAGGAGATTACCAACAAAAAAATTCCCCCATTGGAGTCTTCTTCATTCTTTCAGACTCTCTAAAATTGAAAGCGCCATCGAGCATTTACTTTCTCGGGCTCACCGAAAATCCACGAGATCGTACCACAACGGTGTCTTTAAACATCACCCAACAGATAACAGTTTAGAAGCATCCCCACTTTGGGTCGCCTTTGTTTAGAGTACTCTGCAATGTGTCTTCCTTGGACCCCATTAGTACCAAAAGTATCTACCTCCACCAAGTATTTCCCATCTGCAGTTACATTTTCGGTATTACAGCTATGATCCCTTTCCCATGATTCAGTTTTATTTGCTTCCTAGTCCGCCCTATTGTCATACTCTGAACAAACAAAGTTTAAGTCCACCACACTTGTTCTGCCCCTGTTCAACTCCTCCCCCCCCCCCATTCAGTGGCTCAGTCCTCACATTATCTCACATCTTTTGATTATCTCCCTTGTGCTTCTAGTCAAGGAAACATCATTTCCTTGACCAGGCGTAGGTCTCCCTCTATCGACGACAACACAAATATTCCAGAGGATAGACCCAGAGGTCCCTGTATCTTGGTTTCATTAACCTCATTGATGAGTTCCTTGGACCACTTGAGAGGAGTCCTTAATGCCTCTCGATATGGTTGCTTCTCACGTGCTCGACTCCAACAACATCATCACACCATTGAGATTCGTGCAAGGTATTGGTCCATGCAGTATTTGGTCAAAGACCCCGGATGTCACCTGACTCTAGCACATTTTTGAGTCTATTCAAGGGACCTAAACAGGTTTATGTCCCTCACGATTTCCAGGTTACATTGGAGACAGTGTTTAGAAGCCCCAGTAGTGCTTCTATATAGATTTATGATTGATGCAGCATATTTGTACCATAGAGACTCTGACTCTCCATCAGTGAGTCCATACAGCTATGTACCGTTCCAGATCCAGCAGGCCATCAGTCATGAAGATATAGCATTCCATGATAATTCCATGGGTCCAATGTAGCAGTTCTTCAGATCATTATTGTATTCAACCTCTCATTGATGCAATCACTATGTATCATCAATTGTACATGATCGACTCTTGTATTATAGAGTATAGATCACATTATTCTTTCGACATTGTTACGAGCATGGGGATTCTCTCCTCATCCATATACATGTCACACATTATTTGTATCTCACCCATTGACGGGAACCATATTAATACAAAAACCAAAATCCACCATGCCCCAGCCCAGGAAGCACCACCTCTCCACAAGAAAAACCTATGATGTCCGTCAGCCATACGATGAGCTCCTACCCTCACACATCAGGGAGCAATCTGTTAACCCAAAAAATCCCTCACTCATCTCTACATGGCCTACACCACCCAAGGACATCCATACATGACCCTCATTTGACCCCATTTGACCCCCACACCCTCAAAAAGGCTCAAAAATATGCAAAAGGGTGTAAAATCCCCTAAAAGGAGCCAAAATATCTCTCATAGGGGCTAAAGCCTCCAAAAAGGGGCTAAAACCCCTCAAAAGAGCCTAAAACCCCCAAAAGAGATAAATATTGAGCGAAAGGGGCTAAAATCCCAAAAAAGGGGCTAAAGCCCTGACCAGGGGCTTAGAACTCTAAAAAAGCTATAAATAGAGGGGTGCAGGTCACTCTCAAATCATTCCTTCCTTGCATACTATTATTCTGCCTGAGTGAGTGCATTAAGACCATTTGCCTCTCAATCCATTCACCCTCCCTCTCATCCATTCTCCCATTGAGCCATAGCTCCCCCATTCTCAAGAGAGCTACTTCTCCAAGCTAGGGCATGGTGGCCCATTTCCACCCATTGAAGGTATAATGTCTATTTTGTATTGTTTGTTTTAGCTTTTCCTAACCTTTCTTTGCTTGCAGGTTTATGGCCTAACATGTTCTTGTAGGTCTCCATTGTTTGTTTGTAGGTTTTCTAACAAGTTGTATGTAGGGTATTGGAGCTAAACCCATAACCTTGTGTGCAGAGGGGTTTCTTTGTTTCTATTTTGCTTTCATTTATGTTTCATTTTTCTTGTACAACCACCATGAACCCTACCCTTCCATCCTATAGACGAAGGGTATCCATTCCTACCCTGTAGTAAGGGAGAAATCCCTGCTACAGTTATCGCCCTAGAAAACTAAGGTGGTTTCCGCATATGTTAAAATGATGTCCCCACCACTAGTCTGAGGCATCCATGTCAAGCTGTCTCAATCACTTGGGTCCACTATCATGGGCCATGTCACACACTCCCCCGGTCATTAATGTTCTTCCAAGTGTCTTTTCACATTTTCAAAGCCCATTAAAATCCAAATTTTTTTGTTGTATTGGTCATTGGAATTCATGCATTTGGAGAACCTTTTAACTGGAACCCTGCGTGCAAAGGAAATCTAGTCACCAACCTAGTCAATAGCCAGGGGAAAAAACTCCATAAATGTCATATTAACTGGGCAAATCATTTTTTGAACACATATGTGTCAAGTTTTACCATTGAACTAAGAATTTTTACCCTAACTCGTAACCTGGTAAAATACTCCCCAAACTAGTAAAAAATCCATCACTAAGATGTCTCAATTAAGCTTTGAAGAAACCTCAAAGCCTCTTCCAGCCGAGAATTCAGCCATGTTCGATCACCAAGACAATATCAAGGATCCATAGATTTCCCACTACGACATAATTCAAACCTTGGTTGAAGCTCGTTAGAAATCCTTCATAGATCAAAACCCACATAATTTGTGGCATTCAAACTTGATATTCTCATTATGTATTCCAGTAGAGTATTTTCCATATTTCACAGTATGGCTCTCAACTTTTTTCCCCCTATCTAAAGAACAATTGTGTCCATTGATAGAACCAAAGTCATCTGGAATATTGATACTGGAAATATTAGAAAGATGTTTTCCTTTTCGGAAGAAGGAAACCTCATGTCTTTTGAAGAAAGAGAGATAACCCTAAAATACCAAATCTTTATCCCAATTGATAAGGACACAATCTTAAACTATTATATGGAAGCATGCATGGTATCCTCGAACCCAAAAACCTCCATTTAAAACCATTTTCTTCAGTCTTGAAGCTATAAAAATTGTTTCCCTCTTTTGCACCATGTTAGGGTATAAAAATGATGAAGAGGACGATGAATCTATATTAGGTTTGATATCACAACTACATCCTCTTGCAACTAAAACCCCTAAATAAAATACTCCTTTTCTAGATCAAATCCTCAACCAACAAAAATTTCCTTCTCATGAGATATTCAAATTCCCTTCATACCTATTTTTCCTCTTCCTACATCAAAACTTCAAATATTTTGAAGGCCTAGGTTAAAATATGACAAATCAATTGGGCATGTATCTCACTGTATATGAGTGGAATCCTATATTTGTTAGGAAAGAAAGTAATTCTAACTTTTTAGAGTTCACTTAAAAAGTCATGAAAATTGCATAAGTTGTCATCCATGGAATAGATTTGCCAATATTTCCTAGAGAAGGTAAATAATGTTTATAATTCACTCCAAAAACCAAAGTTGGTGACTAGTTCATCTTTGAATATCATACAATTGTAAGGGTATATGGTTTTGAAGGAAAACACTACAAGTTACCCACCTTCTTGACATTGAGAGCCCTGACAATGGAATTTACTAGGAAGAGACTTCTATCAGATGAGATACACTTCGAAAGTGTTAAACAACACAAATCCTTTCATATCCCCAAAGATGTGGGCCCCTTCTAGATTAGATATATTAGTAATGTACACTACTTGGAGGGATTCTTAGAACAACTGAACTTGAAGAAATTTGAAGTAGTGGCATATGACGTGCATATGACCCCTATGGAGTGATATCAAAGCAGAGGTCAGAGAATAAAAACTCAACAGATGAATCTACTCTTAGCCATAATCTAATAAACATTGCAAATAAGGACAGTTTGGGGGAGGTTGAGAATAATTTAAAGGATGTAGTATATTCAAGCGAAACTGAGCAAGTATCAGGAAAAAAACGATAGGAAGAATACATGTATATAGATCACGAGGATCATACTCCTTGGTCTAAAAGGTAGAAGATTGATCAATTAGAGAAATCCAATGCATTAGCCATAAAATAAATAAAGGTTGAGGTAAACATGGAGGTTGGTGAGATAGACAAGAAAGGAGTACTTATGGGAAAAACACCAACCATGTTCATTCCCTATCCATCTTTGGAATTTACAATGCCTTAGAAATCCAAGGCCATCACTCCAACATGACCTGTATTGGTGCAAACAGACATATAGGATATTTACAAGTAAAATAGAAAAGAAAGTGTACAAAATGTAAATGAATATAGACTACATGCTATGACTGCTCATAAAATATTGTTGACAGTTGTAGACAATGTAGATTTCTTCAAGCATGCGAATGATATGATATGTGTAGAGGTATTGAAATCTACCATGGAAGAGAAAATGTTGAGGGAATCCCTAAACAAAGTTGGAGACCTCCTAAAAGAAAAGAAGTGGGAAACTAGGGCCAAACAAGTGACCATTCAAGAGCTTGAAGAAAAAATAGTGGCCTTGAGTGAAAAACCAAAGGATGGATCACAACTCAAGTGACTGATATCCAAGAAAGATAATAGAATTGCAAATTTAAAGGGTCGGTTGAAGATACCAAATGCACATCCAGTACAAAAAACTGAGATCGACCAAGTAGAGAGATAAAAAAAGAATTATTAGATATTGTGGTAAAATACAGAGTTGAGGTAGAAGAAATAGATAAGAAAATAAATGAACTAACCTCACATATAGCCATTTTTGAATTCCATAAGACAAACTGAGAGCAAACTGTTCCTCCTACAGTAGCTTTAGAGGTTATAGAGCAGCCACATGTCCCTCAATCAGCAAAGCAGAATATGCAGGAGACTTCCACTCATTGACCATCAGTAGAATTGGTTGATGTATATTCCATGGATGAAGATCAAACCACAACTAAACCAACTAAAATTGAAGAAGACATTCATACTAAGATAAAGGGACTAGAATATTATGGCGCTCATAAGAACAATAGAATTGTTGAACTAGAACATGATGTAAGTAAAAAATATGATGACATCACTGACTTGAAGAGAGAATTTGATTATTTAAGGGGTCAGGTGACATCATTAAAAATGTATTCTCAAGGGGAATAATTGTTGAGAAGAACCACTCAAGAGATAAGGGATAGAGTAGCCCAAATAGTCAATGAGAAGTTGTATTTATTGAACCTTATGACTGCTACAATGGCCATATACAAATCTTCTATGGATTAAATGAAGCAAGTCAATGATACCTTGGGAGACAAGCCCACACAAGAAAGACAAACTATCGATTACCTGAATAGGAGAACTGACAAACCGTTAGAGAAATTGTAGTTGAAAAATAGGACTCAGGTAATCAATATTACAAAGAAAATGATTTTGAAGCAAACATTATACAGGGTAATACAAAATAGCACAAACACCCTGGCAGATGATATCAAATCATTTAAAAACATGTTGAGTGGAGTTTCTAAGTTGGTACTTCCTCTATTATGGGATGGAAATTCGGAATTCTACTCCAAAGAGGAATACATGAGAAAATTAAAAGAGAAGAGGAATATTGGTCAAGAAGAAGAGTTAGAAGGAATAACAAATGGTGATTAATCTATCATACACACTCAATCCCCCTTTTCATATTTGGAAAAGGATAAATACCATTTTTAAAGAGATGGGGCCACTCACTTATGAGAGGTATTCTGAGGCAAAGTTGGCACTAAAGAATTTCAAGGAGAACAACATATATGTGGGAAAGGATTGGAAACTTGTAGTCATGTACCATAAAATATCCTTACCACCTTCCTCGACTCAAATATATCACCAAACACTTGGATCATCTCAACATCCTCAAACTTCTCAGCTGGCTCCTCTAGTTCAACAATTCACACAAGTGTCGCAAGGAGCACAACAACATGTGGGAAAAACTACACATTTTGCATTTATGCCACCTAGAGGTTTAGTAGAGCCTAGAGATCCCACATTTAATGAGATGTTGCAGAAAATGAACCCATTTGGCATCCCATCTGGATTTACAACACCCCAAAGTCAACAAATGATGTGTGGTCATCAGTCACCCATACGAGGAAAGAAGAAAGGCAGAGGACGCAAAATAAATTAAAGCAAAGTTTGTGTTTGTAATATTTTCAATGTAAAAATTAAATAGTGAAAACTATTTTTTTTATATTAGTCAATTCATTTACAAATTGAATTCAATAGCCTCAGAGCCCTATATAATGTAAGCTCGGTACATGAGCAAAAGGATGGAAATTTGAGAACTATAAGTATTATTTCTTTTATTGTTGAGTCATATTGTTTTTATGTAAAGTTTTTCGGTATGCGATTAATGAAATGGAGCCATGCAAATTGTTTTTTATATAATTCTTATTATGTATCCATATGTTTGTGAGGATTAATGAGAAGAATAACACATTCAGTGCAGTATTATTTGACATGATTTGAGCATCATTGATTCTTTCTTCATAATTAAATGTTGGATTTCATCTCTGAAGTTCAAAGTTCTTTTGATTATGTGCTTGATCTTTAATTCATCTTATAATTGCTCTGTGTATGGAAAATATTTATGTATATTTGATTTTATGAAATGTATTGTTTTCTAAGATATACACATCACATGTTAGTCCCTTGCAAATTGTAAAGAATTACTGAATTTTGTTAAATATGACTCAGAATGTTCAAATCCTGTCTTTCTTAAGGAAATTCACCCATTGGTGCTTCCTTTTGTTCAAGATTTGTCTTCATCACTTCATTCCTCACCACTTTCCTACATGTTCTACCTAACTTCATGTAATTCCTCTGTTAGATTTCCTTTGCATTCACAATCATATCGGCAATTTATTGTTAAAGATCCTAAGCATTTTAAATAATGACTTAAATACAAATTCACACTCTGATTTAGCTCTAATATCGTTAAAGTTTGAGCCCTATCATGCTCAGGATTGTTCTATTTTCAACCTGGAGCAACTCTTGGACTAACAAATCCAATTCGAATCCTTTTATAGCCATTCAAATTCCCAAGAGAGTGAATAAAGTGACTCAAATTACAAGGGAGGTAACTCAAACTCACTAGGGGTTACTCAATTCATGAAAGAGAGGCTACAATTAGAGATTCCCTTTCCCAAAATAGAAAAAGGTGAAACAAGAGGGGGGTTTCACTCTTTCAAGGAGTGTAGGATAAAAATAGTCGGTGAGAGCGCATGAGAGCATGAGGTGTTAATAATCAAAGACATATTACAAGAAGAAACAACATTGAAAACAATATTTAATGTGGTAAAACCCCATAAGGGGTAACATCCACGCTGGAAAATTATTGAGTCTCATTAATCAAGAACAAGGCGATTACATGACAGGCCTTCAACCTCTCAAACAACCACATTTCAATATGTATCACAACCATGCACTATATACTTCACAAAATAAGTTACATGAGTAAAACTATTGTCGGTTATGCTTGTTACAATAAACTTCCCATAAACAAATATAGCTTTGAGTTAGTTGTCATTATTAACAATCTCCACCTTGACAAAAAAAAATCTAACACTTTTCCCAAGACTATTCATCACCTTTTTTTCAAACCAAGAGAAACTACACACCATCGTTGCTTCTTTAATAACACTGGTTTTGTAAAAATATATGCACAATTTTCTTGAGTATGAACCTTTTTCAGATACACTCCACCTTCACCAATGACTTGTCTTACAAAATTATACAATAAACATGATTTGTAGCTAAATGTATAACACTTTGACTAACACAGAAAACAACCACACTGTTTTGCAACCTTCCAATTTCTCTAAGTAGACCATTCAACCAAATCGCCTCTTTGCAAGCATGTGAGGTAGAAATGTATTCAGCCTTTGTAGTGGATAAATAAATTGTTTTATAAAGCTTTAACATCCAACGTATAGCTCTATCTGCAAGAGTAAATCCATAACCTGAAGTAGACCTTCTCTTGTCCAAATCATTGTTATTATTAAAGGACATACAATAGTCACTTGTTCCTCTTAGGTACCGAAGCACCCATTTCACTACATTCCAATTTTATTTTCTCGTATTTTCCATGTATTTACTAACAACACCTACTGCATGTGAAATATCAAGTCTAGTAAACACCATTGTATACATTAAACATCCTACTGCATTGGCATATGGTACAAGAGATATATAATCCTTTTCTTCAACACTACTAGGACATAAACCTGAATAAAGATTAAAATGGGAAGCTAAAGGAACATTCACAGGTTTCACCTTATTCATTTTGAATCTTACAATTATTTTCTCAACATACTTCTCCTGTGAAAAACTAAGCTTACAATTTCTTCTATCTTTGTGTATTAATTCAATACTCGAAATTTGTTTTGCAGCTCCAAGATCCTTCATATCAAAAGTCCTATCCATATGAGAATTCAACCTGTTAATCTCAACCATGCTTTTACTCACAATAAGAATATCATCAATGTACAACACTAAGATAATGAATATTTCATTTAACCTTTTGAAGTATAAACAATGATCATATTCACTTCTAGTATAACCTTGGCTCACAATGAAAGTATCAAACTTCTTGTACCATTGCCTGAGCGACTGTTTCAGGACATACAATGATTTCTTGAGATTGCAAACTAATCTTCCTTTATGAGGTTTCACAAAACATTCTAGTTCTTCCATATAAATATCCTCATCTAAATCTCCATGTAAAAAAATTGTTTTAACATCTAGTTGTTCTAACTCCAAATCAAGCAATGCAACTAGTGCTAACACAATATGAATAGATACAAGCTTGAAAATTGGTGAAAAAATATCATGATGGTCAATACCTTCCATCTGAGAGTATCATCTTGTGACCAATCTAGCTTTGTATCTTTCAACCTTACCATCAACGCATTTCTTCAACTTGAAGACCCACTTACATTCAACAGTTTTTCTATCTTTGGGGAGTTCAACCAATTCCCATCTCTTGTTTTTTTCTCCAGAGAATTCATTTTTTATTTCATTTCCATCTTCCACTTAGCACTATCAACACAATCAATGTCTTCATAGAAACAATAAGGTTATCCATCATCATTAAATAAAACAGACAAAAAAAAATCGGTATACATCTTAGGAGGACTTCTCTCCCTTGTTTTTCTTCTTGGTGTAGGTTGTGGGGTTTCCACACTTTCTTGAATTTATTCATCTTCTATGACTTATTTCTCACCAAAAAATTATTCTTGCTTCTTTAATTCATGAGAATATTGGTTATCCAACTGAAGTAGTTGTTTTTACAATACATGTTCTTGTTCCACATCATCTTTTATATTTTATGAATTAATCAGATAAGATTCATTAAAAATTATATCTTTTCTAATGATGATCTTGTGGGAAGTAGGATCCCACAATATATATCCTTTTGTTACATCATCATATCCAACAAAAATGCACTTCTTATATCTAGGGTCTAACTTGGAACGTTGATTTTCAGGAGTAAGTGCATAAGCTTCACAACCAAAGATTTTCAAATTCGAATAATCACAGGGATTTCCAATCCATACATATTCCGGAATATTACAATTTATTGTCACTGACGGTGATTTATTTATTAGATAAATATCATTAGAAACTGATTCTTCCCACAACTCTTGCCCCAAATTATAATTACTAAGTATGTTCCTTGCTCTCTCTAGAAGAGTCATATTCATGCGCTCCTCAACACCCTTTTGTTGAGGAGTGTATACATTCATTTTTATAATATTATGATCCATTATTATTTGAAATACTTTTCAAACTATAAAGAAGTAAACTCACCTCCATTATTCATTATTAAACATTTGATTGTCCCGCCAGTTCTTTCTTCCACCATTACTCTAAATTGTTTAAATGTGTTAAACACATCAACTTTTCTTTTTAAGACATAGACCCAAACTTTTCTTAAAAAATCATATATAAACAATACATAATATGATGCTCCCCCATAGGAAATAGCAGGATATGGGCCCCACAAATCAGAATGAATGTAATCGATAACACCTTTACTAACATGACTACATGCTTTGAAATTGTGTCTACACTGCTTTCCAAATATACAATGTCTACAAAACATCAAATTCAGATATTTCAGATTTGGAAGCAATTTACGACTCATTAATACCTGAAGTCCTTTCTTACTCATCTGACATAGACATTGATGCCATAATTGAGCGGATCCTGACACCTCTTCAGATACTAATGATGTATCATTAACTTCAGTCCTTCCAATCAATTTGTAAATATTTATTGTTTTCAGTGCCTTCATGACCACTAAAGAACCCTTAGAGACTTTTAGTACTCCACTTAAACCTGTAAACTTATAACCACAAGAATCCAATACTCCTAAAGAAAATATTTTTTTCTTTAATTCAGTCACATGTCTAACATCTATAAGTGTTCTTATAAATCCATAAAACATTTTAATTTTAGCACTTCCAACCCCAACAGTTTTACATGAATTATTGTCTCCTAAAATAATTATACCATCATTAACTGTTTGATAGGAAGAAAACCAATCTTTGTGAGGACAAATATGGTGTGAATAACCAGAAACTAATAGACATTCTTCATTATATTCAAAAACACTACAAACAAACAAAACATCATCGATCATAACTGAATCAGAATTAACTGAATTTGCCTCATTTTTTGGAAGCATCTTTCTTGGATTCCTGTCTTTGGGCCAAAATTCCTTCTTGAGATGACCAGTCTTGTTACAGTACCATCAATTTATCTTTCTCTTTTTTCCCTTTGATTTAGACATGGAAGTACCTCTTGAATTTTCTCCTCTCTCTTTGGATCGACCTCTAACAACCAAAGCTTTAGGTGTAGAAGTTTTGAAACTGTATTTATTTCTGAATTCCTTAGACAACAATGTCAAATTCCAAGGTATCAATTGTACTAAGTCTAATGGAATAAACTACTTGACCCCAATATTTAGGTAAGGTACATAAAAGATTTTCTGCTTTATCTTCATCATCAATTTTAACATCCATACTAGTTAGCTGGAAAATAAGAGTATTAAAAACATTTAAATGATATGTTATCTCTGTACCTTCTTTCATTCTCATACCGTACAACTATCTCTTCAAGTAAATTGTGTTTGTCAAATATTTTGTCATATATAGACTTTCTAACTTGCACCATAGGCTTGCTGCTGAATGTTATTCAACAATGTTAAACAACACATCATCTGCAATACATAATCAAATTGTGTTAATTTCTCTATGTTAGAAGAATCAAACCCATAGTTACCCATATTTGACACTAATTAATCATTTTTGTCTCATTCCTAGATTCCTAGATTCCTCACTATGCCAATTGGATTCCACTTGCACCTAGAAGTAAACACATGCTAAAACTGGGTCATGGAGCGCTTTGGAATCATCCTAGAAACATTTTTATAAACTCTACTTTAATTCCATAATAGTAAAGCGCAGTTTTGATTTTTATGAAAGCTTCCTTGCTTTACGACAGATTTAAGGCAAAAAGGAAAATCTAGTCTTGGAGTAACTGCCTTGTTTGTTTCCTTCACCATCCTCCTTCTTTTTCTCCATACAAAAGCATGGATCTGATCTCTTTCCATCACCTATCATCCAATATATCTGATTCATCCAATTTGTGAGCATCTTGACAGATTAGGAAAGTGTTTTATGCACCTATGAAGGATTTGACTATTTTTAGTAAGCCTATTTTTTGACCAATTCGAATAACATCCTTATGCTTTTGAATCTCTAATGATGTAATTATATATTTTAACATCCTATTACTTGATGAATTTGGCTGATGTACACTTATTCAATACATGATTGTGTTATGCTCCAATTTCAGTCTCCTTTTTTGTGAATTTTGCATGTTTGATTAACAATTTTGTGAGTGTAATTGTTTTACTACTTGGGTTCAATTTCCACATGGTATCAGAGCCTTTGTAGATCGATTTCTCTCCTTCCATATTTCTATTTCAGGTTCAACATCATTTACTGGGAGCGTATTCTATTGACTGGAGGGCACAGTTGCTGAGATATGGACTAATCTCAAAGGATCATCTTAACTCCATTCAATTTCTTCAAATGAAAAGATAAGATGGAGATATTGTTGAGAGAGAATGGTCTCTACAGGGTTACCATGGAAACTGTTCCAAAACCTAATGTGTCTACAGATAAAATTAAATGGCACAACAATAGGGATGAGGCCTATGGTCTCTTGTGTTTGAGCATTCCAAGAGACCTCCTCTTTCATCTTGATGCATTGACATCACCTAATGAGGTTTGGGAGGAGATTGAAGAGATTTCTGGAAAGACATTTGAGATGAGTACATCAACTCAAGAATGAATTGATCTCCTTGAGTCCCAGCAACTTCAAATCATTGCAAATCTACTTTTCCAAGTTTAAGGCCCTAGTTTTGTAGTTAAAACGGTGTGGAATAGAAAAGAAGGATGAGAAACTAGTCTTGACCATACTCTCAAATCTTGGTCTTGACTATTCAATGTTTATTCTAACCTTCCATGCCACCAAGTTGACAACACGATCTTGGCATACTCCTAAACTTGTTGATTTCATGGAATCCAGCCTCACCCAGTAGCAAGATAAATTGGTAATTATGGGCACCATAAAACCTTCCAAATGCCAAGCTTTGGTTGCTAGAGATTCAAGGGTGGATTCAAAAAGGCAAGAAGAAAGCCAAAAATCCACATGAGCAAAAGAGATACAAGGAAAAGTCTCAAGAGGATCCCTCTGGCTCCAAGAAGAAGAACAAAGGAGAAATGAGCAAGTGTGCATAATGCAGTAAAGGCTATCATCCTGAGATATCTTGTATGAAAAATAAAATTGACATGTTCAGCCAACTTCTGGAGAAGAACAACATCTCCCTTCCTAATTGTGCAAGAAAGAAGGAAGGAGGATAAAATTCACAAGACAAGGAGAGAGTAGATTCCTTGGTTGCTAGCACCTCAAGCTCACCTAGCTTCATCATTGATTTTGGAGCTTCTAGACATATGGTTTCGACAAGGGAGACTTTATCCTATCTTAACAATTCGAAAGGTCTAAAAATTGTTTTTGGAGATGACTCCGTTATTGACAATTTGGGGAAGGGTAGGATTGATCTTGACCATGGTTCCTTCAATGATGTGTTGTATGTCCCAGGTATAGATGCTAACCGCTTGTCATTGTACCATATGACCCACACTAGGTCTCCAAAGAAAGTCATATTATCCCCCAATGAAGTTCAAAATCTCAGAGATTCAAATGGTAAAGTCATAGAAAAAGGTGTTGTGGATCACAATTCGAAGGTATACAATTTTTCCCATTTCCTACCCTACTCAAACCCCTATGCTCTTCTCACTCATGCAAATGAAGCAATCAAGATTTGGAATGAGATATTTGGCCATATTAACTACAATTGTATTTCATATTTGATTGACAAAAAATATGGTAATAGGGTTACCAAAGATCAAGTTTTCTAAGGGAGTCTACCAAGGTTGCATCCTAGGAAAACACCCATAGCACAAGTATGAGAAAGCTAGTCATGAGAGAACCTCTGCACCCCTTGATTTAATCCACAATGACATTTCTGGTCCATTCCCTCATATTTCCATGATTCAATCCAAATATGCACTCACCTTCATAGATGAATTTTCCAGGTATTGTTGGGTCTACTTCCTAAAGCACAAGTCTAAAGTTTTTTACCTCTTCAAGGTCTTTCGAGCCTTGATTGAGAACCAGTCTGGGAGGAAAATCAATATCCTCAGATCTCATAATGGTGGAGAGTATTTCAATTCTGATTTCATCCATTATTGTGAATATGTAGGCATCCATATTCATCATTCTATTCCTTACACACCACAACAAAATGGTGTTGCTGAAGGAAAGAACAGATCACTCAAGGAGATGGAAACTTGCATGATGGAGGCTCAAAATTTTCCACCAAAGTTTTGGGCCAAGGATATAAACTATGCATCCTATATCCAAAATAGTGTGCCACATAATCAACTTTATGGAATCACTCCTTTCGAATCTTGGAGTGGACATAAGCCAGATGTGACCCATTTCAGGATTTTTGGCTCAAAGGCTTGGGCTAGAATTCCAATTGAAAAGAGGAAGGATTTGCAACCCCTAAGACAAGAGTTCCTATTTTTTGGGTATTTGGAAAATTCAAAAGGGTACAAGCTGATAAACTTTATCACTAACAAAGCATTCATTTAAATAAGTGTTCAATTTGAAGAAGAGAATTTAGCAGTAGTTGAAGTTGGAGAGTCTTCTTCATCACCACAACCATTGATTGTAAGTGAACAGACTAATGAATTTGTTGATTCTGATATGTCATATAATGATGATTTAGTTTCATATCCTAACATACCTACAATACCAAAATGGGAAGCAAGGACCATTCATGCAGTTGGGGAACTAGCTGGGAATCCTAATGACACTAGGAAGACTAGATCTCAATTTGAGAGTGCCCTTTGTGTGAAAGATCCACTCTCTAATGAGAAGTGTTATTTGATGGTTGAATATGATCCTCATGCATATTAATAAGTATCAGATGATACAAGATTGAAAACAACCATCAAGGAAGAATAGAGCTCGCTCCAAAAGAACAACACACGGGAACTAGTTGATCTCCCCCTAGGGAGAAAGCTAGTAAAGTGTAACTGGGTTTATAAAACTAAATTTGTTGTTGATGGTTCACCTTTGAAATATAATGCAATATTGGTAGCTAAGGGATACTCACAAGTTCAAGGTATTGATTACAATGAGACATTTGCACTAGTGGCAAAGATGGACTCCATAAGGCTTGTTAACCCAAAAATTCCCCACATAGCTCTCAATGGCCTACACCACCCAAGGACACCATCCCACAACACTCATTTCACTCAATAAGACCTTCCGTTTGACCCCCACACCTCCAAAAGATCCCAAGGATGAATAAAAGGGCTAAAAACCCTAAAAAAGAGCCCAAAATAGCCCCCGAGGAGCTAAAGCCCTCAAAAAGGGGCTAAAACCCTGAAAGGGGCTAAAGTTAGGGTGAAAAGGGATAAAGGCCCAAAAAATGGGCTAAATCCCTGACCAAGGGATTAAAACCCTAAAATCCCTTGGAAAAAATATAAAAGGAGGGTGGGGGGTCACTCTCAAAACACTCCTCACTTGCCTATTGTTATGCTGCCCGTGGATGCTTTGAGACCTCTTGCTCTCAAACCACCCACTCTCCCTCTCCTCCATCTTCATCTCATCAAGCCATTGCTTCCCAACCAAGAGAGAGGTGCTCCCATGAGCTAGGGCATGGTGGCCCATTTCCACCTAAGTGAGGTATAATTTCTTTTAATGGTTGTTTATTTGTTTTGTTTCCTAACCCTCATTTCTATTTGCAGGTTTTTCATTAACATTGATTGCAGGTTTTCTCCATTGTAGCTTAGGTTTATTTTGCAGGTTTTGGAGGTAGAACCCTAACCTACTGTTGTGCAGAGGGGATCAACAGTGCTTCATCTCCTCTTCTTTATTTTTTGTCATTAGCTATTAGATCTAGTTTATAGTAGTGCTCCATTTGCTTACGTTCTTGCTTAGATTAGCTTAGTTTCAATTCGCTGCTCTGTTTCAGTCATATTTCATTCTGTTTTTTACTGTTTTCAAACGGTAGGAACCTACCCTTATGCCCTATAGGCACAAGGGATCCATTCCAGCCCCTGTACTGAGGAGAAATTCTCACTATAGCTTTGGTGACTCCACTAGGTCGATCCCACAGGATCCCTGGGCCAAAAATTTTCAGTTATCAAGTTTTTTCCATTTTACCCTAGTTTTCAAAACTCTTAGGTTAGATCTATTTAAATCTACTTTATTTCCTGTTTTACTTAGTGTCGAAGCCTCTGCTAGGCCAAGCCAAGTCATACTGACCCCAGTACCAGTTACTATCAGCCAGATCTGACCCTGCATCACCAAAAAACCCCTTTCCAGAGCAGGTCGCTCTTATCGAGGGAAAAGGTGAGACTGGCGTGCACTTAATCCCTAGATAGGCATGCCCAGGGTGCACTTAATCCTCATACAAGCATGACTTCATCCTAGGAGCTCAGGTTGTAGTTGTTTTTGCATTCTGTGTGACCCCCTCGCTCATTTTTGGAAAAATCTCGCGGCCCCCTCGCAGGATTTGGTCAAAAATGCGTGGCCTGTCACATAGAAGTTGTATTTAATTTTAATTGACAATAATTTTTAGTTTCATAGGACTGCTAGTGTGGCCTAGCCACCTCTGTCCACCATTGCAGGTCTCTTTTAATTCCAGTTTTTATTTTCTGCAAATAAATCCATGAACAATGTGTATATGCTAAATCAATCATTAAGGCTTAATAAAATCAACTAGTCTAACTAAAAATAACTTAAAAATAACCATCTTGCTTCCCCCTTCCTCCTCTGCCCAGTCATCACCCTCCAAGGTATTCTGGGATGCGACGAAGGGAAAGATTGTATATATCTAGGCAATCCATGGTATTTTTCCTAAACCACTAAAACCAGGTGACCTGGAAGGTAGAGGGGGTAGAGAAGGAGGGCTTCTCACGGCGCTAAGAATCCTCCCTGTTGACCAACCTAGAACTTGGGAGGTGACCTGAGGATCTACAGATGGGCTTAGTCCCATTGTGTTGAGAGCCCAACACCTTCTCTTGGTTGAAGAAGAATACCACTAAGAGGTAGACATTTAGTTAGGCCAACAATTTAGGGTTAATCACCATTTTTTCTCAAAAATTTATGTTTATGTTTGCATACAAAACCATGATATGAACTATACCATGAATTCATAAACCATATTGCAAACCAAATACCAAAAAAAACAAGCAAACCAAACACACCATACCAAATAATTAACCCAACTCAGTTCATGACGCTGAGTAAGCCTTAAAATTTACCAAATTTACACTAAGTTCAATCAATTTTGCAGTCTTTGAGGACATAAGTCCCTGACTGCTTCAACTATGGGAAGTACTTGGGATTTTCCCAGAAACTCATTGTGAGGAGTACCACAGGAACTCCAAAGTAGCTGGCCGCTAAGAGGAATTGCCAAGCGAAACAAGCAACGACCCCTTTTGATTGAGTAGAAACACCCGTGAGGAACTAGCCAAGCGCTATCCTTTGGCAGTCTTGGTGGCCGAGAGACCACCTTCAGCCAATAGGAAGCCATTGAAACTGGGGTCCAAATCTCATACCCACCAATTTCATACACAAAAGTGAACACAATTGATCCTCCATGATCTTCCTCACGCCTAAGAGGCAAACCACCACCATTTGGAACACTCAGTCAGCACCATCGTAGCCGTTCTCAGTGATATCCCACACCATCAGAGGGCTACATAGCCTTTGATTCTAATTCAGAACCATATCAGTCTGAACCAGACCTCCACACCGCACCATCAAGCCCCGTGGCTAGTGCAAACCCGGATCCATTTTTCGGCCTAACCTTAGCAAGTGGACCCATGTCCACATCACAACCTATCACCCACAACTTGGCAAGCACTCCAAGCACAGTCATGCAGACTGTCATTATTCAATTGCCACCACCAATAGTGACCATCCAAGCTGGCCCACTGGTCACACATGGGGGCAGCGGCCCCTCCACACACATTGTCCCCCCTGCCACACAAGGGGGCAGTGCACCGACCACCCACATTGCCCCTACCGCCATACATGGGGGAAATGCCCCTACTACCCATACCATCCCACCCACAACACTTGGGGGCATAGGCCCATCCGCTATGATGCCACCGCAAGCACCCCCAACTATGCAGATGCACTATGCACCTGCAAACCCCACCCCCATTGCAGCCCCATCCCACATCAACTTGGGGTCAAATCTGCCCTTCATGGCTCATCTGAACTTACCTGACTTGGCTAGATTAATGAATGACCCCATCCACCACCAAGCTTTCTGGCCACCCATGCCAACTAAGCTGCCATCAGACATCCCAAAGTTTGAAGGCAAAGTCGGGAAATGTCCCCAAAATCATATAATGACATTCCATCTATGGTGCTCATCCTATAGCATCGTAGATGACTCCATCAGGATGAGGCTGTTCCAACGCACCCTTACAAGTGCCACGGCCAAATGGTACATTGAGCTTCCACAAGCCAAGTACCCCGACTTCAAATCCCTAGCCTTCATGTTCCTACAGTATTTCCAACTCCTTGTCAGATATGATGAGGGGGTGGAGATCCTGCTATCCTATCACCAAAACACCGCCACTCACATCACTGATCATATCCATGAGTGGTGGAGGTGTCGTAGCTTGTGTAAGATCCAACTTGATGACAGGATCTTCTTGGATTGGTTCCTCAACACTTTTCTCCCGCCCATCGCAAAGGACGTCGCATATAAATGTCCCCAATCTGAAGAAGATGCCATACTGAAGGCCCAACAATTTGACCTCATCTATGCCCAATCGAGCTACTTGTATACTGTCATCCCAGATGCTCCTCGTCTGAGTACCTCCTACCGTGACGCACTGGGGGCATCCCACGCAGTGGACGACATCATAGGGTCAGTCTCCCAACAACCACAGACTCGACCAACACCACCTTTCATTACACCCCAACCGAGCAACACTCCCAATGTTGTTTACCAAAACCAAGCTCTGGACTATGCTAGAATGATGTCCTAGTCCGGAGCAACAACCTCTTATGCACAACCTGTGCCACCACAGCAGGCTCAGGCCATGGCTTGGCCAAAACAATAGTATGTGGGGAAAATTCCCACATTCGTGGCACCACCACCCCCACAAATATACTATGCACAACCAGTGCAACAAGTTCAAGCCCCCGCCCTTGCTCCATTGGGACAAGTGTTCACACAAAAAAACCGTCCCAACCAACCTGCCCCCAATAATTAACAAGGGCAAGCTATAAACAACCGGCCCCACAACCAAGGCAATAACCAACCGTAGGGAGGCGGTCAGCAACCGAACCCTCCCAATAATGTCGCAGCTAACCGGCCAGCCCAAAACCCCCCACGACAAAATGCACCAAGACACAATGCTCTGTTGCGCACAAACCAACCTTATACACTCTGTGATGTCTATGGGAATTACATGTTTGAGTGTCCCCTCATGGCTCGCGCTAAGTAGGCCATTCAAAATGAGGCCCAACAGGCCGCCAATGCTCCCAATCAAGCCCAACCCAACCAGGCACCACAAGGACCCCCTCCCATGGTTCTTAAAAACCCACTACCCATCCAAATATTGGTGGCAACCGCTCCCCCTCCCCATGCCAATCCCACCGCTCTGGGGGAACTGCCCACAGCTGAAACAGGTGTTCACCACCTAATGACCATGACCACTGAGGAGGTCAACTTACAGACTAGACAAAATCAGTACGATACCACCACCGAACCTGCCGACTCATCAGCAGCATCCATGTCTAAGACAACCAACCTACCACTCCAGTTACCCCCATTCTTGTGCCCCCCCATACGCAGAATTTCCAATAACACCACAGCTAGTGCTGCAGTCAGCTATAGCATTATGGATGATTTGGCCCAAACGCCAACTGCCATGTTCGCTCTTGAGGTACTTAAAATATGCCCAACATAGTGGAAAGCGTTACTAGCCACTCTAGGATCAGTAGACCCCTCCAATTCCAAGATAATCACATTTGACATAGAGAATGGAGAGCCTCGCATGCCCTCCACTATCACCTTCCAAACTTCGATATCCATCCGGAACTTGGTTGTGCACCGATGCATAGTGGATGAGGGGGCATCCACGTGCATCATGTCTACCTTGGTTTGGCAGAAGCTTGGATCATTGATTCTACAACCGTCCTCCACGACTCTGCGGGCTTATGATGGACATCCCACTAAAGCCCAAGGAATCCTCCCCCATGTCCCTATCACGTTAGCAAGGAAGACAATCCTGATCGACAGCGAGGTCATCAATGCTCAACAGGATTACAACCTCCTCCTTGGGAGGAGTTACATGTATTCCATGCGAGCCATCGCGTCAACTTTCTTCTGCCTCATGATGTTCCCCCACAAAGGGAAGATTGTGACGGTTGACCAACTCACCTACCATGATTCGCAAGGGTTAACAGCGTCGGCCAACGTTTTCCCTACCATCACCACCATTGAGCCACAAGGGGTGACCGCACATGCTAACGTCATCCCTGTAACCAACACTATGGTTGAAAACACACCATCCTCCCCACCGTTGAATGTGGGCCCTGGGTTGTTTACCGATCCCACCATGATGACTCCTTTCCCATTGGTGTCACCACCACCAACACAAAAGCAAACTGCAGACTTGTGCATGGTCTCATCAAGCATCGCTGCACCCAAACAGCAACCGCAACCACAACCCCAACCACAACCACAACCCCAACCACAACCACAACATCATTCGCAGTCACAACGCCAATAGTAGCCGCAACATCACCCACAGTAGCAGCATTACGCGCAACCACAACCACAACCTCACCCCCACATGCAACCAGCTAGGAGTTATGTGGGCTCATCTCTATTCCATACAATTCCCTTCCTCTTTCCCCCACCTGGTGTCATGAGCAAGCCGATGATGGCCACCTTAAGCCTACCCAACTTTACGTTGGGGATCCCGGTGTGGTATCTAGATCCACCAGCTCAACCAGCAATGCCCCAGGTTGTGTTAAATCTAGTGCAACCTATTGCAGTTGAGTCCCACCCCCCACTCAGTCCGCATAAGCCAACTACCACACCCGCACCTACACCACCCCAACCCAAAAAGGCTAGGAGAAAGAGCACCAAAGCCACCACAAAACCACGACAAGTCCCACCTTGTGCCATCTACAAACAACAGGGCCATCCAACTCAGAATTGCCCCAAAATCCCAGTGATCCGTGTGCATTTGGATGCCATGGATATGAACGAAAGTATCCCCGTGGTTGAACTCCCAACCGCGCCACTAGTCAAGAACAAGGCATTGAGGACAAACCATGCTTGTGCCCTTTGTGGCTTGTATGGACATTACTCCCACCATTGCCAAGACCTACCTGAATTTTTAATGGATCTTGCTGACCTCCGTCACCATTCCCTTAAGTCTGAGATCACCTTTATCAAAGAAGTTCACCCACCAACACCTCCTTCGTCCGACACCATGCCCATTTACATGATGTCTAGTTCCCCTGACCAGCTCATCCCCATCTCCAACAACCATCCATCAGACCTATCGATTCATTGCTTCAACAACAATGAGGAGATACTTGAAGCTCTGACCGCCCTGGAATACCCATGGGACGACATGCACCATCGTTCGTTCTTCCTCCCGGAAGAGCTGGTGTCGCAGTCCAACCAGTTTTCCATGGAGACCAAAGATTTCATCCATGGGAAGGTTGACTGGTTCAAGAACCCAATTCCAGCACCCACTGCCTTTGAAGAAGGGAACAAGGCAAACATTTCACCAACCATTAAAATATACATCTCAACCAACTCTGAGATCATTGAATAAATCATGTTGGAGGCATCTTGCTCCCCGGAAGAGGTCGATGCCTACAACACCCTCTTCCAAGAATTTCATGACATCTTCGCTTGGTCATACACTGAAATGCCCAACTTAGATCCATCCATCATGGAACACCACATCGACACATGGCCTGATGTGGCACCTGTTTGCCAAAAGCAATGGCCCATCCATCCATCCAAAGTGGCTATGGTGAAAGCTGAGATAGAGAAGATGCACACAGCCGACTTCATTTATCCCATTGCATACACAACTTCGGTTTCTAATCATGTTCCCATGAATAAAAAATAGGGTACCATTCATGTTTGCACAGACTTCCACGATCTCAATGGGGCATATCCCAAAGACAACTTCCCCACACCGTTCATCGACCAAATCATCGATGCATGCACTGCACATGAGGCCTTCTCCTTCATGGACGGATTTTCTAGCTACAACCAAATCCAAATCCGGAAAGAAGAACATCACAAAACGGAATTCACAACCCCATGGGGCACATTCACCTACCGATTCATGCCCTTTGGCCTCAAAAATGCTAGATCCACCTTCCAATGCACCATGACGCACTGCTTCCATGATCTCGTTCACATCATGTTGGTTTGTTTCGACAACCTCATCGCACGGTCGCAAAACCACACATAACACATAGACAACTTGTGACAAGTCCTAATGCGATGTCGCTAGTACAGGATCCGCTTGAACCCATCCAAGTGTGTTTTCTGTGTCCACACGGGCCATCTTCAAGGATTCATCATGTCACACAAAGGAATGACTGTTGATCCTAGGAAAGTCCAAACAACTTTCCCCCTAACGTCACCCCTTTAAGTGATAACGTTCTAAATTGTATTATAGTCTTTTCATTTTTTGTTTTACACATTTTTCCTAATTGAGTCTTATGTATCATTTCCTCTCATTGCTTCAGATGGAGCACACCTCAGATCGGTATATGGGATTCACAGATGGAGCAAGCATATGGTACTCGAACCTCACCTCAACTGCATGGGTAATCTACTCCCCATCGCACAAGTTGATCCACATCGACGGAATATGCGTGGGCACCATGACCAACAACCATGCAGAGTATGATGGTGTCAATGGCCTCTTGGCCGCCACTCTACAATTAGGAATTCACCATCTCAATGTCTTCTTAGACTCCCAGCTACTTTTTTCTCAATTGAACAACCACTACCAAGTTCGCGATCCCTGCCTCTTTATAAAGTATCTGCGCACTAAACACATGGTTAGAACATTTGAATCCATCACATTCACACATGTTCCCAGGAACCTCAATAGTGTCACAGATCAAATGGCTAATGATATTCTAAATTGGCACATCCATAATAGCATATAGGAAACATACAACCATAACATAATACATAATCATGTCTAAAAATACACACAGTGTAAGAATACATCACATAGGCATCTGCATTCGACAACATAATAAAAAGACTCACATAATAAAACTGTAAAAGCGCATCCACATGCGTCAAAAATATATATAGATATAAATCCATAAGTCGCATGTCCACAACATGTCCAATACAAAAATGAGAAGCCACATATGCTTTCTCAAAAGGATATACATAAGCGACACAAAAACCCCTTAGTGCACCAATGCACTAGGGACAGCCCCACTAGGCTGCTAATCTGACTCAGACTCATCATCTAACTTGGCATCATCATCTTTCGAAGAGGACACATCCTCTGCAAGAAGACCACCTCTCGCCATCCGGTGAAAGTGCTCGCAGGCCACATCCATCTTCCTCATCACACCCGTCAGCTCGAGAGGAAGATTGTGAATAGTAGCAATAAAGTTGGTACTCAGGTGCTACCAGCCAACATCTGACACTCCGGTAGCTACCCCCTCCATGTACGGCACCAGTCCATCCATATCCCACTACCGCCTGTGGGAGCTCCCGGAAGGGGCCGCCATAGCAGCCATCGCAGGAGGTATGGTAACAACCCGCCTCCGATGCCTAGGTGGCAGGAGAGGACCAACATCTGCACACACAAGCAAGGACATCATCAGTCCACATACATCAATATGAAAATCACTCACCATCACAACTATACTATGCACAAAGATGAACATAAAAACATCAAGCATACATACCAGCTAGTCCCCAAGCCTGACCAGGAGGTTGGGGCATCTCAGGAAGTCCATACCCGCATATGGGTACTCCTCAATCACCATAGGCAGTTGGAGCCACTGTTGTAAAGGAAAGTGTCCTATGGCTAGGGTTTAAGAGGCCATCAATGTACTGGGTTTGAAAGAGAGATGCACAATGTTCAGCAAGCATATATAAGCAAGAT
>LPNX010842406.1:277698-292366 GCA_001517045.1 Pseudotsuga menziesii | reverse complement strand
ATGGGGGAAATAAGGTAGTTTTGAAGGTTGGAGAAGTTACAGTAGTTAATGAAATTAAGTTAAATGAATCAACTAATCTCCAATTAACTCATGTTTTAATGTTTAAATGCTTAAGAGGCACATTCGTGGGTTTTCCTTAAAGAAAATCGCGAATGGACAAAAAACGCATTTTTAGGGTATTTCTGGGCATTTTCAGACTTTTATGTCTTCTAGAAAGTTTTATCTAACTGAAATAGATTTCCAACGGCGCAGAAATGAGGTCAAACGGAGTTACAAAACTCAAGATATGGGTCCTCCAATATAGGTGTTTTTTCAGTGACTTTCAATGACTTTCATGAAACAATGGGAAAGTGGTCACAGGCAAAGATAAAGGAAGAAATGTATTCCATAATAAGCCAAGCTATAGTATTCTAGGCAAACCTCAATCCATAAGTGTCCTTTTGCACGCCGACATAAGGAAATTCGGCACTCGGACGGAGAGGTGCCATTCTGGTGTATAACAGCCACTGCTCCAACAACTCCTCTATGAAGAAGCATCCCACTCTACCGCCACCCTCGCAAATCATCATCTGGCACCACCTATACATCATCGGCTCCCACGGACCACTGTCCTCCACAACC
The DNA here is from genome assembly GCA_001517045.1 of Pseudotsuga menziesii. Taxonomy (NCBI): domain Eukaryota; kingdom Viridiplantae; phylum Streptophyta; class Pinopsida; order Pinales; family Pinaceae; genus Pseudotsuga; species Pseudotsuga menziesii. Next base: position 291,745 of record LPNX010842406.1, on the reverse strand, counting down.
CGATGAGGACAAAGTGTAGTTACTTTCTCAAAGAAGAAAGCACATAGGAAGGAGCCAAAGCAAAAACCAACGCTAGTCATCTTTGACTTGTTCAGCTGATGTCGAACTACCTGCAAGTACATCTGGCCCCATGCATAATATGTGCCACCAATGGCATGCTCTACTAGCTACAGCTAACCACCAAAAATCTTGTGGCTCCCCATGGAACCCAAGATGCACTGCAGTAAAGTCCCCACTGCCCATGTGGACAAATCCTCGATGTCACACATCAATATGTAAGAACCACGCACATACGCCATAGCGTAAAAATGTTGATCACATAGATCCTCTAATGTCTCCCCCTAAGATAGTATAGGTGCCAAGTCACCAACTACTCCCAATATTGGGAGCCCAGTAATGAAATACACATCCTCCAACGTAATCTCAATACGCTAGCCCTGGAAGAGGAACACCTCCTCAGCAACATCCCAGAAACCAATCAGAGTTTGCATCAGCAAACCCAAGCTCCGCATAAGTGGAATCCTCATAAACTTTAGCAACCCAGAGCGGGCTAGTGTATCTCTAACACCCCCATCACGTAATGATGCATCTCTAACTGGCTTGCAATCTCTCTCCCTCCATTTGATCTCCACCATCCTGCATAAAGCAAAAACCCTGATGTCAGACATCCCCACCATCAAAAAACTACCCATGGGAGGCCAGGGCACACTTATCTGAGCAAAAGGATCACCCAGGGTGCTCATAATGTCCCAATAGGTGCACCCAGGGTGCACCTTTCCCTTTGAAATGAGTGAGCTGGCGCACAAGAAACCCCAAACAACTCATGGGGGGCCTCCACGTGGTCAAATTCAGTAAATAAACCGTCAAAATGAAGAGGTTCAGTGAGAGCTTTTACCTGCAAGTTGCGGCTTGTGAAACTATCGATTGGATCAAGAGAAATCAGCAAATGAAGAATTAGGACCCACCTCTCCAACTCCACAATGAACAGTGACAATGACACTTCACCATGTGGACCCTCCCCTTTTATAGGCCCCATTTGACCTAATTTCTTTCGATTGACATAACAGGACCATACGGACTCCGTTTGAGACGCCATTCACACCACTGGTTTTAGAATTCCACCCTCTATCTAGTTATGAGACCATTTTCTCATGTTTAATAATTCAATTTTAGGACCATTTCCCACAAGTCACCTCGATTCATGAGCCATGACATGACGATGCAAGCGTCTACAAACCGGTACTCGTATCACACTTCCCGACTGCTACTCATGCAAGTTGTCGGGCCGCCGCCCATTAAGGATTGTACTATAATTTTTCTTTTTGTACTTATAATTTTTTTTTTCACTGCACCTTACGCAGACATATGGACCATCGTCCACAAAACCCTTCATTTTTCTTCCATGTATTTGACATAGAAGTGTCCTCGGGCTGCCGCTCGTCAAGACATGTAATTTTAGCTTTTATTTTGTATTTTTAACACATAGATTGTCTTTTCTTTTCACCACACCTTACGCGGACCTCTGGACCACTGTCCACAAAACTATTTCTTTTCTTGCACTTATTTGGCATATAAATTCCCCCAGACTTGCACTCACATTGCATGTAGTCAAGTTCATCCACCGCAACACACACGCGCGCTCTCCTGACTTCTGTCCGAGAGCCACCTCGGTTTGCATGCCTCTGTCGCATCAAATCCCAGGCCTCTGTAGCGATATACCCCATGCATGTATTGGTATGTTTTAGATCCTTCTGCTCCATCCATACTATGCGGATGACCTTTGGACCTCTGTCCACCATCCCTACATGGGGCACCGCTCGTGCCACCGCAGTCAGTTGACCTCATTGGAGTTTCATTTAAGCTCTTTTCTGACTCCTTAAAACAATGAAAAGATCACCGAGCGTAGATGATTCCTTTCCCGCTCGCTAAAGTATAGAAAAGGGTGTCTACATCATTTCATTTACCTCCTTTTGGGGACCATGTAGACCATCAATTGAAAAGGACATCCTTGGCACACTCAAGCCAAGACCATTCCCCTCTGCATACTTTTGTGCTTTCTCAGGTAGAGGGGCCGCACTTTATGAAAAATCTCACCACCGGTTGTTGTTAAGCTCTTTTTCAGTTGTTTCATCAAGAAAATATTTCCAAGAAAACTTGGTTTTGTTCATTCTCGTAAAAGTATTTGAATGACCATCCAGTCAGTATAGATTTAACCTTTTTCAACCTGATTGGACTACCAACAGTAAAGAATTTTCTCATCCCCTCCAGGATAGGTGAGCTCTCCTGTGTATACTTTTATCCTTTTTTAGGCAGAGGAGACTACCAATGAAAGAGAGCCCCCACTAGAGTCTTCTTCATGCTTTCAGACTCTCTAAAATTGAAAGCACCATCAAGCATTTACCTTCTCGGGCTCACCAAAAATCCACGAGATCGTACCACAACGATGTCCCTAGACACCACCCCACAAAGAAAATAGTTTGGGAGCATTCCCACATTGGGTCACCTTTGTTCAGAGTACTCTACAAGGTGTATTCCTTGGACCCCATCAGTATCAAAAATGTCCTCCTCTAAGTATTTCCCATCTGCAGTGACATTCCTGGTATTACAGCTATGATCCCATTTCCTTGAGTCAGTTTCATTTTCTGCCTGGTCCGCCCTACCATCATACTCTGAACAAAGGAAGTTTGAATCTCCCACTCCCCCCCTACCCCTGTTCATTTTTTTCCCTTCCCTCCCCTCCCCCCCCAATTCAGTGAGTCAGTCCGCATATTGCTTCACACCTTTCGGTTATCCCTCACACTCCTGGTCAAGGAAACATCATTGCCTTGACTAGGGGCAGGTATCCCTCTGTTGACGCCAACACACATATTCCAGAGGGTAGACCCAGAGGTCCCTGTACCTTGGTTTCATTTACATCATGGATGAGTTCCTTGGACTACTTGAGAGGAGTCCTTAGTGCCTCTTGGGATGGTTGTTTCTCACGTGCTCGACTTCAACTCTATCATCGCATTGTTGAGATTCATACAAGGTTTGTTTCGCACAATACTTGGTCAAAGACCCCATATGTCACCTGACTCTAGCACATTGGTGAGTCCACTTGAGGGACCTAAACAAGTTATGTCCCTTGTGATTTCTGGGTTGCATTGGAGACAGTGATCAGAAGCCCCAGTAATTCTTCAATATACCTTTATTATTGATACAACATACTTGTACCACAGAGACTCTGACTCTCAATCAGCAAGTCCATACAGCTATGTACCATTCTAGATCCAGTAGAGCATCAGTCATGAAGATATAACAATCCATGAGAATGCCATGGGTCCAATGTACCAGATCAGTGTTGTATTCAGCCTCACATGAGAGATAACCACCATTGTAACATCAGTTGTATATGATTGGCTCTTGTATTTTAGAGCATAGATCAAATGATTCTTTTGACATTGTCACAAGCATGGGAATGCCCACCTTTTCCATATACATGTCACACATTTATTGTATCTCACCCATTGATGGGAACCAAATTAATATAAAACCATAATCCACCATGCCCCAGCCCCAGAAGCACCACCTCTACACAGCAAATCCTATGATGTCCGTCGGCCATATGTTGAGCTCTTGCCCTCACACATCAGGGGGCAATCTGTTAACCAAAAAATCTCCCATATAGCTCTCAATGGCCTACACCACCCAAGTACACCATCCCACAACACCCATTTCACTCCATCAGACCTTCTGTTTGACCCCCACACCTCCAAAAGAGCCCAAGGATGAAGAAAAGGGCTAAAAGCCCAAAAAAAGAGCCCAAAATAGCCCCCCAGGAGCTAAAGCCCTCAAAAAGGGGCTAAAACCCTGAAAGGGGATAAAGTTAGGGTAGAAGGGGCTAAAGGCCCAAAGAAGGGGCTAAAGCCCCGACCAAGGGCTTAAAACCCTAAAATCCCTTGGAAAAACTATAAAAGGAGGGTGGGGGGTCACTCTCAAAACACTCCTCAATTGCCTATTGTTATGCTACCCATGGATGCTTTGAGACCTCTTGCTCTCAAACCACCCACTCTCCCTCTCCGCCATCTTCATCTCATCAAGCCATTGCTTCCCAACCAAGAGAGAGGTGCTCCCATGAGCTAGGCATGGTGGCCCATTTCCACCTAAGTGAGGTATAATTTCTTTTCATGGTTGTTTATTTGTTTTGTTTCCTAACCCTCATTTCTATTTGCAGTTTTTTCATTAACATTGTTTGTAGGTTTTCTCCATTGTAGCTTAGGTTTATTTTGCAGGTTTTGGAGGCGAAACCCTAACCTACTGTGTGCAGAGGGGTTCAACAGTGCTTCATCTCCTCTTCTTTATTTTCTTTCATTAGCTATTAGATCTAGTTTACAGTAGTGCTCCATTTGCTTATGTTCTTGCTTAGATTAGCTTAGTTTAAATTCGCTGCTCTGTTTAAGTCATATTTCATTCTGTTTTTTACTGTTTTCAAAGGGTAGGAACCTACCCTTGTGCCCTATAGGCACAAGGGAGCCATTCCTGCCCCTGTAGTGAGGAGAAATTATCACTACAAGGATGGCTTTAGCCATTGCAGCTTCGAGGCAATGGGAGGTACATCACATGGATGTGAAGTGTGCCTTTATAAATAGAGATATGAATGAAGATATTTATATGCATAAACTTGAAGGTATTGTGTTTAATCAATCTTTAGTGTGCAGGTTAAAGAAATCATTGTATGGGATAAAGCAAGCCCCCAGGGCTTGGTATGCCAATATTGATGGATTTATGCTGTCACGAAATTTTGTTCAATGAAAATTTGATCTAAATGTATATTTAAAGTTGTATATCCTGAAAGCTTCCTTTCTTTACAACAATTTTAAGGAAAAAAGGAAAAGCTAGTCTAGGAGTAACTACCTTGTTTTTTCCTTCGATGTCCTCCTTATTTTTCTCCATATAAAAGCATGGATCTAATATATCTCCATCACTTATCAGCTGACATTTCTGATTCATCCAATTCATGAGCATCTTGACAGATTAGGAAATTTTTTTATGCACCTATGGGGGATTTGACTAATTTTAGTGAGCCTGCTTTTTTACCAATTCGAATAGAATCCTTGTGCTTTCAAATATCTAATGTAATTATATATCTAGATAGCCTATTATTTGATGAGGTTGGCTTATGTACACTTATTCAATACAGGATTGTGTTATGCTCCAATTTCAGTCTTCTTTTTGTGAATTTTGCATGTTTGAATAACAATTTTGTGAGTGTAATTGTTCTACTGCTTGGGTTCAATTTCCACACTCTAGAATCTAATTCCTACCATTCATAATATTTCAAAGTTAGGGTTCTATTTATCTTACCATCTAGGACTTTCTGCAAACCTTGTTATACTAACAAATCCTACATCTTTAATTTCCATAACTCAAAGTTAATTTTACCACTAAACTTCTCAATTTCAAACTTTGTACTAGACTTTGTTGTGAATTTTTTTTAATAATTTTAAAAAATTGTTGTACCATGTTCTCTAAGTTTTCTGGTGTCATATTTTTTTCTCCACTCTATAGCAGTGGATCTCTCCTTCACATTCAGTGGCATATTGTTTTTCCTCATCATGTAACTTCTTTATGGTTCAACAGCACTCCTTCTCCATGGTCACTTCATGGTATAGCTCCACCTCTAGGGAGAAGCAGGTGTCTAACATTAGTGGGATCACTTCTACATTCACGGGATCACTTCTATGGGCATGGGCTCACTTCTACACAGTGTCCACTGGCTCCACATAGCAGCAGGGTCACATGCTCCTCTCAAAGGTCACAGGCTCCTCCAGTAGCAACAGTTTATCCCACAGCCAGCAATGGCTCAGTGACAATGGTTCTTCTCTTCAACAATAGCTTTACCATTGGCTAAGCAGTGGTAGTAGCCACCACATCCATCAATGGCAATGAAAAACTCTCTTTACGTCTACTGCAAGCCAAACTCCTCCAACAATGACACTCTTCTCCATGTACCTTCCTCTACATGGCGTTGAAAACTCCTATGGTGTATTCCTAACTATTCTCCAAGTGCCGAGGCTTAGATTCCTCTCCTATCCATCGTGGTTTCCTCACTCTTCTCCATGTGCAAAGGCTCATCTTCCTCTTTTCTCCATAGGGGTTTCCTCACTCTTCTCCACGTGCAGATTGCCTCACTCTTCTCCACATGCAAACTACGTCACTCTTCCCCATGCGCAGACTACCTCACTCTTCTCCATGTGCATACTTCCTCACTCATATCCACATGCATACCTCTCCTATTCTCCACACGGATCAACAGCAGAAATTCAAACTGCAACCCTCTTCACTCAATTGCAGCAACAACTCACTTCACGGTTCATCACAGTCCAGCAATGACATTCCTCTTCACTACACATTAAGTAGAAGCAAAGGCTATAGCAATGGTGATCCTCTTCTCTTCTTTGATGTCTCTCTTTTTCATGGGGATATGATACCACTTGTTAATAATGAGAGACATATTAAAAGAAGAAACACCATTACAAACAACATTTATTGTGGTAAAACCCCATAAGGGGAAACATCCACGAGGAAAAGTATTGAATCTCATTAATCAAGAACAAGGATATTACATGATGGGCCTTCAGCCTCTCAGACAACCACATTTCAATATGCATCCCAACCATGCACTATATACTTCACAAAATAAGTTACATGAGTGAAACTATTGTTAGTTATGTTATATTTTTAACATTTAAGCTATATGATCTTAGGATCTTATCTAAGAGAATAACAAGCACATCAATAAAAACAAGAGACAATGAACAAAAATATTTTCCTTGGGAAAACCATACAGGAGAAAACCCCACAACTTCCTCAGAGATAGAATCAGCACCAAAAGTAAAACCCAAAACAGTAAGATTATCTCCTGACAGCAGTAGTCTCTTTCTCTCTTGTCCTAGCTTCTTCTTTCTCTCTCAGTTATGCACTCCAACTGAGTGTGAGTGAATGTGTGATAAATAGAGATGCTCCCTCTCTATTTATACTAATTCCCTACTTGAAAATAAATCACTAGGTCCGACTTCTGTAGGAGAGTCTAATAACCCTAAGGCCCCACAACTACGGGGAATTTAACCCTCGATCAATAAGGAGGGTTACACTCTATGAATTGACATGACTTGTTTACATTATTGAAACTCCCGATAGGAACATCAGGGCATGACATGAATCAATTACATTGCAGATACTTCCTGGAATAAACATCAAGGTACAATACATAAGATATACAAGTGAATACATTCCAAAGTTATAAATACATCAACACTCCCTCTTAACTAGGAAGGTATTCTGTCGACACAATTTATCAACACAAGTCTTCTTCTATGTATCATCTGGATCATCATCAAGTTATCTTCATCTTCAAGTCATCTTCATCTTCAAGTCATCTTCATCTTAGATCTGGATCATCATTGGATCTGGATCATCACTTGATCTGGATCATCACTGGATCTGGATCATCACTAGATCATCACTGGTCATCATCACGGGTGCTATCTCAATTCTACTTGTCACAGGAAGTTCTACAAAGCTATCCCTTTTCCATGCTAGTTGTAGGCCTAGCCTCCAGGTAGGTCTTCATCTTCTTCAGTAATTATATCTGAACCAGTCAAAAAGGCCCTCCCAGCACTTATATCTGACCATGGGATGAACACATCAACCATGTCAGAAAGGCACGCCCAGCTCTCTAATCTGACTATGGGATGAACACATCAACCATGTCACAAAGGCCCAACACTTATATCTGACCATGAGATGAACACATCAACCATGTCAGAAAGGATCTGCACTTATATCTGATCATGAGAGATGAATACATCCTGCAGTCACATCAGAATGGCTCTCAGTTCTAGGCTGAGTTTCAATCCCAGACTTAAACAAATTCCTGGTAATTGACTAGGTTCCTCCATTCTATTAGAGAATGGCCTCTTAGCACTAAGTTGAGCTTCAATCCTGGACTAAATCAATTTCCTGGTAACTAACCAGGTGCCTCAATTCTCCTAGAGAATGGCCTCTCAGCACTAAGTTGAGCTTCAATCCCAGACTGAATCAATTTCCGGGTAACTGACGAGGTGCCTCCATTCTCCTAGAGAATGGCCTTTAGCACTTATATCTGATCATGTGAGATGAACACATCCCGTAGTCACATCATAAAGGCTCAGCACTATATCTTGCCATGGGATGAACACATCAACCACATCAGAAAGGCTCATGGACTCATCACTTCCCTTTGGAGGGAACCTCGATATGGAGAACACCAAGCTTCTCCCTGAAGTATTCAAACTTCACTTTAGCTAATGGTTTGGTTAACACATCAGCTATATTCTCGTCTGTCACAACATACTAGAGCTTTACTACTCCTCTCTGCACCATATCCCTAATATAGTGATATTTGATATAGATATGCTTCAACTTGTCATGGAACACAGGGTTCTCTGACAACTTCACACAACTCTGATTGTCGCAATATATGTAAGTAGCATCCAACTAGAGATCAAAAAAATTAGATAGTAGCTTCCTAAGCCACACTACCTCACAGCTAGTCAAACAAGCTACGATATACTCTGCTTCGGTTGTACTCAGTGCCACACAGGATTGCTTCCTGCTAAACCATGAGATCATCCCTGATCCCATACTGAAGCAGCACCCTGAATTGCTCTTCCTATCAATGGCACTACCTGCCCAATATGAATCCACATAACCTTCCAGGTTAATATTTTGATTCTACTCATACTTGATCCCATAATCAAATGTACCCTTCAGGTACCTCAGAATATTCTTTGCAGCAATCAAGTGAACATGTCTTGGATCTGTTAGGAACAGGCTCAATGTGTTCACAGCAAAGAAAATATACAGTCTCGTATTTGTCAGGTACATCAATGACCCAATCATCTAACGATATATCATAGCATCCACCCACTCGAATGAAGCATCACTCAATAGCTTCAGGTTCAATTCCATAGGTTTGGTCATGGCCTTGCAGTCCATCATCCTGAACCTCTTCAGGATCTCTACTGTATACTTCCCTTGTCCCAGGTATATTCCATTTGCATTCTGCCACACCTCCATGCCTAGAAAGTAATGCATCATACCTAAGTCCTTCATTTCAAACTCGACAGCAAACTTCCTCTTCGTAACAGCAATCAACCCGTCTTATCCTGTCACAAATAGATCATCTACATATAGTAGGAGAATTACTGGGTTCCCTTATTCAACCTTGTAGTAAAGGTCAGAATCTGCTTTACTCTTGGTAAAGCCTAAACTGGATAGGAAGCTATCAATTCTTCCATACCATGTTTTGGGTGCCTGTTTCAAACCGTACAGGGCTTTCTTTAATTTACACACATGAGTCTCCCTGCAATGTGTCTCAAAACCAAGTGGCTGCTCCACATACACTTCCTCTTCTACACCATTCAAGAAAGTAGTCTTGACATCCATCTAATGTATTTTCCATTTCATTACTGAAGCCAGAGGAAGTACTGATCTGATGGAAGTGTATCTAGCTACAAGTGTAAAAGTCTCTTCATAATCTATTCCTTATTTCTGGGAGAAGCCATGAGCCACAAATCTTGCTTTATATTTCTCTATGCTACCATCTGCAGCATGCTTGATCTTGTAGATCCACTTGGAAGTTACAACAGAATTCCCTTATGGTATTGGGATAAGATCCCAAACATCATTCTTCATGATTGATTGATACTCTTCAATCATAGAATCCTTCCATTCTTTATTTTCGGTCACTTCTTCATAGTTGGAAGGTTCTTTATCAATGAAGTCACATAATAGGGCTACATAACCGAAGTAGGACCTGGTTCTTTTCTTCTCTCTGTGTATCTCTTTTGGAGCCCTGTATCTTTCTACACCTTGGATAGCCTCTTGTACCCATGCAGGTTTCCTCTTGTGAGGATTCTTCTCTTGAGGTGGATCTATCGGTTCCTGAGGTTCTTCCATTTCTTGATCTTCCTCTAGAGTTGCTTCGTTTATAGTTGTATTACGGATTCTGGGTACTTCCAATTCTTCAGATTCTTCAATAGGTATTTTTATGGATCTGATGTAAGCTAAGTCTTTGTCAAATGTTACATCTATGCTGATGTCAATATTTTTGAATTCTGGAAAGTATATTCTGTAAGCCTTCGAACTCTCAGAGTATCCCACAAATATAGCCTTCTTTCCCGAAGGATCTAACTTTGTCCTCTTTTCTTTTGGGATGTGTATGTACACTGGACAGCCAAATATTCTTAGATGGATGACTTCTGGTTTCTTGTTGAAAAATACTTCTTCAGGTGTCTTGTTTTCGAGTACTCTGTGTGGAGTACAGTTCTGTACATACACAGTTGTTCTGGCACCTTCTGCCCATAGATGCATAGGAAGGTCTTGATCATGAAGCATTTCCTTTGTTGCTTCCATGATAGTTATGTTATTTCTTTCTGCAACCCCATTCTCTTGTGGATTATATGGAGTGGTTAACTCCCTCTTAATCCTTGATTCTCTACATAATTCTTTGAATTCATTTGATGTGAATTCTCTGCCATTATCTGATCGAAAGATATTGATCTTCTTCTCTATGTGGTTTTCGATCAAGGCTTTGAATTCTTTGAATTTGCTGAATACTTCATCCTTGTTCTTCATGAGGTATATCCATGTCATCCTAGAAAAATCATCAATGAAAGAAACATAATATACATACCCGCTTAGAGAACTAGATGACATTGGACCACATACATCGGAGTGGATGATTTCCAAAATTCCTTTTTTCGTGCTCTCGCTACTTGGAAATTTCTTCTTTGTGTTCTTTCCTTTCGCACATCCTTTGCATACACCTTCATGTTTTTCCTACATTTCTGGAAGACCTTCAATAGATTTGCTCACAAGTGGTAGTGCCCTATAGTGCACGTGTGCAAGCCTTCTATTCCACAGTTCATTTGGTTCTACTGAGTCATGAACCAAAGCTTGTTTTGGTCGGCCCTTCAATTTGTACAGTCCTCCCTCTTGTTCTCCAATTACTACTACATCGTCAATAGTCTTTCCTTTTGGCCACATGAGGACTTGGCCATCTATAAATGCAACCCTCGTGCCTTTTGCATCCAAAGCAGAGATGGAGAGAAAGTTCTTCTTTAGTCCTGGTACAAATAGGACATCCTTCATTTTCGTAGACTTTCTAGAGTCTAATTTGTAGGAGGATTATCCACTACCTTTAATTGGATACTGGTAGTCATCCCCAAGTTTCACCTTGTGGGGTGATTCATGTTCTGATAATTTCACAAATGATTATTTGAATCCCTTCATGTGTTTGCAAGCCCCACTGTCTATAAGCCAATCATTGCTTCCGTGTGTGATGTTTCTCATGAGAGCAGAAATAAAAACATATTCTTCATCTCTTAAAGAATCGTCACTGTCTTGTTTGATTCTCTTCTTGGAAGGATCATCATCTTCTGCAGCATGAGCATGATGTCTTTTCTTGTTTCCCTTCTTCTTGTGAGAGCCAATTTTGTTCTTAGGACAATCTCTAGCAAAGTGTCCTCTTTCATCACATGTAAAGCATCTGAATTTAGTTAGATTCTTGTTAGATCTTCTAGGATGAAAGTGCTTACCTTGATGATGGTTTGTTTTGCTCTTCTTGTATTGTACTATGAGAGCTTGATCTTCATTTCCCGTCTTTTATTCTTGAGCTACTATTCGAGCTTCTTCTTATCATCATTCTTCCCATAGTCTGCTAAACTTGACTAGAGTCTTTTTGGCACAGATCCCTTGAATGAAAGAGTCCCATGTCCTAGGGAGACCATTCAAGGTGGTCATCACAATTTCTGCATTCTCTACTTCTTCATCCACTGGTTCAAGCTGTTCCTTCATCTAAGAGACCCTTGTAAAGTAAGATTGGATGGTTTCCACATTCTGGATCTTTACATTCTTCAATTGGTTTCTCATAGTAATCTTTTGGTTTATGTTCTTCCCTTCAAACAATTTGGTTAGGGCATCAAACATAGCTTTAGGTGTCTTTAGGGAGGACACTTGTGGTATGAGGTGATCCTTGATTGAATCAGCAATAATCCTCTTAGCCATGACCAATTTCTTCTTGTGTAAGGCCTTAGCCTCATCTCCCTATGGAACTGGAACCTCTTCATTGATGTAAAGGTCCAAATAATTTTCTTCCAGGACTAGGGAAATCCTATACTTCCAGGATCGGGAGTTATCATCTCCCTCAAGCTTTTCATCAAGCTTGGTATGATGAGACATCCTAACAGAGAACCTCAAATGGAAATGAAAAAGATTTAGATCTTACCAGGTTAAGATGTCGGAACTAGATCTGGACCTGAATTTCTGCAAAGCCGGTTCAGGAGTAGATTAGGGTTTGAGTTTCCTGGAGTTTTACCCAACCAAAAACTTTGATCTTGATCTCTAAACTTTGATTTTGGGGAGGAGATCAATCCATGCCTGGGATCACTCAAAAATTCCACTTCTGTGGAAAGCCCTAATTTTTTGTAGTAGTGTAGGGTCAAAAACTAAAAATGCTCAGAATCAGATTCTGCTTCAAAAGAAAGATGCACCCTAAAGAGAAGATTCAGCCCAACCTCCTTTTGCTGAAAATTTGTGGAGAAAGATCCAAAAAGTAGGAAGCCCTAGCTTCAGCAGCTGCATAGTGTCTTCTTCTCAGGTTAGCTTTGATACCATGTTAGATTTTTAACATTTAAGCTATATGATCTTAGGATCTTGTCTGAGAAAATAACAAGCACAACAATCAAACACAAGAGATAATGAACACAAATATTTTCCTCGGGGAAACCATAAAGGAGAAAACCCCACAACTTCCTCAGAGATAGAATCAGCACCAACAGTAAAACAAAAAACAGTAAGATGATCTCCTGATAGCAGTAGTCTCTTTCTCTCTGTTACAATCTAAGTTGTACTTAGTAGTGTCTATAAAAGACTCAGTATCATAGACTTTATTTGTCAATCTGATCAGCCTAGGTTGTTTTTTCCCTTGGTTATTATTGGTTGTTGAATAAACGACTTATAATTTCTAAGTTTTTCACTCAATACCTACAAAGTTGGGGTGGTCGGCTTGGCATTTAGGCCTATTGAGGTTATTAGAGTCTATGTGTCAATGTATAAACATGCTAGGCATTATGGTTGAGTCATATGAACATGTCTAAGTACCCTTAGGTTTTTAATTTTTTTAATTTTTTTAATTTTTTTAATTTTTTTAATTTTTTCGGTGTTTTTTATTAAAATCTAATTTTTCCAAAACTTAGGCTATTTTTTAATACTTTAATTGGAAAAATTGGTTTTGTAATAAAAGTGGGCTAGAAAGTCAAATTCAGTCATGTAGGTGCTCATTTTCAAGTTAAGAGCACCCACTAAACGTATAGACCCATTATTTCCTAGTTTTGAGTGATTTTCCATCACTCAGGTCAAAAAGCCCCAAAAAATCAATTATTGATTATTTTAATTAATAAATTGATGAATAATGGAGCAAATCCAAAATCCTAGATCAATGGATTCTCAACCGATTTGATTGAAATCAGTCTCATCGGCACCAGATTGAATGGATCTGACAAATCCTTGACTGAAGGAGGTGATCTGGGTGGATCCGGAGTTGAACTTCAGCTTCCTATATGGGGAATTTTGCCCTCCCTCTCTCCTCCACACGTGTGGGCTCATCTGGATGAGTTTTGGTGGATGCTTTAGTCAACAAGTTGAGGTGTCAGTCAGATCAGCTCTCTTATTGACATTCAGACTCAGTAGAAACTTAGTTCAGCTGCAAATCAGGCATTGATGGACTCTCCTTCAGCTACAGTGGTTTATCTCCTTGGGATTTGCACCCCCTCTAGGCTGAGGTTTCAATTTTGTGTATAAATAAATCATGGCTGCCTCCTTTCCGAGTTAGTAAGGGTTGGATTGAGGATATATTGCTGTTGTAATACTGTTTAATATCTTTTTCTATTAGAATAAAGTGAGGCTTTGGAGGCAAGATGGTGTCATGTCATTGTATGTGTGGATGAGCATTCCCATGTTTTAC
>LPNX010842406.1:248685-268816 GCA_001517045.1 Pseudotsuga menziesii | reverse complement strand
GAGAAGGAGTCACTTCATGGAGACTTTCTTCAATTCGAATTGAATGTGTAGAAGATTCTGCTTCATCTTCATCTTGAACAACTTCATCAGAGAAAGTAGAGGCCGAGACTTTTGAGTAAAGAAATCTTGTGGTTCTGGATTTTATCTCCAAAGTACTATTATGATCCTCATTGTGCTTGCCAAAGGTTTTGTCCAATATTGTCCAGACTTCCTTTGGGTATTCAGCAGAACAAATAAGGTAGTACAAGATAGGAGAAAGGGCCAGACCTATTGCTCCAAAAGCTCTATCACCATCATTTAGCCAGTCATTCTCATTCTCATAAGACTCTTTTCCAAGTACAATAGATAGCTCATAGAGACCTCATCTCTTCAGAGATGCAATCATCTTCAAATTCCATTCCGAATAGCTTGTGAATGGGGTGAGAACAGGGATTAATGAGTCCATTCGAAGTTCTACCTGTTAAGACCTGCAAATCAAAACAAAAAGGGAACCATAAGGTTAGACAACCTGCACATTCTAGGCTTTCATCACACCCAGCATAGTCAATCAAGCAAGCTTGATCAACAAGTTCTTTACTTGGGATATTAAGTGGTAAGCCTTGGCTTCTGGTGCAGTGCCGGATTTTTGAGCTATTGCTCAAATTTCATGGAGAAATCTGTCAAAAATATTGTTTTTGAGAGATAGATCTTTGTCCCTCCGTATGCTCTGATACCGTATTAATTCTTGCACATGATCTAGGAACTAAGAATCAATCTCATGAAAGAATAATCAACGAATACTCATGAAATGGTGTTAATCGGAACCGGAATTGGTTTCCTTTCTATATATTTAATAAACAATGAATAGTTACAATACCAATGTCAAGCAATAGCTTAAATCCATGAAGAATTTGAATACCTAAGGAGACAATTCGAATTCAGTGAGTGAGTCTAGCTTAACTGACTCTCAACCATTGGTTCACACTCTGTTAACCACTTGACCAAAACCCTAATTGACTCACCAAACCCTAACTAAAGTTGGAGTGCAATAAATGACTGAATCTCAACTGAAGGAGATCAAACACATGTCATAGCAAGCCAACCATCAAGTGCTAGTGCTCCATGACTTCAATGAACCCTGATGAGGTTAACTAAAGCTGAACTGACCATCAGAAGTTGGTGGAGGCGCCTTGTTGACTCCAGTTCATTAAATAATAATAAATAATAATTAAATAATATATTTAATGACTGGAGGCACCTTAACTGACTGTAATTGACTGGTTGAACTGATTGTAACCACCATTTATCAATTAGGTGCATTAATGTCACACAGATCACCCCCGGAGTGCTCCAGTTAGCCTCCTTGACTGTAGGAGAAGGCTAAGTTAGCCTCCTTGACTGTAGGTAGGAGTGGGTGTGACTGGATGATGGAAATTAATGCTCCACTGATGTCAATTAAACTTAGGATAGTGGTTTAACTAGGCCAATTCGACCAAAACAGTGTGTATGATGGTAAATGTCTCCAACAATTTCAAGTGCATGCAAGCACATTATTTTCTCTATTGACTCCATTTAAGGCACTGGTGATTTACTTTTATCAATTCTTTCGATTATATATATATTGAGTGTCATTACTATGGTTATATTCTTTAAATCTTGCATCTTGTTATCTTTTGTTTCCACTGGTTAATTTCAAAACTCCTAATTAATATAACACCATCACACTAAGTAATTAGCCTTAGTAATTTAGTAGGGTCTACCCCCCTTGTCTTCGTTAGGAGTTATCCTGAACGGAGGAGTCAAGAACAAGGTGACAGCCTTGACTCGAGACTTGCCACCAAGGACACACCGAGTGGCTTAAATATTTCTGCCATGTAACCCAGGTGTGTGAAAGGCTACAACACTCTCTCATTTATGTGCTCCAACTGAGTGTGAGTGAATGTGTGATAAATAGAGAGGCTCCCTCTCTATTTATACTAATTCTCGACTTGACAATAACTCACTAGGGCTGACTTCTCTAGGAGAGGCTAATAACCCTAGGGCCCCACAACTGCAGGTAATTTAACCCTTGATCAATAAGGAGGGTTACACTCTATGACTTGACATGATTTTTTTACATTATTGAATCTCCCAATAGGAACATAGGGGCATGACATGAATCAATTGCATTAAAAATAATTCCTGGAATAAACATCGAGGTACAATACATAAGATATACAAGTGAATACATTCTGAAGTTACAAATACATCAACAAGTTATGCCCGTTATAAGAAACTTCTCGTAAACAAATATAGCTTTGAGTTGGTTGTCATTATTAACATGAGGAGCATTACAAGAGGCTTGGAATAGCCAAGGAGGGCACACTAGCCAATAGGGTCCTACCAAACATCAAAGAGGGTGTAATAGTACCTCCATAAAACAAAATAATTAAAAATTGGGTCCAAAGTAATGTTAGGGAGATCAATAACTCCTAGTCCCCAACCCCCTCACATGTGGAATCCATGCGCGCGCCCCCTATTCTTGTTATTTTTCCATGTTGATCTAGTTATTTATTAAATACTGTTGGCTATGTCTAGGCAGACCCGGGTTTACTTTATTGTACCAACAAAACCCCTAGCTCACTGGCCCTTTCGGCAACAGACCACGGAACGGCCTGAAGTCTCACCCGAAGTGATCTTGGATGGGGTGGCTGAAGAATCAAGTTTCCTCAACCAGGTTATGTAGCATCCTAGTGCGTCGTGACTCTTCTTAGCCAGCAGGATCTCTCTATGAGGGTTGTTTCTCTCTTCCTAGCTGACTCTGCTATGGAAATGACTCTTATCACATCGCAGCCTCTAGGATGACATGCAAACTTTCTCTTCTACTCAACCCTTCACCTGCAATATCTCACACCGCAGCTCCTCCGACAGTGTGATATCGCCTTTCTATACTGCGATATTTCCTACAGCAAGACTCAGTATGCTCATCAACTCTCAAGGTCCAAAGGATTTCCCTCTAGGTATAATAGCTCAGTTAACCTTCATCAGGGTCTTAAACAACCTTACTTAAGCTTCTACAGTTCAACACACTCAACATCCCTTACTCTCAATTTGCTGAACTAAATATACAGTAGTCACTCAACACTGTAACTATTAACTGTCGTGAATCAAGCACTGATAAACTCATATATAGGATACTTGACACATTCAACTCACGATTAACCTTCCATGTTACTGTAAACTAAAGGATAACATACATTCATTCATTAACTGATAAGCAAAGTTCATGTAACGAATAACAGATAGCAAATAATTAAAGCACAATCACATGAAACAGCCGCACAACACACGGATTTTACATGGTTCACTTCCAGGGGGAAGCTACGTCCACAGGAACTGGTTTTTATATTATATCTTGAGAGATTAAACACAGTTCTACTACAACCTATTATGCAACTTGAAATCTTCTGGGAAACTCCAAACACACAGCCGGGAGCCCTTCTCTCTTAGATCTCTTCTCTTACTATATTGCTTTCTTCTTACAATATACTCTTCCTCTCTCTCTCTCTCTCATTCCCTGTGGATTGTTACATTCATGCTCAAGGAGCCAGCTACTGGTTACAGTAAGATAACTACAGACTAAATAACAGAACCGGAGCTCAACTCTTCCTCAATGTCTCACGGTCTAACTGACTACTAGCTAACATACCAACTGACTAGCTAACCTTTCATAATACAAAATACATGCTTAAATAGGTGGCCCAAAGGTCTCACCCTGATACAACACTGTGGGCCTATCCCAACAGTAGCCCAAAAACCCTAACTATGACAGTTGGCCTATCTATACTTTGAACTGCTGCTTTCCGTCACACCACAGCTTTCTGCAGTCTTCCACGATTTCAGCGCTGAACACGGGTATGGGCGTCGCTTCCTCGGTCACTCCCCTTCTATCCTTTGTCTCCAATACCTCGGCCCGTTGCTCCTTTTTCATTTATGAGGGTAGCTGAGCCCTCCTGTCTTCGCCACTGCCTTAAGTGCAGTGGTTGAGCTCTCTCTTCTCGGCTGCTTCAGGTACTGTTTCCTTTGACTTTCTTGTTCCGATATAGCAGCTTTTCCTGTAGCTGCAGGGCCCTACTCCAACAAATAATGATAATAATGTCAAATTCCATAGTTCAAACACCTTGTCTCACATTAACAAAACAAAAAATAACATATGTCTAGGGATTAACAACTGATACATTACAATTTGTTTCATCAACCACATTTGAGTGTCAAACAAGAAAGATGGCTAAATTTCCTTAGTGTATATGAGTTTGAAATTAAGCACATAAAAATAAAGGAAAGAAAAATTGTTGGAAACCTAATCCAATAGGTGAACATGAAGAGTCGTTGAAATTTTAAAATACCTCTTGGAATATGAAACCAAAGGTCACATGACTATATTAATATGTATGCTATCTTAATGGAAAATGAACATTCATGCTTAACTGGGTGGTATCAAATCTATTTTCAATCGTATGCTCTATGTTATTTTAAGAACTATATGATTATTTATCTCTGGATGCTGCAAATTTGCTAGAGCCTAGCTTTGTGTATTATCTCCTCCTCTACTACGTACACCTATGTGTGTTCCTTCTTATTTTGTGACATATTCTTTGTAATTGTATCTATGTATCTCTTCTTGTTTCCTGGGCTTGTATCTTTGTTTGTGCCTCACCTCTCTCAATGGAATCTGAAATCGTGAGTTGTGATCACTCTCACACATATCCTCCCTTTTTCTACTCACTGTTGTAGAGGAAAGTTTCATATGGCTAGGGTTTAAGAGGCCATCAATGTAATGGGATTGAAAGAGAGATGAAAATGGTTCTGCAAGTATATATAAACAAGTTCAAAGATTGGAATGGTGTTACACTGAAATCTTGTCCTCTTGATCCATGCGTCAACCCTTTGCCTAATACCCAAATTTCTCTCTGCTAAAGTGGATTGATATTGAGGTTGTTTCTCGCCTTTTTTCCCTCTTTAGGAAGGTCAGCACTTTTCCCCTTTATGATAGGTGCGACGATGGTGCTCTTTTCCTTTATTCTAGGTGTGTCGGTGCTAGTGCTCTGTCTCCCACTGCTAGGTGCATCGACGATGCTCTTTCCCTTTAGGGAAGGTGCGTTGGTGGTGTTTTGAGGGAAAAAATGTAGCTTCGAGACCCTTCTCGAAGGTTAATGAGGTGGAGCAATTTCCCTATAATCTGGGTGAGGTGGAATCTGGTTCCTAACCTATGGGGAAGATCCCTTAGATCCCTCCTCCTAATCCTCAATCTACTTTATCATGTTATCCTTATAAATTAAACCCTCTCTCCATCGTGAAGGGAGGAAGGACTATGGTACTATTATGATGGTGGAATTTCTAGGTGATCCCTATCATCCTTTGGAGGCTTGGCTTGAATTTTTGGATGGAAGATTGCAGCGTTAAGGCTAGGTTGTGATGTTCTTTCCCATGTAATTCTATGTATCTCCTTGATTACATTAATACAAATATCTTTCCATAAATGTTATTGTGTTAATAATGTTTAGAGCTTTCTTCCTTAATTGTTAGCTTAGATCAATTACATGTTTGGATACACCTATGTTGTTTGCTTGTTTCCACTTGCTTGATAGGGTTTTGCAGCTGAAGATCTAAAGATTCTGGAGCTTGGATCAACAAAAAGAGAAAAAGATCTGCATATTTTAGGTAGGTGATCTATCTGTTACTTTGAATTTCCATTTGATCTAGGAAAGTAGGTTGCATTCTATATTTGATTTGTTCTAGATCAACTTAGACTAGGGAGATCTAGCTTGATTCCGATAGAATAGATTTTTCCAATAACAAATTTGGCGACCGTACTGGGGAGCATACATAGATCTGATTTCTTTTGTTTTTTTATTTCATATATGTTTATCGATCCTTTTGCTAGCCTCTAGAGACCTTCCCTCCTTTGGATTTTGTCTTTGAAGAGTGTCTTGCATCCTCTTGATTCTCTTTGGATCACTATTAGAGCTTATTCCCTTATCCCATAGGAAATATGGCTTTTACCCTCTGTTTCTCCACTGGCGCACCTGGGTTGTGTAGACAGAGTGTCGCTGGTCTGGTTTTTTAGTTTCGTAAGTGTTGGCTCATAGGCTCTCTTTTCCTTAGGATATAGTGAATCGTCGGTTCTCTTGTGCAGCCTTGCAGGTGCGCCTACCTTTCCTAGGTACTCTTTTGCAGTGGAGAAGGTGCGCCTACCCCTCATAGGCACTTTGGTGCAGTATAGGCATGTGCGTCGACCCTTTGAAACTCTGGTTTTTGCTCATATTTCCTTCTTTTTTGGGTTTTGGTTTGATGTATTGTGGTTTTTAGGCTACATATGATAGTCACAGACCCCCTATACCCAGCATTATCTCTATTTGGAGTTTCTTTTATTGATTTTGGGATGTTTTACTAGTCAAGTGAATGACTTGGTCGTGGTAGGCAATTTCAATCCTCCACCCATTAGCTCTTCTTTGCCATTCATTATCACATTTCCAGACCTCTTTAGATCTGTTTTGGTTCTTAGATCTGATCTCCAAACCCTTCCTCCCCTCATTCATTGAGTTTTGGTTGCATTTTGGTTGTTTTGGAGCAATTCTTGATTGTTTTGGAGTTGTTTGGGTGCTTGTCATATTCCTTTTGATTTCTGAATGAATGGAGCGATGTAGATACTCTCTATTTTTCTAAGTATAGATCTGAAAAGAGAATTATCCTTTTATTTATTGTTCAGATTCATGTTTGTTTGAACAGGAAACTCAATCAAAAGAGAAGCAAATTAAAAAAAAAAAAAGAGAGCATGCATGAATCCATAGGTATTTTCAAGAATTGTCATTGATGTTAATCTTTGAAGCTTCATAGTTGGATTTGTTTAGAACTTGGTTTTCTTTGATATCTGATTTCTCTCTTCTTTAACAGAAAATGCTTTCCCTACCTTAGGTAGTTCTCATTGAAAGAGAAATTTGCATTGTCATGTAGCTAGGATTTGCATTATTTTTACATTTTTGTCTACACATCATACATCCACTTAACCACTCAAGATAAAATTAACTAGCTTAGGTTTAAAATAATTTAATAACTGTGTGTAATTTAGTGACATTTTCGGCATTGTTAAACGTGGCAGATGTCATTTATTTCCTGCAATGCATCCTGAGGGCTGTGTGGTTCTTCCACATACTATTGGTATATCGAACGGCTTTTCACATACCCTTGAGGTATATAGAAAGGTACTTCATGTACTTGATTATATATCAGAAGGCCCCTTTTGTACGGTTGTGCATTAGACATCACCACTACGGATTTGAGCTCCCCCATACCTAATGTATATTGGGAGACCCTCTTAGGATTCCTGTGACCAACTGAGTTAACCTTTTGGATGTCTTTGCATCGCATAGTTGTGAAGCCTTGATAATCCTATGAGAGACCTGACTTTTGATCCACTCCTATTCACACAGTTTGCTTATTGCTTTTATATTTGAGTAGTGTTTGTCTTGTGTGGTATTTCAAATATTCTTAGAGAGTTCGAATATGGGATACTTTCCCGGGACCACCAGTCAAGAGAACCCTTTTCAAGGTATGTCTTTTGTTTCTCCCCCTTGTGGAGATGTTGTTCCTCCCTTCATGGCCACTTTGAACCTTCCTGGATTGACTATAGGATTACATGTATGGTTATTCTCTAATCCTGTTATACCAAATGCATCCGTGTGTCAGATCTTGGTCCTTTACCACATGAGCATCAACCTCATGTTAATTCTTCTATTTCTTCCTCGGATGTTAAATCAATTTCCCTTTCTTCCTCTTAACCTGTTGAAAACTCTAATGTTAGTAAATGGGTGGGTAAGAAGAAGACAAAAAGGAAGGCTAAGAAGAAGACCACTACGCAGAAGGTCATCGCTCCAACCTCTGATATTCATGTTAGAATCCCACCAGCCACTAATGATCATGTTGGGAGTATTGATGTACATGTTTTCAGCTCGTCTAAACCTAAGTTCTCTTGTATACTTTGTAAGGGTGATCACCTTCTCAAGGATTGTTTCGGTATTTCCCTTGTGTCATAAGTTTGGTCTAAATAGCCCGTGTCACCAGTATCTTACCATCATGTTGATGATGCCCCGTAAACCAGTGACTCTTTGGTTAAGAGTCATACAGGAAGACTCAGGTATCCTTGCTCTCTATGCAAGGATATGCACCGTACTTACCTTTGTCCTCGCATGGAGGAAGATTCAAAGTTGTTGCAAGATATTATTGTTCCTCAGTAACGGTTTCCAACCAGTTATCATAATTTGTCCCTTACCATCCCATTGCTTGATAAAGTGTTCGATCCAAGTCCATCCTTGGTCGATCCCACTCTTCCATTGAAGAGTGAGTTTGAAGCAGTTGATCCAAGTCCATCCTTGGTCGATCCCACACTTCCATTGAAGAGTGAGGTTGAAGCGGTCAATCCAAATCCATCCTTGATTGATCCCACTCTTCCTTTGGAGAGTGAAGTTAAAGTGGTTGAGTCGATGTCATCTCCACCTGATCCCACTCTTTCGTCAGAGAGTGTTGAGACTAAAGTAGTCCCTTCGACACAATATTCGTCTTGTTCCTCTCTTTTAATTGAGAGTGAAAACCATCCAGTTGAATTTTTCGTAGTTAGTTATGATTGTTCTATGCAAGAGGAATTTTTGTCTCTTTCGATGGGACCCTCTCCAAGTAGTGAGGTTATTTCCTTTGACTAGAGTAACCTAATATAATATCATCTTCATTCGATTGTTCCTTTACATATATCTATCTGAATAAGTGCTAAGATTATACTCTGCACTATTATTGGCGAAGGAGCTTCTATTAGTATTCTATCCTCTACTGCTTGGCAAGCCATAGGTTCTCCTCCGCTTGTTCCTGCCACCGATCAAATACTGGATTTTAATCAAAGACCTACATCGCCTTTATGGATCCTTCCTTATTTTCCCATTACTTTCAAAGGAAAAATTGTCTGTATCAATGTTATGGTAGTCCAAGGTCCCTTAGATTTCAATATTCTCCTTGGGCATGATTATGTTTACACCATGAAATCTGTAGTGTCCACACTTTTTCAAGTGATGTATTTTCCCCATGATGGGAATATTGTGACCGTTGATCAACTTTCCTTCATTAAACTCGATCATCATATGACTCCTAGTCATTAGACTTCCCTGAATGTCCCGCATGTTCTTATGGCTCCTTTCCCTTCTAGTTAGATTCTTCCACTAATAGGTAAAATGGGGGGCATGGCTCCAGCCTCTGGACATCATACTCGAGTTTAGTTGCTAGCTTCTTATGTAATGGGGAAACCTACCAACCTCTTGACATCATGTTGTCTTAGAATTGTCTGTGAGCATAGTTCCCTTTCTATGTCAAGCTCGTTAAAAAAATGAAACATATTCCTGTGAGCATAGTTCCCTTTCTGTGTCAAGATCGTTAAAAATGAAACAAGTTAGTGAGCATAGTTCCCTTTAAGTGTCAAGCTCATTAAAAAATGAAACAGGTTAGTGAGCATAGTTATTTTTATGTGTCAAGCTCATTAAACATTAGAGGAAATTTCAATTTAAAATGGGTCTTCCAAAAATAATACAAATTCCATGTCATAATGTATTAGCCAATCAAAAGGATTTAAAATTCAAAAAGGGAGCATCTCTTCAACAATTTTTTAATATAAATTTGGGGATAGGTATCATAAAAAAAACATAGGGATATATTTTGAAAATACAAACAAAAAAGTAGTTTTTTCTTTTCTTCCTCCAAAATTAATAAATATTATTTTATTATTTTAACAATTATTTTTTTAATTTTCCTTAGGATGCCCATTTTGAGTTGAAATTTCCTCTAATGAAATGAAACATATGCCTGTGAGCATAGTTACCTTTTTGTTTCAAGATCGTTAAAAATGAAATAGGTTGCTGAGCATAGTTTTTTTTCTGTGTCAAGGTCGTTAAAAAATGAAACAGATGCCTCTGGACAAAGTCCCCATTCTGTGTTAATCTCGTTAAAAAATGAAACAGATGTTCTCAAGAACAATTATTTTTTGTTTCAAGCTTGTGTAAAAATGAAACAAGTCCCCTAAAGCATAGTTACTTTCAAGCTTGTGTAAAAATGAAACAGGTCCCCTTGAGCATAGTTACTTTCTGTTTCAAGCTTGCGTAAAAATGAAACAAGTCCCCACAAGCATAGTTATATTTATGTTTCAAGCTTGTGTAAAATGAAACAGGTCACCATGAGTAGTGTTTATTCTTGGTTTCAAGCTTGTTAAAAAAATAAAACTGACCTTGAGCAAAATTCCTTTTTCATGTCAATCTCATTAAAAAACTAAACGAATTCTTCCATTGTTTCAAGACTCGGTGAATCTTGGGGGGAATGTACCCTACCTCTTTATGTTGGATTTAGCTACTTGAAAATTATACTGGGGGAGAGTACCAAATATTGGACATCATGTTGGGGAATCATCCGTCAATGGGAGCTATTTTGAGCATACTTTATTTTAGTTTCAAGCTCGTTAAACCATGAAACAACCCTTTGAACATAGTTCTTATTATGTTCCAAGCTCGTTAAAAAATGAAGCAGATACCATGAGCATTCTTTCAGCTGATCTTCGAGCTCGTTAAAAATAGTAAGATGGTGTTGAACTTACTTTTCATTTTCCGTTCTCTGGTTAAAACATGAAAATTGGTTTGACCTTACTTTATCGCTTTTTCGTGCTCTAGATTCAAACATGAAAAAGGTTCTGAGTGCCTTTTATACCTTTAACATGCTCGTTAAAAACTCAGTGAAGAGGTATCGAGTATAGTTTTACTATTTTTCAGACTCGTTAAAATTGGATTATGAAAAAATAACTCGTTATGGAGTTATATTTAAGATCTTTTCAGTCTCCCTAAAATACACAAAAAGATTACCAAGCAAACTTGTTACGTTCATGCTTGTAAAAGTATCAGAACGGTCGACTAGTTGGTGGTAGGTTATCTCTTTTTCAGACCGACTAGGCCTATTTATGAAAAGGGACCTTTTGGAGTCTTCTTAGTCATTTCAGACTCTCTAAACATGAAACAAAAAATGAGTTCACTTTCATTGGACTCATAAAATCAAACGATGAAGGACCATTTCTGGGAATGAACCCCTTCTTTCTCAGGTTCATAAAACATATGGGAATGGACTCATCGCATGATGAGCTATATCAAGTGTTTGTTACCCTTTTCTAGCTTGTTAAAAATCAAAGAGGCACTCATCAATCATGATGGGGAAATTAAGGAAAGAGTTTGTATTTTTTTATGGCAGTACATAGTCACTCTTGAACATGGCACTCATTTGCATATGCATTTCAGCACTTGGGTAATCTGTTTTTCTTTGAGTCCTACTGATTCCTAGCGTATTCTTACTCCTTTGAGTTGTCCAAGAATACTCTCATTGTCAGTTGCATTGGGAGATCGGTATCATTCTCGTGTCAATACTACCAAGTCATGCCATGCCCATGTTCAAGAAAATTTTGTTCATATGTTCACTATCTGCAGTCAATATACCTTCTACCATGTTGGTCATTCTAAGTCAGTATCGTGCATCACTATGTTGTTCAGTTTACTCCAAAACATATTTGATCATGTTTCATTTAGATGATGGGGGATTCATCATGGCCCTCCTTCGAAGAGTCTATTCCTATCGACTTAATCTCCTTATCTAGGAATTGAACTTAGAAACCAAGTTAAGTACCTTGGGCCTGCATGCCTTAATGGTAGGTTACCTAGTTTTCAACATGATTTTACATCATTGACTCTTGATTGAAATATTCCATCGAGTGTTCAACTCCAAGTCATTTATTCACATTCGATGATATGTACTGTCATACCTTGGGAATCATTGACAACAATGGTGATTTCCCTCGCACTTTTTAATAGTTTACATTAATGACTGGTAATCAAGTGGTTTCTACCATGTTTGACTTCAAGACTTTGTAATCACATGGTTAGATTCGTATCGTTGCGGGTTCATCTTGAAGACCCTGGGTTATCTGATATCTCATCCAAGTAACGATGGAGTTTTTTTTTAGTCATATTACATGGATCCACATTTGTATTGGTCGTGGATGTGTTATCATCTCATCATGGATCTACACTTGTGTCTAGTAGCCATGATTTTGTTCAGTCGGTCTCAATGGTACTACAGCAACTTCCATCCAACATCCTTGCCTTTTATTTCTTCACTTTACAAAGAATTCACGTATCGCATTCCTCTAACTTCATGCTTTGGGGGGGAATTATGTTACACTGAAATATTGTCCTCTTAATCCATGTGTCAACCCTTTGCCTAATCCCCAAATTTCTCTCTGCTAAAAATTGAATTGATATTGAGGTTGTTTCTTTCATTTTTTCCCTCTTTAGGAAGTTCAGCGCTTTTCCCCTTTATGATAGGTGCGTCGATGGTGCTCTTTTACTTTATTCTAGGTGTGCCAGTGTCAGTGCTCTGTTTCCCATTGCTAGGTGCATTGACGATGCTCTTTCCCTTTATGGAAGGTGCGCTAGTGGTGTTTTGAGCGAAAAACACGTAGCTTCAAGACCCTTCTTGAAGGTGGATGAGGTTGAGCATTATCCCTATCATCTGCTTGAGATGGAATTCGAAACCTAACCTATGGGGAATATCCCTTGAATCCATCCTCCTAATCCTCAATCTACTTTATCCCTTTATCCTTATAAACTAAACCCTCTCTCCATTGTGAAGGGAGGAAGGACTATGTTACTATTATGCTAGTGGAATTTCTAGGTGATCCCTATCATCCTTTGGAGACTTGGCTTGGATTATTGGATGGAAGATTTCAACATTAAGGCTAGGTTGTGATGTTCTTTTCGATGTAATTCTATGTATCTCCTTGATTACATTAATACAAATCTATTTCCATAAATGTTATTGTGTTAATAATGTTTATAGATTTCTTCCTTAATTGTTATCTTATATCAATTATATGTTTGGATACGCATATGATGTTGCTTGGTTCCACTTGCTTGACATGGTTTTGCAGGTGAATATCTAAATATTCTGGAGTTTGGATCAACAAAGAGAGAAGAGGATCTACATATTTCAGGTAGGTGATATATCCGTTACTTTGCGTTTCCATTTGATCTAGGAAAGTAGGTTGTATTCTGTATTTGATTTGTTCTAGATCCACTTGGACTAGGGAGATCTAGCTTGATTTCGATTGAGTAGATTTATCCGATAACAAATTTGGCGACCATACCTTATCTCTTCCTTTCCATTCCTTATCACATTTCCAGACCTCTTTATTAATGGTTTTGTTCTTAGATCTGATCTCCAAACCCTTCCTCACCTCATTCATTGAGTTTTGGTTGCATTTTGGTTGTTTTGGAGTTGTTTGGGTGCTTGTCATATTTCTTTTGATTTCTTAATGAATGGAGAGTTGTGTATACTCTCTCTTTTTCTATTTATAGATCTAAAAATATTATTATCCTTTTCTTTATTGTTCAGATTCATGTTTGTTTGAAGAGGAAACTCAATCAAAAGAGAAGCAGATTCATGTTTGCCAATACTGCCAAGTCATGCCATGCCCATGTTCAAGAGAAGTTTGGTCATATGTTCACTGTCTGCAGTCAGTATACCTTCTACCATGTCGGTCATTCTGAGTCAGTATCGTACATCACTATGATGTCTGGTTTACTCCAAAACATCTTTGATCGTGTTTTTGTTGATGATGGGGGATTCATCATGGCCCTCCTTCAATGAGTCTATTCTTGTTGGCTTCAGCTCCTTATCTAGGAATTGGACTTGGCATTCCTTAATGGTGGTTACCTCATTTTCAACATGATTTTACATCATAGACTCTTGATTGAAATATTCCATCGAGTGTTTGACTCCAAGTCCTTTATTCACATTCAATGGTATGTACCGCGATACCTTGGCAATCATTGACATCAATGGTGATTTCCCTCACACTTGTTAACATTTTACATTAATGACTGGTAATCAAGTGGTTTCTACCATGTTTGAATTCGAGACTTTATAATCACATGGTTAGATTTGTATCATTGTGGGTTCGTCTTGAAGACCCTGGGTTATCTGATAT
This sequence comes from Pseudotsuga menziesii, assembly GCA_001517045.1. Taxonomy (NCBI): domain Eukaryota; kingdom Viridiplantae; phylum Streptophyta; class Pinopsida; order Pinales; family Pinaceae; genus Pseudotsuga; species Pseudotsuga menziesii. The sequence goes on along the minus strand of LPNX010842406.1, from coordinate 254,745 downwards.
CTCACCCAGGTTGCGATGGAGTTTGTTTTGAGTCATATTACACATATCCACATTTTTATTGGACGTGGATGTGTTATCATCTCATCATGGATCTACACTTGTTTCTAGTATCCATGATTGTGTTCAGCCGGTCTCTACTACCATGGATCTGCATTGTATTGGACGGCATCAATGTTATGATTCACTTGAGATTTGATTTAGTGGTACTGCAGCAGCTTTGAGCCAACATCCTTTCCTTCGATTTCTTCACTTTACAAAGAATTCACCTATCGCATTTCTCTAAATTCATTCTTTCAGGGGGATTATATTAAACCATAATCTTTTCCTGTTGATCCATGTGTCAACCCTTTTCCTAATCCCCAAATTTCTATCTGCTAAACTGGATTGATATTGAGGTTGTTTCTTGCCTTTTTTTCCCTCTTTAGGAAGGTCAATGCTTTTCCCCTTTTTGATAGGTGTGTCAATGGTGATCTTTTCCTTTATTCTAGTTGCGCCAGTGTTGACGCTCTATCTCCCACTACAAACTGCACCGACAGTGCTCTTTCCCTTTATGGAAGGTGTGTCGGTGGTGTTTTCAGGGCAAAAAACGTATCTTCGAGATCCTTCTCGAAGTTGGATGAGGTGGAGCATTATCCCTATCATCTAGGTGAGGTGGAATTTGGTTCCTAACCTATGGGGATGATCCCTTAGATCCCTCCTCATAATACTCAATCTACTTTATCCCTTTATCCTTATAAATTAAACCCTCTCTCCATTGTGAAGGGAGGAAGGAATATGGTACTATTATGCTGGTAGAATTTGTAGGTGATCCCTATCATCCTTTGGAGGCTTGGCTTGTATTGTTGGATGGAAGATTGAAATGTTAAGGCTAGGTTGTGATGTTATTTTCCATGTAAATCTATGTATCTCCTTGATTACATTAATTCAAATATATTTCCATAAATGTTATTGTGTTAATAATTTTTAGATCTTTCTTCCTTAACTATTAGCTTAGATCAATTGTATTTTTGGATACGCATATGTTGTTTACTTGTTTCCACTTGCTTGGTATGGTTTTGCAGCTGAAGATATGAATATTTTAGAGCTTGGATCAACAAAGAGAGAAGAGGATCTGCATATTTTAGGTAGGTGATCTATCCGTTACTTTGCATTTCCATTTGATCTAGGAAAGTAGGTTGTATTCTATATTTGATTTGTTCTAGATCCACTTGAATTAGGGAGATATGGCTTGATTCTGATTGAGTATATTTATCCGATAACAAATGGTTCATACCTTGACAAATAAAGGTTGATCCAAGCATCCCTTGAATCTTCCTCTTGCTCCTCTTGCTCCAAGAGACCTGCAAAACGAATTATACCTTCCTAAAACCAATATGACTAAATGTAAATCAATGATAATCAAAGCAATATGAGAAACTAATTTGATCATCATAAACATCTAATCACAAATAGAGATTCAAATACACATTGAACAATGATTTGGGAAGAAGAAGGACATCACATCTTTATTAATCATGAAAAGAAGTACAAATATACCTTCTCTTCAAGTTAGGCACTTCACAAAACCTTGATCTGATTCTGCTACTTCTCTTCTCCAAGGAAATCAACCTCCCAGCTATGCAACACAAGGAGAAAGCTTCTAGGGAAAAGGTGTGGGAAAAGAGAGTCCCAATTCCTCCATCATAACAATGCAAAGATTAAAGTCTCTTCTCATGGACCTCCCTGCCTCTATTTATACCTTTCTGAAGAGATAGGGTCAAAGACAAAGTAGTTACAAATGAAGGAGTTAGTTGCATAACCACCCAAACTACCTAAATTTCAAAAAATGTTTCTTTTTTACATCTACAAGAAACACATGCGGGTTTGAGAGACAACAGTTCCGAGTGTACACACGGTTTCCATAAATACCCGTGTGTTCCATAAATACCCGCATGTTCCCCAAATACACGGGTTTCAATGTAAATCGTCATGTATTTAGGGAACACACGGGTATTATGTAGAATAGCTCGCATGTCAAAAGTGGAGCATGCAGGTTTCCTTAAGGAAACTCACATGTACATCAAAAACTCTCATTTTTAGGGTACTTGTGGGCATTTTCAGACTTTGGTGTCTTCTAGAAATTTTTAGCTGACCTAAATAAATTTCCCATAGTGTAGAGAAGAGGTCAAATAGAGTTACAAAACTTTGAATATGGGTCCCCCAAGTTAGGTTTTTTTTCAGTGACTTTCATGAAGTGTTGTCATGGAAGTGTCGACATGCGAGGGAATCATGGGAAAGTGGTCATAGGAAGAGATGTGTCATGTTGGGATATCATAGATTCCCATTAATATATGAGTTTAGAGGGGAAGACGATAGCCGAAATACATTGTAAAGGAAACAACTGAGTATGGAGAGAGAAGAGAATCCAAGATCAAAAGGCTCGAATAGAAGTACCTGAAAGAGAGATAAATGTCAGACAAAACTTATCTATGGGACATACAAGTCCATATACAAATGATCACCATAAATATAGAGGCATATCCAACATATGTATAACCGATGAAACTATCATGGTCGCACAATATGAAAAAAGGCACCTTACCAAATCTAAAGGAGTCATGGCCACAAATGAACAAGGTGGATCCATGCTCAACAATCGATCATAGCCAAAAAAATACAAGGTGGATATATGTCTCAGCAAAATTTCATATGAAGTGTGACAAGGTCTTGCACAACTCATGCAATAGCAAAAGATAACGATGCTATTGTCGTCCCAAGGTATTCAATCCAAACCACCCAAAATGTACGAATCCTAACCATGTGAATAAAGGAGTTGAATTCAAACATGGAGGAAATCATTTGATTACCGATCAATAATGAGAACCATTAACAAACGCAAGGAAAACCACTATTAATTAAAATGATGCCCAATGTACCTAGTACATTCTAACAAGTTTGAATACAAGGACTTGAATTCAAACACTCGAAGAATCCATCGAGTAGGAGACAGTAAGGTATTCCCACTACCAAATAGTGAGGGAAATTTCCACTAATGTATGCAATCTCCAAGGTACTATCATAAAACTCCAAATCTGATTCCCAGAGCAAGATGTGTTGCAATCGATAGGAAGAGATCTGTTGGAAGGAAGGCATTATGGGCATCCTTCATCATCCAACATGAGGTAAGTCAAAGACTAATTGGATCTAGAATTGGTATAGAATTTCACGACAAGAACCACCGAAGACATGATGTAATCACTTGATACCAGGGAATGGTTGACACAAAAGGTCAAGGCAACTGTAGAATGGTCGACAAAGGTTTATCCTTGAACAATGAGCATGACACAAAAGTGACTTAGGAAAATTTTGACACAAAAATACAAACGATACAAATATGTAATGTAGGAGACATTGACATATTCCCCATATAATTGGAAAAGAAACCAATGAGGAGTAAAAACTTTGAATCGGGATAAAGTGAAAAACTGAGACCCAACTGTTGATAGACTCAAAACTTGTGCTTTGTTCAAGGAGAAAATACTTGCTTCCATTATGTAAAATACATGTGAACGAACTTCCATTCCCTCTTTCTTGTAAAGGTTTAGCGAGTCCAAGAAAGAAAACTCGGTACCTTCTTCATTTTTGGAAAGCTCGAAGAAGAGACAAAAGAATGCTTGATAAAGCGCTGATTCATGGATTTTACGAGCCCAAATTAGTGAATGATCGATGGTGTTGTCATAGTTTTGAGAGTCTGAAAACTCCAAAGAAGACTCCAGGGGGGTGATTTTTTGTAAGGTTAGTCTCCTAAGTGTTATATTTTTATCATTTAAGCAATATGATCTTAGTATTTTATCTAAGAGAATAACATGCACAGCAATAATCACAAGAGACAAGAGACACAAAGAGTTTTCCTTGGGGAAGCCATAAAGGAGAAAACCCTGCAACTTCCTCAGAGATAGAATGAGCACCAATGGAAAAAGAAAAACCCAAAGACAGAAAGATGATCTCCAACAAATTTTCTCTCTCTCACTTGTGTGAGATTCTCTTCTGTCACTCATGCGCTATAGTTGAGTGAGTGTGTGTCTCAAATAGAGAGGCTCACTCTCTATTTATACTAGTTTCCGACTTGACAATTACCTACTAGGGCCAACTTCTCTAGGAGAGTCTAATAACCCTAGTGCCCCGCAACAGTGGGGACTTTTCCCCCGATCAGCAAGCAGGGTTAACCTCTATGACTTTGCATGACTTGATTACATTAATGATTCTCCCGATAGGAACATTGGGGACCAATGAAATACAATATATGAAATATACAAGTGAATACATTATGAAGTTACAAATACATCAACACTCCCTTTTAACTAGGAAGGTATTCTCTTGACACAATACACTAGTACAAGTCTTCGTCACTAGATCATCATCAAAGTTGGATCATCACTAGATCATCATCAAAGCTGGATCATCATTGGATCATCATCATCACCACTGCTCTCACTATCTTGAGCACATGGTGCTATCTCTCAATTCTACTCGTCATAGGAAGTTCTACAGAGCCAACCCTTTTCCATGTGATCCGTAGGACCTCAACTTTTTTGCATTTAAAAGTTTGTTATAAAATAATACGTTCAACAGGTTATTTAATGGAATAGCATTAACAGAAATGAAATGCAAAAACTGATAAACAAATGTGGGAAAAACAAGCATAGAATCAGAGAGTCACAAAACAGAAGTTGATAACGGAGTTCACCCCCTCCACCAGGCTACGTCTCCAGGTCCCTCTCCAATGGGTACTGATCCAATTAATGGTTTTAAAAAGGTACAAAAATGGTTCTGGCCTCAACTTCAGCAACTGTGAACCATAATGCTGGACAGAAAGTCTTCAAGACTCCTCTCTATGAAATTACCATCTGGTCTTCAAAAGATAAAGAACCCGAAATGTAACAGAGAATGCATTCGACTCCAATACAAATAGCAATCTGGAAACTATAGCCAAACTCCTCAAGCTTCTCATAACAGAGAAATAATATACTTCCCTGAACAAACTGACTTTCTTTCCCCCCTTTGGAACCATCCCTGGTTCCTCTTTATATCTCATTTTTGCCGTTACAAAGGAGCCAAAATGTAAAAGAAAATCCAACTGTTCACCTCCTCCTACCAAATGCCAACTTATTTATCATAACAAGTGGTTTCCACATTTCCGAAACCATTGCATCAGGCTGTTCATATGCCTTTCAACATTATCCCAACTGTGGCATAACTGCCAAGAAAAGCTTTGCTAAACTGTTACAAATAAGTCGTGCCATGTGCATTGTAGTGTGTTTGAATCGAAAGTTTTAGTCATCTGTGCTTCTGTCATTGCGGAAGAGTGATAAGCAACGGGCTCCGATGGTCTCAATCGGCTGTCATTTGGTTTTCAAGTCAAAACGTATGTTACTTTGGTTTCCGCAGTTGCGGATGATGGATGGCAAAGTCTCCCAATTTTTTCCTTGACTTTTCAAACCTTGCGTCGTTGTTTGCGCCGCTCCGTAAGTCTTGGGCTTCCGCCGTTGCGGCTGCCGAAAGAGTTATCCTTCCAATCAAGATTGTGCATGTCGTTGTGGACTATGATATCCTTTATCTATCCACTGTTGCGGCTCCCATTCTGATATCGCTCCAACGTTGCGGAAGGAAGAAGTTCTTGTGAGCTCCACCGTTGCGGCTGCCATTCCGCTATCACTTTGATGTTTTTAAAACTCTGACGCATTATTATTTGCTTCCCGGTTATCCTCGCGGATAGACTAGTAGTTTGGCTACCTGCTGTTGCGAAAAAATATGCTCTTCCGACCTCCGATGTTGCAAAAGGAGATCTCTTCCGACCTCCGATATTTGTGTATTCACCGTCCGATTTTTTTCAACCGCCGCTTCTGAACCATTGTACCATATTGGATCTTTAAAAGGGAATAATCCACCGGATCAATCCTCCCCATTGGAAATCTTTTGGACCACCAAAATCCTGAATTATTCTGCAATTAAGTGAGGGTACAGCTCCCTCACTTTTCCAATATCCATCCATCTTACTTTGCTAGGATGGATTCCATTCAA
>LPNX010842406.1:228970-244736 GCA_001517045.1 Pseudotsuga menziesii | reverse complement strand
ATATGGCCTAAAGGATAAAATTGCTTCCTTAATACTTCAATGAATTCATTCCAAACTGAAATAATTTTACCATTCTTTCGAATATCTTGCTGAATCTTGCTTTCCCACCAAGTAAGATCCATTCCACTCATTCTCAAAGTGGCCAATTGAATCCTGGAAGGGTCATCATTAATGCCCTGCACCCTGCAATATACTTCAAGCTGCTTGATCCAATTGTCTAACTTTTCAGCATCTAAATCTCCATTATAAATTGGTAACTCAAACTTAACATCCAATTTGAAATAAGGCATATTAGAATTTGCATTAGAATTATGTGAATGAGAAGCATGAGAAGAAGAGAAAGTTTGAGTAGTATCAAGAGGATCACCATCACCACCTACTCCTTTACCCTTTTCTTCCTTCTTCACTTCTGCATCTTTGGATGAAGATCCTTCTTCTTTATTTTTCCTTTCTGCTCACTCATCGAGTAGAATTTCCATCATGGCTTTCATGCTCATAAAAGCCTCTAAAAACTCAGATTCAGAAATAACAGGCTTTTCCCGTTCTGTATGTCCTTCTTCTTCCCCTCGTGGAGAAGACATGGTTCTTGAGAATGTTCTCCTTGAGCCAATCTTAGGATCTTCTTCAACTAATTCTCCCTCACCACACTTTAACCTGGACCTAGTAAGCATTCACAAACTTGCACAAGCAGTCAACCAACTCTGATACCAAAATATGATCCGTAGGACCTCAACTTGTGTGCATTTAAAAGTTTGTTATAAAAGAATACGTTCAACATCTTATTTAATGGAACAGCATTAACAGAAATTAAATGCAAAAACTGATAAACAGATGTGGGAAAAACAAGCATAGAATCAGAGAGTCACAAAACAGAAGTTGATAACGGAATTCACCCCCTCCACCGGGCTACGTCTCCGGGTCCCTCTCCAATGGGTACCGATCCAATTAATGGTTTTAAAAAGGTACAAAAATGGTTCTGGCCTCAACTTCAGCAACTGTGAACCAGAATGCTGGACAGAAAGTCTTCAAGACTCCTCTCTGTGAAATTACCATCTGGTCTTCAAAAGATAAAGAACCCGAAATGTAACAGAGAATGCAGTCGACTCCAATACAAATAGCAATCTGGAAACTATAGCCAAACTCCTCAAGCTTCTCATAACAGAGAAATAATATACTGCCCTGAACGAACTGACTTTATTTCCCCCCTTTGAAACCATCCCTGGTTCCTCTTTATATCTCATTTTTGTCGTTACAAAGGAGCCAAAAAGTAAAAGAAAATGTAATTGTTCACCTCCTCCTGCCAAATGCCAACTTATTTATCATAATAGGCGGTTTCCACATTTTCGAAACCGTTGCATCAGGCTATTCATATGCCTTTCAACGTTATCCCAACTGTGGCATAACTGCCAAGAAAAGCTTTTCCAAACTGTTACAAATAAGCCGTGTCATGCGCATTGCAGTGTGTTTGAATCGGAAGTTTTAGTCATCGGTGCTTCTACCATTGCGGAAGAGTGATAAGCAACGGGCTCCGATGGTCTCAATCGACTGTCATTTGGTTTTCAAGTCGGAACGTATGTTACTTTGGTTTCCACAATTGCGGACAGTGGATGGCAAAGTCTCCCAATTTTTGCCTTGACTTTTCAAACCTCGCGTCGTTGTTTGCGTCGCTCCGTAAGTCTTAGGCTTCCGCCGTTGCGGTTTCCGGAAGCGTTATCCTTCCGATCAAGATTGTGCCCATCATTGCGGACTGCAATATCCTTTATCTATCCGTCGTTGCAGCTCCCTTTCTGATATCGCTCCGACGTTGCGGATTTAAGAAGTTCTTGAGAGATCTCCCGTTGCGGCTGTTGTTCTGCTATCGCTCCAATGTTTTTAAAACTCCGACACGTTATTATTTTCTTCCCGGTTATCCCCGTGGATAGACTAGTAGTTTGGCCGCCCGCCGTTGCGGAAAAAGATGCTCTTTTGACCTCTGATGTTGCGGAAGGAGATCTCTTCCGACCTCTGATATTTGTGTATTCGCCGTCCGATTTTTTTCAACCGCCGCTTCTGAACCATTGTACCATATTGGATCTTTAAAAAGGAATAATCCTTTGGATCACCATGCTAGTTGCAGGCCTGGCCTCCATGCAGGTCTTCATCTTCTTCATCACTTATATCTAGCCATGGGAGGTCCATCCTGCCACCATGTCGAAAAGGATCTCCTAGCACTTATATCTGACCATGGGAGGAACACATCCAACATCCATGTCATAATGGCATGCCCAAGACTCACATCTAACCATGGGAGGCCCAGCCTGCCACCATGTCAGAAAGGCTCATCCAGCACTTATATATGACCATGGGAGTACCATCATGCCACCATGTCAGAAAGTCCCAACACTCACATCTAACTATGGGAGGCCCATCCTACCACCATGTCAGAAAGGCTCATCACTTATATCTGACCATGGGAGGCCCATCCTGCCACCATGTCGGAAAGGCTCAGCACTTATATCCAACCATGGGAGGCCGAGCCTACCACCATGTCAGAAAGGCTTTGCACTTACATATGATCATGGGAGGCTCGGCCTACCACCATGTCAAAAAGGCTTCTGCACTTACACATGACCATGGGAGGCTCGACCTACCACCATGTCAGATAGGCTCCTACACTTACATCTGACCATGGGAGGAACACATCCCGCAACCATGTCAGAAAGGCTCTCAGACTCGTCACTTATTCTTGGAAGGAAGCTCAATCTGGAGAACACCAAGCTTCTCCCTGAAGTATTCAAACTTCACTCTGGCTAATGGCTTGGTCAACACATCAGCTATCTTCTCGTCTATTGCAACATATTGGAGCTTCACTGCTCCTCTCTACACCATATCCCTGATATAGTGATATTTGATCTCGATATGCTTTAACTTGTCATGGAACACTATTTTATCTGAAAACTTCACACAACTATAGTTGTCACAATATATACAAGTAGCATTCAACTAGAGATCAAACAAATTATATAGTAGCTTCCTCATCCACACTACCTATCAACTAGCTGAATAAGCTGCGACATACTCTACTTTGGTTGTACTTAGTGCCACGCAGGACTGCTTCCTACTAAACCAAGATATGACACCTGATCCCATACTGAAGCAGCACCCTGGAGTTCTCTTCCTATAAATGGAAATTCCTACCCAATTTGAGTCCACATAACCTTCCAGGTTAATCTTTTGATTCACCTCATCCTTGACCCCATAATCAACTGTACCCTTTAGGTACCTCAGAATATGCTTTGCGGAAATAAGGTGAACATGTCTCAAATCCGTCAGGAACTGGCTCAATGTGTTCATAGCAAAGAAAATATTTGGTCTTGTATTCATCAGGTACATCAAGGACCCAATCATCTAAAGATACATCATAGTACCAACTAACTCTGATGAAGCATCACTCAATCGCTTCGCGTTCGATGCCATAGGTGTGATCATGGCCTTGTATTCCATCATCCTGAACCTCTTCAGGATCTCTACTGCATACTTCCCTTGTTCCAAGGATATTCCATAAGCATTATGCCACACCTCCATGCCTAGAAAGTAGTGCATCATACCCAAGTCCTTCATCTCGAAATCGGCAGCAAGCTTCCTCTTCATGTCAGCAATCAAACCCATCCTCACTTGTTACAAATAGGTCATCTACATATAGTAGGAGTATCATCGGGTTCCCTTTTTCAACCTTGTAGTAAAGGTTGGAATATTCTTTACTCTTAGTTAATCCCAAACTAGTCAGGAAGCTGTCAATCCTGTCGTACCATGTCCTGGGTTCCTATTTCAAACCGTACAGGGATTTCTTTAATTTACACACATGAGTTTCCTTATCATGTGTCTCAAAACCAAGTGGCTACTCCACATACACTTCCTCTTCCACTACATCATTCAAGAAAGCAGTCTTGACATCCATCTGGTCTATCTTCCATTTCATCACTGCAGCCAGAGAAAGTACTGATCTGATGGAAGTGTATATGGATATAGGTGAAAAAATTTCTTCATAATCTATCCCTTCCTTCTGGGAGAAGCCACGTGCCAAAAATCTTGATTTATATTTCTTGATGCTTCCATCTGCAGCATGCTTGATCTTGTAGTTCCACTTGGACGTCACAACAGACTTCCCCTCTAGTCTTGGGACAATATCCCAGACATCATTCTTCATGATCGACTAATACTCCTCGATCATAGCATCCTTCCATTATTTATTTTTCACTGCTTCTTCATAGTTGGAAGGTTCTTTGTCAATGATGTCACATAATATGGCTACATAACCAGAGTAGGACCTAGTTCTCTTCCTTTCTCTATGCATTTCTTCTTGAGCCCCATATATTTCTGCACCTTGGATAGCCTCTTGTACCCATGCAGGTTTCCTTTTGTAAGGATTATTTTCCTGGGGTGGATCTACAGGTTCCTGGGGTTATTCCATTTCTCGATCTTCTTTTGGAGTTTCTTCGTTCATAGTTGTATATCGGATCCTGGGTTCTTCTGTTTCTTCAAGTTTCGTATTAGGTATTTTCTTGGATTTGTTATAAGCTGAGTCTTTGTCAAATTGCACATGCCTGCTGATGTCGATCTTCTTGAATCCTAGGAAGTATATTCTGTAAGCCTTTGAGCTTTCACTATATCCCAAAAATATACCCTTCTTACCTGAAGGATCTAACTTTGTCCTCTTTTCTTTCGAAATGTGTATGTACATTGGATAGCCAAATATTCTGAGATGACTGACTTATGGTTTCTTGATGGAGAATACTTCTTTAGGTGTCTTGTTCTCAAGTAATCTATGCGGAGTACAATTATGTACATACACAGTTTTCCTCGTAGCTTTTTCCCATAGATGCATGAGAAGATCTTGATCATGAAGCATTTCCCTTGCTTCTTCCATAATTGTTCTATTCTTCCTTTATGAAACCCCATTCTGTTGTGGATTATATGGAGTGGGCAACTCCCTCTTAATCCCTAAATATCTTCATAATTCCTTGAATTCATATGATGTAAATTCTCTGCCATTCTCTGATAGAAAGGTCTTGATTTTCTTCTCTATTTGGTTTTCGATTAAGGCTTTGAATTCCTTGAATTTACTAAATACGTCATCCTTTATTTTCAAGAAATATATCCATATCCTCCTAGAGAAATAATGAATTAAATAAACATAATATACATACCCACTTAATGAACTAGATGAAATCGAACTGCATACATCGGAGTGGATGATTTCCAATATTCCCTTTGCCTTGCTCTCACTGCTTGGAAATGTCTTCTTTGTGTTCTTTCCTTTCCCACATCCTTTGCAAATACCTTCATGTTTTGCATGTATTTCTATAAGACCTTCAACAACTTTTCTTGCAAGTTGTAGTGCCCTGTAGTGCACATTTTCAAGCCTTCTGTGCCAAAGTTCACTTGGTTCTACTGAGTCATGGACCAAATCTTGTTTTGGATGGCCCTTTAATTTGTATAATCCTCCCTCTTACTCTCCAATCACTACTGCATCATCTATAGTCTTTCCTTTTGGCCACATAAGGACTTGGCCATCTACAAATGCAACCCTCATGCCTTTTTCATCCAATGCATATATGGAGAGGAGATTCTTCTTTAGTCCTGGTACAAACAAGAAATCCTTCATCTTCATAGACTTTCCAGAGTCTAGCTTATAGGAGGATTCACCACTACCTTTTATGGGATACTGGTATTCATCCCCTCGTTTCACTTTGTGGGGTGACTCATGTTCGGATAGCTTCACAAAAGATTCTTTGAATATCGCCATATGCTTGGAATCCCCACTATTTATGAGCCAATAATTGCTTCCATGTGTGACAGTTCCTGTGAGGGCAGAAATCAAAATATATTCTTCATCACTTGAAGAGTCTTCACTTTCTTCTTTGATTCTCCTTCTGGGAGGTTCATCATCTTCTGTAATGTGGGCATGATGTCTTATTTTGTTTCCCTTCTTCTTGTGAGAGCCACCTTTGTTTCTAAGACACTCTTTGGAAAAGTTTCCTCTCTCGTCACATGTATAGCATCTAATTTTAGATAGATCTCTGCTATATCTTTTAGGGTTATCTTTCTAGTGAGAATTCTTACCTTTGGGATGATGATAGTCCTTTCTGATTTTCTTGGTGTGTAGTGTGAGAGCTTGATGTTAATTTACCATATTTTCTTCTCGAGCTACTATTTGAGATTCTTCTTGTGATCATTCCTCCCACAACCTACTGAAAGTGATTAGCTTCCTTCTAGCACAAATCCCTTGAATCAAGGAGTCCCGTCACCTAGGGAGACCATTCAAGGTGGTCATCACAATTTCTGCATTGTCCACTTCTTCATCCATTGCTTCAATTTTTTCTTTAATTTGAGAGACCCTTGTAAAGTATGACTGTATGGTCTCTGCATTCTGGATCTTCACATTCTTCAATTGGTTCCTCAAATTCATCTTCCAATTTATGTTCTTTCCTTCAAATAGCTTGGTCAAGGAATCAAACATCTCTTTAGGTGTATTTAGGGAAGACACTTGTGGTATAAGGTGATCCTTGATAGAATCAGCAATAATTCTCTTTGCCTTGACCAAGTTCTTATTGTGTAAGGCCTTAGCCTCATCTCCCTCTGGAACTGGAACCTCTCCAATTATGTAGGTGACCAATTCAATTTATTTAAGAACCAATGATATCGGACTTCCATGCTCAGAAGTTTACATCTCCTTCAATATTTTCATCAAGATTGGTGTGATGAGACATCTTAACTGAGAAACTCAAATGGAAACTCAAAATATTTAGATCTTACCAATTTGAGATGTCTGAACTGGATCTGGAGCTAGCCCTCTGTAGTGTTGGTTTTCTGGTTTAGGGGAAAATTAGGGTTTGACTTTCCCGAAGTTCTACCCAACCAAAAAATTTGATCTTGGCCTCTAAAATTTGATTTTGAGGAGGAGAGAAATCCTATGTTGGGCTCACTCAAAAATTCCTCTTCTGTGAAAAGCCCTAATTTCCTGTTGTAGTGGTAGGTCAAAAACTGAAAATGCTCAGAATCATATTCTGCTCCAACAAAAGGATGTGCCCTTCAATGGATATTTAACCCAACCTCCTTTTTTTGATGATCTGTGGAGAGAGACCCAAAAAATAAGAAGCCCTAGATTCTAAGTTTCATAGTGTCTTCTTATCAGGTTAGCTCTGATATCATGTTAGATTTTTATCATTTAATAAATATGATCGTAGGATATTATCTGAGAGAATAACATGCACAGCAATAATCACAAGAGACAAGAGACGCAAATATTTTTCCTCGGGGAAACCATAAAGGAGAAAACCCAGCAACTTCCTCGCAAATAGAATGAGCACCAATGGCAAAAGTAAAACCCAAATATAGAAAGATGATCTCCAACAGTTGTTCTCTCTCTCATTTGTGTGAGCTTCTCTTCTCTCACTCATGCGCTACAGTTGAGTGAGTGTGTGTCTCAAATAGAGAGGCTCACTCTCTATTTATACTAGTTTTTTACTTGGCGATTACTTACCAAGGTCAAATTCTCTAGGAGAGTCTAATAACCCTAGTGCCCCACAACTGTGGGGAATTTTCTCCCCCAATAAACAAGAAGGGTTAACCTCTATGACTTTACATGAATTGATTACATTAATGATTCTCCCGATAGGAACATAGGGTACCAATGAAATACAATATATGAAATATACAAGTGAATAAATTCTAAATTTACAAATACATCAACACTAAGTTCAAAAAATTATAAAACAATACAGTGGAGAACTCTCTCATTCCAGGTGAACTAAGGTGCACCTTTTTCGTACTTAGTCAGGGAGGGCCAAAAAACGTTAAATTATCACCTACCCAATGCTCCTTCAAAAGTAGCATATAGCCTGAGTTTAACGAGTGTGAAGGAAGGCAATATCACTCGGAAAGATTCATTTGATTATGTGAAATGGGGCTTACAAAAGTAAAATCCATTCTTTATTCTTTAGGTTTTAGCGAGCATGAAAAATACATGTTTGGGTCCAGAGCATGAAAAAGAGAAAATTAAGCTCATACCGGGTATTCATTTTTTGTAAGTTTAGTCCCTTGGGTCCGTAAAAGTGATAAACCTATGCCTGAGAATACTCTTCTTAATTCCAAAAAAAAGAGAGTGCTCATTTTTTTCTATTATTCCACATCGTCCGAAAAAGTGATAAACTACCACCAATGTGGATGCCCGTTCACTTATTCTTAACGAGTCTGAACAAACAAGATTACTCAAAAGTCAATTCTATTTTGAGGAATCAGCCTTGAGCCTAAATAAACTCCATATATTTCCCATGAATTTTTAATGAGCCTAGAAAATTCAACTCGTGGTAGCCTTACTGTTTTTAACGAGCTCGAAGGAGAGAAGAAACAATGCTCTAAATGCAAAAAGAAGAGTTTCAGAGGCAGGAAAAACTAGTTCCAAGAGAGAGGAACAAACCTATGCATAATGCAAGGAACACGAGCAGGATAAACACACTCGGGGAATGTCTCCTCAAGGTAAAAGGTGTCAAGTTGTAAAGGAAAAATGGTGCAAGGTTGAGTGACGACGAGAACAGAGATGAGGGCTTATACAACGAGCTAAAAGCGCGGAAGTTAGCATCAGGCTCAAAAGCGGGAGAAGGGCACATGAAAATGTAGTTACAACTTGAACAACAAGGAGATGTCAGTAAACAGTTGTGAATCCAACTAAAAATATTGCCTCCAAGAAACAAAAACATCAGAATCACATTCAGAAGAAAAGATCTGATGCAGGTCACTTTGGCAAAAACACAAGCGACTTTGCTATATTCTACAAAAGGTGTAGCCAAGGAAGAATCAACGAAAGAGGAATCTATAGTACCAAGAACCAAGGGTTTGTGATCAATAATATTAAACTTAGAAGAAAAGAAAAAACCAACAAGGGAGATATATTCTGCAGGTACAAACTCGATATCATAGGAGTTGAAAAATTCATAAGAAAAATCAAACTCATCAGGATCACTGACTTGCTGATCAAAGATAGAGTTTGAAGACTCAACAGGACCAATAGAAGGAGATTGATCAACAGAAAGATCAGGATTATTAATCAAGTCAAGGTTAGACTTAGTCACAACTAAACCAACATCTAAAACAAGGTCAAACTATATCAAAGACTCTAGGAAGACTTCATCCAAAGGAAGGAGATCATCCGAGATAGGACACATGTCTAAACTTTCAAATGGATAGAGAGAGTGGAGATCAGGCTCCATAGTCTATATAGGATGACTCACTTGGTCAATTGCTGGGACCAACTCCCAAGAAGGTAAGCATGAAAAACAGAGGATCCTTCTTAGTAGAAATTGAACGCCAAGGACATGAGGCCACATAGCTCACTCGTGGTGGGGTAGTGTCTATAAAAGCATTGGGAATCAATAAAGGAAAGACCTGGTCTCTAGTTGGGTCAGGAGAGGGATCAAGAAAATCCAACTGATAGATAGTGACAATTTACTTGCCATGATTAAAGTACATCACACAAAATAATGTTGACACCACAGCCTGCATGGCATAAACATAATCATGCCCAAGGAGCATATTGAAGTCCATAGGGTCTTCTATCACCATGAAGTCAACTAAGACGATCTTCCCACCCTAAGTAACAGGTGTTTGACCAAGAATTCCCAAGAAACATTGGTAACTAAATAGCAGTTGGCACAAGGTTTGGAGATCCCGTGCCTCTCCAAGCATGAGAAAACAAAAAATAACTAAGGCTCCTTCATCAACAATACAATCTGCAATCATGTATTTTCCAACTTTGACCTTTATCTGGAAAGGTGCATCAAAAGGAAGGCACGGCTCAACTAGGTTATCCCAGTCAAAGGAAGCAATCCGAGAACTTGGTGGGGGTTCATCCGAAGCGATTTCAATGCCCCCTTGTTCAGTAATTTTTGAACTAGCAGTGAAGAAAATGTAACTAGCAGACGCTTCACTCTCCAAAGGTAGAGTGGGATTGATTGACAATGGAATCGATTCAACCGCTTCATGAAAGTCACTCTCTGAAGGAAGAATGGTATTGACCAAACATTACATTGGTTGAATCACATAAGGATCACTCTCCAAAAGAAGAGTGGGATGAACCAATGAATGGGAAGGTTCGACCACTAGATCTACAAAAGGTTGAGCAGGTTGTTGAGAAACTATAGGTTGTTCAGGAGCAGGAAATCCTTGATTCTTGGACCACACTCTTCGCACCTCTACGATAGTAGGGCACTGGTGAGTAAGATGATCTCCCTCACATAGCTTACAAGGTAACTTAAGTTTTCACTTCGAATGACTAGTTTTCTCAACGGTGTCAACACGACTAGCAGTGGTTGACTGTTTTCTCTCACCCTGATCTACAGAGGCTGAGATTTTTTCCCCAACATGACAACCAAAGGTTGGGTGACTAGGTCCAACCTGACTAAGAGAGTTTGGTTGCTAAAAGACTTCAATATGTTCAAAAATGGGATGACCATGAAACCAAACTCTTCGTACCCCCGCGATGCCAGGGTATAGATAAGTAAGGTGGTCTCCCTCACAAAGCTTACAAGGAAACTTTGGCTTATGTTTTGAACAGTTAGTATTTTTAGGAGTGTCAACATGACTTGCAATGGCTGACTATTTTTCCTCAACATGAACCACAGAGACTGAGAGACTTTCCCAGCAAGACCTGCATAGGCTGAGAGACTGGGTCCAACATGACTTGCAAAGGTTGGACGAGCAGGATTAACATTCTTTGCAGTAGTTGAGTGTGTGCCCCCAACATGACCTTCCCAGGCTGAGTGGATGGATCCAACATGACCTGCAGAGGTTGGATGGGGAGGTTCAACTTGACCTCAAGAGGTTGCACGGGTTCCCTCAGCATTGACTACAGAGGCTGAGTGACTAGATCCAACATGACCTGGAAATGTTGGAAGGATCCCAACAGCATGATCAATAGAGGTTGGACAATGAATATCAACTTGACTTGTAGAGGTTGAGTGCTTAGATCCAACATGACATGCAGAGGTTGGATACGTACCCCCAAGATTAACCACAGAGGCTGGGTGGTGAATATCAACTTGACTTGCAGAGGTTGAGTGCTTAGATCCAACTTGACCTACAGACGTTGGATAGGTGCCCCCGGCATGAACTATAGAGGCTGGGTGGTGAGGTTCAACTTTACTTGCAGAGGTTGAATGGGTTCCCCTTTCTTATGTGTCTTCTTCCTATTCCTCCTTTTACTTCTTTTGGACCATCAGTTATTAGTATCAGTACTTTCATCGCATGAGGTAGAAGGAGGAGGAGAAGCAGCTACAAGTGAAGGGGGAGCAATGTTTTGATTCCCTTGATATAATGAGCTTACTTGATCACCATCAGAAGCATTCAAGATAGTTGGAGTGGAAAACAACCACATCGGTAGCCCTAGGGTGAATCTAGGTAGATTCAAGGTGTCCATCAAAGGAACGCCAACATTCCCTGTGAGAGGAATAGTACAAGGAGTTCCCATCATGGGGATCTCTTGGTTGGTGTTAAAAGGGGTGTTAGCCATAGTTTCAAACAAGAAGACAAAGTCTGAGGTCTACAGGAAACCAACGGTACAAAGAACACACCACTAGAAAAATACCTAAGTATCAAACTAGGCAAACAAGGATTCCTTCTAGAAGAAAGTTGATAGATGGTTGCTTGGCATCCCTATAGATGTTCTTAGGGATTGGTGGAGGAATCACCAAACCTCCCTCCCACACCTTCTACCAGGGTTACCTTCCAATCCCATCCAAGGTAGACCATAAATAGCCTTCCGGTATACCTGTGTATCAACCCTAATGTCAGAGAGACTAAATCCTACCGCAAATATAATGAGAGCATGGGGCCCAAGAGGTGGTATTAACAATAGTCCCCAGATGCATAAAAATCATGATCTACGCTTGAACAAGGAATCAGAGGGTTATCTCCTTAGTACAGGTCCTCACGTGGCCTCATTCTTAATGCCTGTGTGAGAGGATATTGTCAGATACAATCAACATAGAGGAGGATTTACCTAGTGATTGGCCAACTACATCTGAACTCAAATACTTGTGGAGAGTTAAAACTCCCTAATCCACAAGTATAGCCTAAGCTAGTTGGTGTAGGAGCTTAAAAAATAAAACTTATTAATAATTTTTAATTATATCATTCCTTTTAATTGGTTGTTGTTAATCAGAGGTAATGGCGTAAAACTCGTATGGTATTTTGACTCAAAGTTGAAACAAAATGACTAAGCAAAGAGAAATGAAATGCAAAGAACAAAAACTATTCTCTCTCTTTTCAAATAGAAACTTGAAAGCCACAAAAGAACAATTTCTTTTTATTTTTTCAAAAATAATGATATCCAGTGCATTAAAGACAAAACCCTAATCTACATGCACATTAAGCAACTATATGTTCTTTTTCTTTTTCTTTTATAAATGCAAAAGAAAAACTACCTACAAACTAATGTATGCATATAACAAGAACAAATCAAAAGGAACTCTGCTATACAACCACCAAATAGACTCTAGAATGCCCTAAAGTCAGTATAAAACCTACTTAGAAGGAAGGCTTGCATAAGAGACAATTCAACTACTTTGGCACGGTTAAGTTAACCAACAAAAGAAGAAAGAAACAAAGACCAATAAGCTTTTGAACTTGGACAAAGATCACTAACAGAAGCTGACCATAAACATAAGCCAAAAATCCAACCAAGCAAAGGGGGGGGGGATGAGCAAAGAGAAAAAACTAATGCTATAAAAGTACTTACCCCATAGATAATGAACAACCAAAATGGATGACACTAACTACCTGGAGGTATGCACCTGCAGAGGACCCCAAAATACCTACCAAACAACCCACAACAGCAGAAAAAGGCACAAAAAATGAGGAAAAACATTGTTTTAGGGGCACATGTGAGTTTCCCTACTTACGGTTCATGTGCCATACATGGGTTTACAGTATAGCAGGTCATGTGTACAAACCAGACATGCAACTGTGTAGTCTACAACTTGTGTATGGATTGGAAAAAACCCAAAAAAGGCCAAAAGCTTCCTTAGGAAGGCAAGGGAGGTGTTCTATTAGACTAAGAAGATGTTCATAAGTGGAAAGAAGGACATGAAACCTTAAAAAATTCTAGAAGAAACACAGAGAAACCCCAAATAGATGAGTCACTCCCCAGCGGAGTTGCTGGTTCTGTTGTAAAGGAAAGATTCCTATGGCTAGGGTTTAAGAGGCCATCAATGTACTAGGGTTGAAAGAGAGATGCAAATGGTTCTGCAAGCATATATAAAAAATTTCAAAGATTGGAATGGTTCATACCTTGACAAACGAAGGTTGATCCAAGCATCCCTTCAATCTTCCTCTTTCTCCTCTTGATCTAGAGATCTGCAAAATGAATTATACCTTCCTCAAACCAATATGACTAAATGTAAAGCAATGATAATCAAATCAATATGAGAAACTAATCTGATCATCATAAACATCAAATCACAAATAGACATTCAAATACACATTGAAAAAAGATTTGGGAAGAATAAGGACATCACATCTTTATTAATCATGAAGAGAAGTACAAATATACCTTCTCTTCAAGTTGGGCACTTCACGAAACCTTGATCTGGTTCTGCTACTTCTCTTCTCCGAGGAACTCAGACTCCAAGCTCTGCAACACAAGGAGAAAGCTTCTAGGGAAAAGGTGTGAGCAAAGAGAGTCCCAGTTCCTCCAGCATAACAATGAAAAGATTCAAGTCTCTTCTCATGGACCTCCCTACCTCTATTTATACCTTTCTGAAGAGATAGGGTCGAAGACAAAGTAGTTACAACTGAAGGAGTCAGTTGCATAGCTATCCAAACTACCCGAATTTCGAAAAACATCTTTTTTTTACATCTACAGGAAACACACGTGGGATTCAGAGACAATAGTCGTGTGTTCAGAGTGTACACACACGTTGCAGTAACAATAGTCATGTATGACATTCGAGTTTCAATGTAAATAGTTGTGTATTTCAGAAATACGCAGGTATTATGTAGAACAATTCGTGTAGTGGAACACGCGGGTTTCCTTAAGGCAACTCGCATGTACATCAAAAAATCTCATTTGTAGGGTATATTTGGGAATTTTCAGGCTTTGGTGTATTCTAGAAAGTTTTAGCTAACTCAAATACCTTTCTAGCAGTGTAAAGAAGAGGTCAAACGAAGTTACAATAATCCAGATATGGATCCTCCAAGTTAGGTGTTTTTTCAGTGAATTTCATAAAGTGTCATCATGGAAGTGTCGACATGTGACGAAATCATGGGAAAGTGGTCACAAGAAGAGATGTGTCATTTTGGGCTATAACACTCACATATCCTTTTTGTTGTGGCCACTTGATATCAATCTAATGTAGCCAAACATACATGAGTTATTTTCTATCGAAATTCTTAGTTGGATTGAATCCTCTATGAAGGTGAAATGCTATCATCCCCATGAAATTCTCAAGCTCCACAACCATATCAATATTCACCACTCATTCTTTGGGGAATTGAACACATGATCTGGTAATGATCAATTTGTCGTGTAAATGGGCATATTACATGCATGGAATGCCATTAATGGCCTTGGTTTCCACTCTTTTACGGTTAATCGACTCATTTATGGCTCTTTTAAACATGGGAATGTTATTTTCCATATTTTCTAAAGAGTGTTTCACTCTTTGGAGACAAGGAGGCTCTCATTATTTTCCCCAGCCTCAACAATGTTGGGAAAACTATGATTCTTTATCAGTTTCACATGCGAGAAGTGGTTTCCACTGTTCTAACAATTGCATTTAATGTTGAAACCGTCCATTATAACAACATCAAGTTTCAAGTGTGGGATTTAGGTGGAAAAACCAATATCAAGCCCTATTGGTGGTGTTATTTTCCAAACAATCAAGTGATTATATTTGTTATTGATTCAAGTGATATTGACCAATTGGTCACATGAAAGGATAGATCCCTTATCATGCTAATTAACATAGTCAGTTGTGGATACCTTTCGAAACCCTGCATCTATTATTGTTCCTTCTCCTTCACCATTGTCAGTGAGATCGATGAGGTCTCCCAACTAACAACCTTTATCCCGAGACCATGTTTGTGATTCTAATAACGATTTGTTCATCAATACTTCCATGTCTCCGAATAATGAGATTTTTTCAAAGATTATTGACAAAATGAACAAGAAGACGAGGGAAAATTCTTACTATTTGCATGATGTTGAATTACAACCATAGGAGAGGATTGTCCATGAGATTGAAAGGATAACTGATGGTTTTGGTACCTAGGAGCAACCTGCGAGCATATTGGTGAATTGGAAATATACAGCTAAGTAACTTCTTATGTATGATTCAGCAGATCCTATGGAATGAAGTTATATAGAAAGAAGTGTTGGACGGTATTAGAGACCTATGTGTTTCAGTGACCTTGACACAATGAGATTTTTCATCATCAAAAGACTCAAAGAAGCTTAAACTATTACTATAATTTTTATTGGTTTTACAACAATTTGTAACTTGCAAATAGTGTTTTGTAAACTTACTTGTTTTCTTGGCACTTGTAATATTTATTTATGAATGTCAAATAAAGTTAAGTTGAATTTTATTGGGTGCACACTTGGTTGAACTTGACACCCTTCATATTTTAAGTCAAAATTTCAGTTGTTTTCAAATGGTGGAGTTGCAAGAATCCCTCGTAGGTCTCAACACTAAAATACTTGATTTGTTTCCAATAATTCATAGTTTAGATC
>LPNX010842406.1:193068-220381 GCA_001517045.1 Pseudotsuga menziesii | reverse complement strand
TTGTTTACATAGAAAACATTTAAACATTCATGCATAACTAGGCTAGTCATCAAAACATATAAACATAAAAGCATTGAAGCATAATGAGGTAATTCATATAAAAATTGTTTCATACTAACAACCTTGATATACATCCAAATACAAGTCATGAATTTATACATCTACTTTTTCTTTGATTTCTGTTTTTTTGCATTGAAATAACTGACAATAATTGGGATATTATCATCATCATTTGGTGGATTATCTACAAATCCATGTCCTGATAGTGTTTTTCTTTACATGCCCTCATGTATCATACTTCTTGTACGTCATTGACTAGGGCGTGAAGGCAGTTATGAAGGGGTGTGAACTACAACAACGAAAATGGGCATATCGATATGTTGAAATATTATTGAAATTAATAGTTCATCATTTTGATTAAAATTACAATATTTATCTTTACCTTCCTGTGTATATGTGACAGCTGGTGTATTAATTGTTTCTCTACTTGCTAATGCCTGTTGCGATTCACCCTCCTAAGCTTCACGGTCTTTGATCGAAAGAAGAAAATTTAAAAGTGTACGTCAGGAAATAAATATCTATAATCACAGTAGATATTTCTATTTCCAAAGCACACATACTAGAATGGCCACTCTGCTCCGTACTTTCATGGGACATGCACACCCCAACATCAGCTGGTGCGTGAAGAGTACCACTAGATTCAGTGTTGCAGTTGCACTATTGCTTAAAAGAAAACATAAATATTTAGTTGTGGGTGATATAATAAAAACTGAATAGACTTTAATAGTATACTGCAATGATGTGCTTATTCATTTTATTTACCTGCATCTGCGTCATTGGGGAGATTGGAGTCTGCCCCAAGATGTTTTGATATTCAATGACACTTTTAAAACCATACTTGAAACCAAGCTTTAGGTCTTCCTCAGTGGCAGCATCTTGGAACATATTTCTCTACAATGCATAACACATATAAAATTCCCTCTATCAAAAATAGATATTTGTTCGATACTTTGAAATAAATATTCCCCACAATTAATCATTTAATTAATACGATTCGAGCTCTTAGTTTTCTATAGCCACCCTGGCCCAGTCTATGTTTCCCGTGCTTTTACACTCTAGCCTTGGTTGCTTTGGACATGTCCGGTAGCCTATATATGAAAATTTTGAAAAACATTAGATATCATAATTCTTGCTTAAAACAAAAAAGAAAAAAATAAATGAGCATATTTCACTAAAAAGATGATATGTGTTGTGCCTTGCTTTTCCAGGCCGTGGTTGTTTTCCTTGTCTTTTAGAAAGTTCTCCTGTGCATCCTCTATGAGTTCCTTCCACTCTTTCTCTGGAACCATGGGAGGGCACTCATGCTTGAGCTCAAGTTGCAATTTATCCCTATATTGGGCCCTAGTATATTTTAAATTCTCACTGGCTAACTTTGCAACCACTTTCTTGTTGAATGTATTGCCGAACAAGTTTACCATGTGGTCTATCAATACATCTCTCTTTGTGCTATCTTGGCTATTCCACCTTGTGCGAATGGTGGGGCCAAACAGCTCCAATGCTTTGTCATTCAAATTCCTATAGAAAACATTGTTTATTGCAGAAACGTGTAATCAATTAATTTATAATAATTTATAATAATTTTGAATCTTGATCGAAACAAAAGCGTCATCCACCAGAAAGGTTAGATCTAGTGATCTGGTGCTTTTAACTCGTGTTTCTCCAGGAAACGTTTCCTGGTCATCTACAGTAGGTTCATTTCCGGAGTCATGTGGAGTCATAGGCTTTGTCTCATCATGATCTGGCATGTCATGCTGATCAAAATCGGTGCCCTCATCAATGGATTCGAGGCCAACTGGAGGATTGTCAAAAAGCCTCATTGGTACATTGCTTTGTCAGTGTTGTTGTTGCATTGGAGCATGATTTCTACCTATACCTGTCTCAACAATTTCTCTAGTCACGTGTTGTAAAAACTCCTACAAACTAAAAACTTTACTTTATCAGATCAGTTGGAAAAATAGAAAAAATAATATCAGATATGGAATCATGTCATAGATTAAAAAAATATGTGAAGATGCCACTTACCCTATAAGATTTTATTTGTTCTTTCATCTCTTCAATCCTTTCCCTGATCTCATGTGTCATGGGCCTTATGCAAGCCAAGGAGATCGTTTCTATGTTTTCCTTTTTCAGGGCCTTCTTTATAGTATCCATAGGGTCTATGGAATAGTAAATTTCATCCTCAAGCTCCTCATCACCCAGATGAACTGCACTAGACTAAATTCATCAAACAATAAAATTAAGAAAAATAATTTTAACATCATTCAAACATTGTTATTGTAATGAAATTTAGTTACTATTAAGAAATAACACTTACCTGATGCGGTGTTGTGGCCGATGACTTCCCACGGTCATCCCCTACTGATCTACTTCTAGTGGGTGATTGTCCATGGTTACCCTGGACCATGGAAGAAGCAGGTGCCTTTCCACGGTCCCCAACCTGACACAATAAATCAATCAATAATTCACCATAAGCACAGAAAAATGCGAATGTCAACAGTGGAAATCGAATGCTAATAGAAAAAATAGAAACATTTAGTTATTATATTTAACACTTACCCAATGGGGCACAGAGTGTGACCTTCCACGGTCACCCTGGACCATGGAAGCAGTAGGTGCCTTTCCACCGGTGCCACCCTAACACAATAAATCAATAAATAAACATTATGAAAATAATTGTAACATAATAAAAAATGAGATATTGCAATAATATTTATTTTTACCTCAGAAATAGAGGACACGCATTCTGTTCCATGACGAACATGGGCATGAGACCCCTGCCACAGTGTAATAAGCATGTTGTCACATGGAAATATTTTAGGGATTGGGTTTCTAGTTATTGTAGTCATATTTAGTTACTATATTTAGTTGAGTCAATAATTGTAACATCAACAAAAATGAGATATTGCAATAATATTTACTTTTACCTCTGATGGAGAAGATACATGTTCTACTCCATGGCAATGAGAAGACTCATGCCACAGTGTAATAAGCATGTTATCATATGAAAAATATTCATAATAAGCATGAAAAAAGCGAATGGTAACAGTGGAAATTGAATGTTAACAGAAAAAATCTCAACATTTAGTTATTATATTTAACACTTACCTGATGGGGCATAGAGTATGACCTTCCACGGTCACCCTGGACCATGGTAGTAGAGGCCATGCATTCTATTTCATGACGACCATGGGCATACCCCTGCCACAATGTAATAAGCGTGTTGTCACATGGAAATATTATGGGGTTAGAGTTTCTAGTTATTGTAGTCATATTTAGTTACTATATTTAGTTGAGTCAATAATTGTAACATAAACAAAAATGAGATACTGCAATAATATTTACTTTTACCTCCGAAGGAGGAGATACATGTTCTGCTCCATGGGGATGAGTAGACCCCTACCACAATGTAATAAGCATGTTATCATATGGAAATATTCATAATAAGCATGACAAAATCGAATGGTAACAGTGAAAATCGAATGTTAACTGAAAAAATTGAAACATTTTGTTATTGATGTCATATTTATTTACTATATTTAACATTTACCTCACAAGGCATAGATTGTGACCTTCCATGGTCACCCTGGACCATGGAAGCAGCATGTGGCTTTCGACTGCTGCAACCCAGACAAATTAAATCAATCAATAAAAGTTGAGTCAATAATTGTAACATAAAAAAAAAATTGAGATAAGCATAACAGTGTAATAAGCATGTTATCACATGGAAATATTCATAATATGCACGAAAAAAGTGAATGTCAATGGTGGAAATGGAATGTTAACAAAAAATCAAAACATTTAGTTATTGTAGTCATGTTTAGTTACTATATTTAGCATTTACCTGATGAGGCATAGCGTGTGACCTTCCATGGTTACCCTGGACCATGGAAGTCACATCTATTCAATTTAAGTTGTAATCGATCAACAACTCTTCACCTAAAAGTATTGTTTTTGTTGCACATAGAAATATATGATGTTTTTCACATCCCTCAAATTCTCAATTCGGTTGCTTAGTTGTTGTCACTGGCCATGTACTATTT
This sequence comes from Pseudotsuga menziesii, assembly GCA_001517045.1. NCBI lineage: Eukaryota > Viridiplantae > Streptophyta > Pinopsida > Pinales > Pinaceae > Pseudotsuga > Pseudotsuga menziesii. The sequence goes on along the minus strand of LPNX010842406.1, from coordinate 216,281 downwards.
ACAAAGCCAGCGATGTTTCCGGACACTTTTGGTCTCCCATCAATACACATAGTCTCCCCTTTGTTTTTATTGTGTTCTGCTAGTTGTATATAATTTGCGGCAACTCCGTATTTCCTCATGCTTCGAGTATATTGGACCAATATCAACCAGTTATTGTATCTTTATAATGATCCAACATAATCCATCAATTCAGTTATAGTGCCATAGCCGACCTTTATGCCATCCATGGAAAATGGCCCCAATCCATGTAAGGACAAAGGAGCAATGTGATACATCCTCCCATTGATGAAGAAATATGTGTCCACTTGAGGTAGCTTATTAGGTACCCATCGTTGCACTAGATGTCTATACCTAAAGGAAACCTCAATGTCACCTATGCTCTCAGCATCATAATTACATGACCCTCCGTCGGCAATAAAATATTGCATGTGTCTACGAAATCTTTTCCTTACCTTTTCAGATCTAGTTGATATAGAACCGGTAGATCTAGTACAACACGTATCACTTTCAACCTCTCCTAGTATATCTTCACCATCACTCAAGGAAGATAGATCTGATAGATACCTATTTGGTGGTACCTAGACTCGATAAAACAAGAATATAAGCTACCAAGTGGATATAATTTAGCATGTAAATATATTTACTTGTAATGTTTAATATCAGAAGTTTTTTCTTCCCAAAAACTTTACCAAAAGCTATTTTTATCTCAAAGGTGTAATTTCTTTTAGAGTTATTTATATTTGAATTATTTTCAAGTATAAGACACAATTTGATTTGGTTTGGAATTTGTTCACAACACGGATATAGAAGTGTGTTTCTTGGGCCACTTGACTAGTTAATGCATGCAAAGAGGTATGGGGTTCCCCCTCATATATATCATGTTGGGGATTCAATTTGGAATGGGCAGTGGTCATATATTTTCATTTATGGATTTCGCACCAAAACTCGATGACTTTAGTCTAACACTCCCTCTTCCACAGTGGTTTGATATGCAAGTTTCCTCGTGCAAGGTACTCCTCTAACTATGTGCCTGATTTTTTTTAAATAGGAAAACATTGTGAAATGTCACCAAATTTAGACCAACTATAGGTAGTCTTGAGAATTGGTGACATTTGGTGAATTGATGATTGTGGACAGACATATCCTAGAGATGTTCATTAATGACAAAAGAACTTTTGATGGGCATAGGCATGTATGATAAAGTTGGAAAAAGACTAAGTGGTGAAAAAATGTCCTAAAGTAGTAGTCTTATGAAAATGCCCACCATATTTCATAAGAAGGAGAAAATTCCTGCCATGGCTTGTCATCCCATAGTTGGTTGAAGTATCTATCGATCATGGCACCAGTTCTCAGAACAACTATTTGAGGAAGAAGATACAGGCCTCCCAAGAGAAGTTCTTTTTGGTCAAATTAGACAAGTTTCTCTAGGAGAATGCTCACCATAATTTGTGGCTTGGAAGAAATGCCCACACCATATGGGTATCCTGTAGGTGGTTGTGGTGTCTACTTGGACATGTTCTTACTTTGACCTGAATGTACCTGAGGCAGAAATTATGGATCTTCCAAAATAGGGTCTTAAGTAGCTTTTACATCATACTTCAGTAAAATGCCCACCGAGGAGAGAGAATGTAGTTCCAGAGGATGAAACTGGTCTTAATGGATTCATCTAGTTTTCCTCCATCCATTGGATGTCTTACACTCCAAGTTTGATGAAAATTTGAAATCACCTTTGAGGTATAGGGTTTCAATAAATTGACCAAGTGTCAAATCACAAGGTTGAAGAGGCATTTGGAAATGCTCGCCAAAGCCTGTATGAGTGATGATGAATTCATCAAAAGGTATAGGCATGTTCTTTAATGAACTGGCTATACATCCATGTTCTTATTTTTTCTTATGGTGACCACATGAGAAAAATATTAGCCTTCCAAAAGAGGTAAAAACATTAGCTTGCATATCCAAAAATATGAAAAATTGACTGAGTGTTGAAAATGGGAGGTTGAGATCCCACTTGGAAATGCACGCCAGAGTTTGGTCTTTACTTGATAAATTCATCATATGTTATGGGTCCATTCTTTGATGATTTGGGAATCCACTCATGATCTCAATTTCCCTTTGGGTGTTCACACATGTGAGATATGAGTCTACCAAAATGCCTCCTAGCACAGTAATGACTAGGGCCTGACAAAATTCACTAAGTGTTGAATTGAGCAGTTTGAAAGACCATTTTAAAGTGACTGCCAGAGACTGTTTGTTTGTCAGTAAGGTTTTAAGGTGACATGTTCTTGTTCCTAGTTGAGGTGGATACCTAGACATACCCTCATTTTTTTTAAAGATGGTCTAGATGTGAAAAATATAAGTTTGCCAAAAGTTAGAAAAGTATTCTTGTACAGTCTTGGTGAAATAAAAGAGTAAGCTACACGAAATTAATAAACAAAAATTTATAAAGGGAATCCTGCATATGTTGAGAGGGATTTTAGGATAGTATTTTGGAAGATATGATGTAATCGAAATTACACAGCATATATTTAAGGAAGAAATCCTCTCAAAGGGTTTAATGAAAACACGCACATGCTACAATATTCTTGATAACCTTCGGACTCTTTGAGATATGCCAGACAGAGGAGACCACACTAACTACCATGGTATATGCCAAACAAAGGAAAAAAGATATAAGTGTCATTGAAAAATAATACTTGTATCAAATGTGTCTTTAAAGAATAAAGAGGTATGAGGATCAATTTACTGGAGTCAATTCAAATTATAGCCCACGAATCCGAGGGAACTATACATTGTTCCAAAATCCAAACCAGTAAATGGGAAAATCTTGCAAAGTGTGTTGTAATTCAGGTAAAAGTGAGCATAAAAATTTTAAAAAAATGCTTCTTTAAAAGAGAAATAGGTCTTAGGTCTAGTTGTACCTAGACATTATAATTGCAGCTCCTATGGCACTCTACAAAATGTTTTAGACCCATAATATAAAAAAATCACAAAAGCTTTAAAAGTGTGCCATAATCCATGTAAAACTGACAACCAAAGAAAAATTAAATGCGTCTTTAAAGGAGAAAGATGTCTCACGTTCAATTTTTTACAGAATCAATTCAAATTATAGCTCATAGATGACTATGTTCTAAACCATTAAATAGAATAAGATTACACAAGCTTGCACTCTATAGAATGTTTCAGACATATAATAGAATAAAAAAATTTAAAAAAACTTGTAATTTGTGCCATAATCGAGGTAAAACTAATTATTAAAGAAAAATTAAATGCTTAGAAGAAACACGTCTTAGGTTCAAATTTTTGACATAATCGGTTGAACCAGCTCAGATTATAGCTCCTACGGGACTCTACACACTGTTCCGCACCATAAAATGGAATAAAATTACAAAATCTTGCAAATTGTTCCATAATTCAGAAAATTATACAAGAGCACGACTGGCTTGCAGTGCTCAACCCATATGTCTTTTCCCCGAATTTAAGGAGGAGCTTCAGATTCTCCAATAATAGAAAACCTTTACTAGATCCACCGATAATAGAAGCGATGGTGGCACAGTAAAAAAATTATAATTTCAGTATGACTGTACCGAATCCGTATTGGTTCAAAAATTTGACGTATTTTTCCCAAATTCCTACGTTGCTAGGGTTAATGGGCTTACATAATTCATTGGGCCCTTTGTTATCCTCTGGACTGCGGTTGGATTTCCTCCCCTAGGAACCCCGGTATCCTCTGGACTGCGGCCAGATTTCCTCCACTAGGAACGTCGGTATCCTCTGGATTGGTATCCCCTACTCCTCGATTTACCACTGCTCTGCTCATCAAATTACCAATTCTCTAGATGCTGCTAATGAACTAGTGTGCAGGAGTGAACTTGTTCATTGTTGTTTTTCTAATGAGCTAGTGCGCGAGTGTTTTTGAATTCTATGTTTTTTGTTTGTTTATTTACATATTTTATATTTTGTGTTTTGTTTTGTTTTTTTATTTTGCATATTTACCTTTTGTTTAGTTTATTTTGGGTTTTTTTTATTTGCATATTTTATATTTTTTTGCATTTTAAATTAATTATAGTTAAACAACTCTATGTTTTTAATTTACTATAGTTTAATTTTAATTTAATTTAATTTAAATACGATTTTGTCATAATTTGTATTGGTTGCATTGCTTATAGTGAGATCCTATACAGAAGTCCCTTCAAGGATGAATACGATGATGATGACGATGAGCATCATGATCATGATGACGATGAAGAAAAAGAAGATGATGGTGATGATGACAACAATGACGATGATCATCGTAATCATTATCCTCATCATCATCCTTTTCATCGTCATCACCATCATCTAATTCATCGTCTTCATCAATATCATCATCATCATTGTTGTCACCATCATCATCATCGTGATCTTCTTCATCGTTGTCATCTTCCTTATCATCATCATCTTCATCATGAACGTCTTCGTTATCACCGTCATCATCTTGATCATCATCATCATATTCGTCATCATTAGCATCTTCATCTTCATCATCTACATCATTGTCATCCAATTCATCGGCATCTCCATTATCATTATCATCATCTTCATCATCATCATCTTCATCATCGCAATTTTAGGGGGAGCTCAGTGAATGAACATGTCTACATGATAGGGGGAGCAGCCAGTTGAGTGAAAAATTAAGGATTGCTCCTAACACCCATTCCAAGGACTAATCTGACAATTCAATATGATCCGAGGAAGTAGTCAAAAAAATACAACTTATTAGGCCCTGTGAAGCCTCTTATTCTTATATTTGTGCACATGAAGATTCAAGACTTATGTACCTAGTCCAGTGTCTTAAAAGAGGAAGATCCAAACTGATCATTTTGGTATTTCCATAAAGTGCATCCTTTATAGTGGTGAATAATCACTCATAACCATTCTATTATAGTGTTGGCGAAGCTCAGAACAATTTAGTGAAGACCAAGGTAAAGATCTTTTCATTGCATCTTCATCTTCATCAGCCTATTCATCATCATCACCATCACCATCATGATCATCTTCATCATCATCATCATCATCATCCTCATCCTAATCATCATCATCATAATCATGATCATCATCTTCATCATCCTCATCCTAGTCATCATCATCATCCTCATCCTCCTCATCATCGTCCTCATCCTCGCTGTCATCATCATCATCATTGTTGTTGTTTTCGTCGTCATCACCACCACCATCATTGATCATCATCATCATCTTCATCAGCATCATCATCATCATCGTCGTCATCATCTCCCTCTTCCTAATCAAAATCTTCATCATCATCATCATCATCATCATCATCATCATCAGTTTCATCACCACCATCATCATCATGTTCATCATCTTCATCACCACCACCATATTCATCATCATCATCAACATTTTCATCATCATCATCATCCTCGTCCTGCTCATCCTCATCCTCATCATCATCATCATCATCATCATCATCATCATCATCATCATCGTCATCATCATCATTTTCGTCATCATCATCCTCATCCTAGTCATCATCATCATCATCATGATCGTCGTCATCATCATCATCATCATCGTCATCATCATCATCATCATCATCATCATCGTCGTCGTCGTCATCATCATCATCGTCGTCGTCGTCATCATCATCATCATCGTCTTCATCATGTTCATCACCACCACCATCATCATCATCATCTTCATCATCATCATTTAATGTTGATTTATGTTCATCTATGTCTCCTTCCCAAAGGTTTGAAAATGATCTTATTTGAGGAATTTTGTGGAAGCACCTTTCAGGTTAACTGGTCAACAAGTTTTTCCACCATGGAGCCATCGGATGGAGAGTGGGTTTTGATCTACGGTGATAGGTCTTTCTGTATATTGAAACATGCAACAGCGGAATAAGAGTAAAGTGTGTTAAACTTCAACAGTTCAAATTTGGGATGGTGAATATCGACGACGGAAAGTGATTCCATGGAGCGGAGATGCGAGGAAGTATTTATTTTTGAGATTTGTGAAGTCCATTAAATGGGAATAATGTTGGAGGGTCGATATCGACACAAGGCGATATCAATGGACCTAAATCATTTCACGTGGTGAACCTGCTCGAAGGGAGAAACTTTTTCAAATCGAGAAAAAGGTTAATCAGTGAGAAAATCGGATGGTTGAGATGAAGGCGAAGATATATCTGCAGTCTTAAACAATTCCACAGATTGAATTAGTGTGGAGAAATTTTTGAATTCAATCCGCGGAAAGTGGTAGGGGCTATGAAGATCTATGGTCAGAACAATATGTTGGGTAGATCAACGTGTGAGAAGCATTGCGCAATCAAAATTTGTTCACTCGTTCAGATGAAAAAGGGTTAGTATAATGTTAAATTTCTCAAGGATGAGCGATCCCGATGAAGGTAGTTTAGAGATCGATGGCTGATATTGATCTCCCCAAATCAAGGTGTGCAGGTTGATAGTGTTGAGTTTTTGGGTATGAATATTTGGTGTATCGAGGGCTTAGATCACAAAGATGAATAGATCTACGGTATTGAATGCATGGAGAAACACGAGGGTTATGCAACATAAAAAAACTATAAAAAAATATAAGTCGAGAAGACGCCCTCACGTACAATCTACCTTCCCGACAGTTAATTGATTTCCCCAACGCCATTTGTGATACACCCACAAGATAAATCATCCCCGCGGCAGCGCCATCTCGCCCAAAACTAGATACCCGTCGTATGGCTGGCATGTGAAATCAGAAATATATCATGAAAATATAAGAAGTGGAACAGCGAATCTAATCGCCACACATAGCAAGGGAAACATAGCGAAAGAATGGTTCTGATATCATCATCACAAGAGAAAAAAGGTCGTCACATGATTGAAAGGGCCAGAACACATCCATTCCATGTGCCTTGAAGTGTATGGTTGAACAATCTACTCGACGATGAAATGTGCAATATGTTGACGGGTCATCCCCTTGTCCAGTTTTCCAATCCTATATAAACACCACCTTTCAGAGCCATTAAGGTGCATAGGATGAGCTAGTGTAAAAGAAAACTCAAGGTATCATTCCGCCAAGAGGTTCTAAGTATTATAATATATTTACAATGGAAATTTGGTTTGAGAATCTTGGTAGTGTAGGTGTGTTGTTGGCTGGTGAGCTTGATTCCAAGCTCATCTATCACCCTGGTTTTTCACACCAGGGAAGCACCAACCATTGGGGAGTAGACATCATACACCACTTTGAGAGATGCACATATTTTCTATGGGAGTGAATTCTCGTACTGGAGCATTAAGGGCCCAAATTCTTCGTCGTAGCTTTCATGAACCCCATCCCCCAACCTTTTGTAAGGTGGTGAGGAGTACTTGAATGACAAGTCACTGTAGAAGTTTGTTTCTACCATAATAAAGGGGGGAGCTATGAAGAAAGCTGAGCACGAAATGGATATATATAAACTCCTTTGCCAGCTTTGAGCCCATGCAAAAAGGTTCCTTTGAGCGTGGAATGAACACAAAGGGAAAGGACATGTTCCTGACTCAATAGATGGACAAGTGGTTGAGCCCAGTCAAAAATGAGCCACTAGAAGCATCTTGAGACGTCATTTTCACTTCCCGCAAGTTCACAACCAGAAATTTCGTGCTGCCATCCAGACCAAGCACGTGCATTTTCTCCATGATATTTGTTTAAATATATGTAAATCGTGGCAGAAGTACCATGCTCTAGTTGTTAATGTTTGATTATGACTGTAAACAATTTCAGATCCTATTTCGAGGATTAGACTCGGGGTCTGAGAAATTATAAAAAGGATCCCCACTAGGGATCAAATTTGAAGGACAGGGTCCCATTTCCTTTTGAATATTAATTTTCAGAGAATTAGCCACCAATTATCTTACTCCTTATTGAGTTACAAGTGGTTTCCATTTTGATACATTGAGTTTCCCTAATCTTTATCATGATAATGGGGCTTGTGTTTGTTGTTGATATGTATATATTCTATTACCATTACTCATTGTATATCACATTGATGTAAGGATGAAAAATAGAACTTGGGGATGCATAACAACAACCCTCACTTTCATAGATAAATTCATAAAATCCAAAAGCCAAAGAAAATATTTCAGGGTTACACATTACAATTTACAATTCTCATAAGGAAAAGAAAATCACTTACTTGATCCAACTGTAGTTCTGGAAGCAAGATATCTAATACACCACCCCGTGAACAAGAATGAATCGTCGCTCTAGCAGCAACCATACCTGCAAATGCCCAAGTAAGACCAAACCCTAAAATATCCAAGGTAAAAAACTCTTGAAGAAAAACTACAACAATAGAGTTTACCTCGAGTTGCCATGCCAAAATTGCCAAGGTTTCCATGCAAAAAACAATGAGACCGCCCAACTATACAAAATCCACCCTTCCATGACGAAACTTTTCAGAAAATGTGGTCAAAATTGGACCCAGCAGCCTTAAGAGAATTGGTCCCAGTAGCCGTAGTCAAAATTGGTCCCAGCAGCCTTAGTCAAAATTGGTCCCAGCAGCCTTAGTCAAAATTGGTCCCAACAGCCTTAAGAGAATGCCCGACACAATTCATGGTTTGAGAAGAATGCCCACACCATGGTACAGTCCTATAGCTAGTTGGTTTGGCTACCTATTCATGATTTGATTTTTCTTTAATCTTGAGGAGAAAGATACAGGCCTTCCAAAACAAGGTTTTTCACCGTGGATGCAAAAATGGCTAAGTAGCCTCAGAAAGATGCCTGCCCTAAATTATGGGTTATACTAAATGCTCGCAGCACATGGGGGTCTTGTAGATTGGTCTTCGAACTACCTGAACATGTATTCAGATTGTCTTGGGAGTGGATGAAGAAAACGTTATGGACCTACCAAAAGGGTGTTTTAGGAAAATTAGACCAAATTGAGAAATTTGTCTAAGTATGGACTTGGTGTTAAATCTGCCCAAGTGGCCTTAAGGAAATGCCTTCCATGCCTCATAGGATGATGTGAAAAATGTATTGAGAATGTGAGTATCTAGAGTGTTATATGGAGCATACAACCATGTCACGTGCCTCACCAAACTACAGCATATATTTAAGGAAGAATTGGTCCCAACAGCCTTAGTCAAAAATGGTCCTAGCATCCTTAAGAGAATGCCCGCCACAATTCATGGTTTGAGAAGAATGCCCGCACCATGGTACTGTCCTATAGCTAGTTGGTTTATATACCTATTTATGATTTGATTTTTCTTTAATATTTCTTGAGGAGAAAGATACAGGCCTACCAAAATAGGGTTTTTCACCGGTGGATGCAAAAATGGCTAAGTAACCTTAGAAAGATGCCCGCCCTAAATTATGGGTTAGACTAAATTCCCACAGCACATGGGGGTCTTGTATATTGGTCTTCTACCTACCTAACCATTTCTTCATATTGTCTTGGAAGTGGATGAAAAAAAAGTTATGGACCTTCCAATAGGGTGTTTTAGGCATATTAGACCAAATTGAGAAATTTGTCTAAGTATGGACTTGGTGTTAAATTTGCCCAAGTGGCCTTAAGGAAATGCCTGCCATGCCTCATAGGATGATGTGAAAATGTATTGAGAATGTGAGTCTCTAGAGTGTTTTATGGAGCATACAATCATGTCACTTTCCTCACCAAACTACAGCATATATTTAAGGAAGAATTGGTCCCAGCATCCTTAGTGAAAAATGGTCCCAACAGCCTTAAGAGAATGCCCGCCACAATTCATGGTTTGAGAAGAATTCCCACACCATGGTATTTTCCTATAGCTAGTTGGTTTGGCTACCTATTCATGATTTTATTTTTCTTTAATCTTTCTTGAGAAGAAAGATACAGGCCTGCCAAAACAGGGTTTTTCACCAGTGGATGCAAAAATGGTTATGTAACCTCAGAAAGATGCCTGCCCTAAAGTATGGGTTAGAGTAAATTCCCGCGGCACATGGGGGTCTTTTATATTGGTATTCATCCTACCTAACCATGTCTTCATATTGTCTTGGAATTGGATGAAGAAAACATTATGGACCTGCCAAAAGGGTGTTTTAGGAAGATTAGACCAAATTGAGAAATTTGTCTTAAGTATGGACTTGGTGTTAAATCTGCCCAAGTGGCCTTAAGGAAATGCCCGCCATGCCTCATAAGATGATGTGAAAAATGTATTGAGAATGTGAGTCTCTATAATTTTGTATGGAGCATACAACCATGTCGCTTGCCTCACCAAACTGCAACATATAGCTAAGGAAGAATTGGTCCCAATAGCCTTAGTCAAAAATGGTCCCAGCAGCCTTAAGAGAATGCCCACTACAATTCATGTTTTGAGGATAATTCCTGCACCATGGTACGTTCCTATAGCTAGTTGGTTTGGCTACCTATTCATGATTTTATTTTGCTTTAATCTTTCTTGAGGAGAAAGATACAGGCCTACCAAAACAGGGTTTTTCACCGGTGGAGGCAAAAATGGCTAAGTAACCTCAATAATACGCCCACCCTAAATTATGGGTTAGAGTAAATGCCGGCATCACATGGGGGTCTTGTAGATTGTTCTTCGGCCTACCTAACCATGTCTTCAGATTATCTAGGAAATGGAAGAAGAAAAAGATTTGGACCTGCCAAAAGAGTGTTCTAGGCAAATTAGAACCAAATTGAGAAATTTGTCTAAGTATGGACTTGGTGTTAAATCTTCCCAAGTGGCCTTAAGGAAATGCCCTCCATACCTCGTAAGATGATGTGAAAAATGTATTGACAATGTGATTCTCTATAGTTTTGTATGGAGCATACAACCATGTCACTTGCCTCAACAAACTACAACATATATTTAAGGAAGAATTGGTCCCAACAGCCTTAGTAAAAAATGGTCCCAGTAGCCTTAAGAGAATTCCCACCATAATTCACGGTTTGAGAAGAATTATCGCACCATGGTACCGTCCTATATCTAGTTGGTTTGGCTACCTATTCATGATTTGATTTTGCTTTAATATTTCTTGAGGAGAAAGATACAGGTCTGCAGAATTAGGGTTTTTAGTGGTGAAAAACAAGAAATTCAAGGGGCAGTAGTTGATATCCAAAAGATGGATGCTTGAAATCCTATAAAACCTGATGTCATTATAAGAAGTGTGAGACAAGCCAAAAATAAAAAATTCCTAGATGATCGAAATCCAACATTGTATGCAAAATGGTGAAAGAAACTTATGTTGCAATAAGCATTTCTAGTCATCTTGCCGTACTGAAAATTTATTCTATTATGCTAACATTTATGTTACCAAATTTTGGAAATGTATCAAATTATGGAAGCCATATTAAATATTTAATTTTTGTTTTCAGTAATAAAATTACAGTTGTTTTCTGTGTTTGCTTATATTTTCTATCTTTTTTAGGCCAATTCTATAGGTATTACAACTTTGGGTTATTCGATGAAATTTGTTTGCATGAGTAGAATTGTATGGCATTGTTCTAGAATTCAAAATTAACGGTTTCATTAGATAAATAAAATTACATAAATACAGCAATACATAGCATCAAAATTTTCATAAACAACTCAAGAGTTCTCAATCCATCGTCCCCATAATATCCCTATAATATCAACAGTTCAAAGCAAACAACTAGGATCTACCTATGTCACCAAATCTACTGACTTCTCATATCCATTAATCACTATCACTCTTTTAATTTCTTACAAATTCAAATATATATGCCTACAATACACAAGTTAAGTTTTCAATTTTGATATTCTTAACTTTCTGGCTTGTTATGTACACTTCTTGAAAAGTTAAATTAAAAATTACCATTCACATTAAATGCATCAAAAACATATACAATATTGTCGAGAAATACACACACACATATATAAATTTATGTATCAAAACTTGAAATGTATTTACATACACATCATATATAAATAATGTTATTCCATAGTTCTAGGCTGTTTGGGAGGTTTAGGCTGCAAGTCCTCCTTTTCTAGAGAAGATAAATTTGTACATTCTAGTCTCTTGGCTTGTCTAGAAGCTTCTAGTTCTTCAGAAGCTGCAGCAGGTGCATGTTCTGATTTTTGTTCTAATTCTTTCACTTTTTTTGCACATTTGTGCAAACTTTCTCTCAATTTATCGTTATCTTGGATGTACTTCTTCATCAATTCCACATTCTTCTTATTTTTATCTTCGTGTTCGTTTTCCTTTTGCTGAAGACAATCATTTGCACGTTTCAACTCAGATTGAATTTGGGTCAAATTTTTCCTGAGCTGCTCTGTCTCTGTCTCCAACGCTTTTTCCCTCAATTCTGTATTTTCTGCAGTATATGCAATTGCTACTCGCTGAAGCATGTTGTTCTTCTGCAGAGTGGCAATTTGGGATTTCAGATATTCTATCTCAGAATTACATACCAAATGTTGTGATTCTCTATCCTCCAGTATTTTCAATCTGATCTCTTTAATCTCATCATCCCTCTCATCTAGCTTCTTTTCCATTGTTTCTTTTATGGTTGACCATGCAGAGAGATCAACTCCAGCATTCATTGCTGCACTAGCATCCATCAAGGACTTCTCTCGAATTCTCAAGAAGGCATGATAGCTTTGTAACCCCTTTTTGACTTGTGCATGAGCTTGTATTGCATTAAAAGCTATGTCCAGTGCCTTCTCTTTGTTTTGCAGGGAACTCTCATACCTTACTAAATCCTGTTGGTGTGCTGACATATCATAAATTTCACCAGAAATCAGATGCCTACTACGTCCCTTACCAATTTCAGATTCTTTTAACTTTTCAACTCCTCCAATCTGTAGTTCTGCAGTAATATTTTCAAGTTCAACTATTTTCCCTTTTAACTCTTCATCTTTCTTAGCAATTATGTTTTTCATGTTTTCCTCTTTTTTTCTATATTCATTTATCTCAATTTGATGTTTATTGTACTATTCAGCAAGGCTGTTTTTAAAGTCACCCTTCATTATTTCAATTATTATGTTTAAATAATTGACTTCAATGGTAAGTATTGCTTCTTGGTCGATAACAATCCTTAGAGGGGGAATTTCCAACACCTTCAGTCGATGTTTCAGCTCATCTTCCTGTCTCTTTATGGTTTCTTCATCTTTCTTCCAAAAAACCATAAATTCTTCTCTGCATTTCTCATTTTCCTTTGTAAATTCATCCTGAATTTTCTTTAGTTCCTTATTCAAAGACTAAAGAACAGAGTCCTTGCCTACTATTATCCTTCTCAAACTGTCCACAGTATTCACAAGGGATCCTTGCAATCTTGCAATTTCGTGTAAACAGGGAAAAATTTTAGGAAGCTTCAAACAATGGAATTTGGCAACTTTTTTTTTTGGAAAAAAACCATTGAAAAATTCCTCCTACCTCAAAGAGGTCCACCATTTGCAAATTTTTAATAGAAGATTCTATAGTATTGACGTGTTATGTTTCTAACCTTGCAATTACCTGTAAAGAGTGAAAAGTTTAACAAGGCTTCAAAAAAAGAAATTTGGCAACTGTTTCTTTTTGAAAAATAGCATTGAAAATAGCGCCTAACTTTAAGAGGTCCTGAATTTGCATCTGCTTAATCCTACATAGTTATACGCTTTGTACTGCAGTAAGATACCAATACGAAAAGTTTTTTCTATGAAATTCAGCTTCTTCTTTGAAATGCAACATTTTATCAAACAGTAGCTTAAAAACAGTTTTACCATCAAAAAAATATTTTGGAGAGGAAGCTTTCTCAACTATGAACTGTGGAGGTGTATATATAACAAGTGGCATTTATGCACGAGCATAAATATCACCATCACTATGCTCCTCATGTTCATTAAACTCAACATCATGCATCTCGTTTACATTTATTTCTCTGCCTTCATCTAATCCTGCCAGAATTGAAACAGCATTAAATTCTTCAGGGTCACTTCCCATACCTTCTATACAGTACTCAAAAGGCTCTTTAGGGACTTGTACATTGTCCTTTGGAGATTGTTGAGGAACTTCTTGGTTAATTTTGTCCATTTTCGACCTCTTAATGTATGTATTTTTAAATCTGCTTCCTTCTACAGTGCTAGGTCGATATAAGTCAATCATTGTTTTTAGTGTGCCAAGGTAATTGAACTTCACTCTCTTCATTTTTCTCTCCTGCATTGCAAAATGCAATTTTTTTTCCAATAGATGAGGGACATCTATGGCCAAGTCTTCAATCCAATGAATCACCAACTTCATACAATCTACTCAAATATCTTGCTTGTGGTGATTCATAATTGTCCTAAGTACAATTTGAATTAAGGTTTTGTACAGTCCTGGTGGAACATCTTGAGTCTTTAAACAATTATGGGCAACCTTAACCATTTTTCCACATATTTTGTTTTCCATTTCACCCTTTTCTACTTTGAGGGTTTTCTTGGTGGTCAACATTACTCCCCCCCTACATGGAACTTTCGCTGCACCTGACAACAAATCAGGGTCCAGACAAACCCTCCTCCCAAAAATAATCAATTCCTTGGACTCATCATCATAACTAGAAATGGAATTATCTATCTCTTCATTGTTGAAATTGAACTGACCGAAAAGAAAACGATGCACTCCTACTCTAATCAGGACATTTAGCATACATTCTAGCCAGTTGGTTCTTTCACTCCATGCCTCAGCGCTCTCTTCGAATTTTTTGACAGTGAACCTCTCAGCAACTTTAGAACCCCATGTTTCAATTGATGGCATGGAAGATGAGGCTAATGCTTCAATTTTGTAGGATGATGGCACGCTCAGAAAGGAATAAGGGGATGCACGCATAAGATGCATGCGAATGCACGCACGGGATACCAGCACGCTGACTTTTCCAAACTAAAATAAAAATTACAAATGTGTTTAGACATTTCCAAACTATAATAAAAGTTACAAATGTGTTCTGGCTTTTGTAAACTATAATAAAAATTACAACTGTGTTCAGACTTTTCCAAACTATAATAAAAATTACAAATGTGTTTCAAGTCAACCATACACAACTTACATTTTCAATTTCAATATAGTTAACTTTCTAGCATGTTAAGTATACTTATTTTTCTAGCATGTTAAGTATACTTATTGAAAATAAGAAAGTAAGAGTAAATAATAGAGTAAAAATTTGGCATTCTAACTATTCTAGAAAAATAAGAGTAATAGAGTGAGTAATATAATAATATTGTAATATTCTTCTCTACATGTTTTGATGTACTCTCAAACCAAACCCCCTATTAAATGTTTATAGTAAATGTTTTTGGAAATTGGATGGCTAGATATATTGAGAAGACTATCCTTGTGTTAGTTT
Source organism: Pseudotsuga menziesii (assembly GCA_001517045.1). NCBI lineage: Eukaryota > Viridiplantae > Streptophyta > Pinopsida > Pinales > Pinaceae > Pseudotsuga > Pseudotsuga menziesii. The sequence goes on along the minus strand of LPNX010842406.1, from coordinate 201,010 downwards.
TATATAACCTAACATCGTATGCTCACAGTCGACCTATGAAAGGTGCAATTTTAGCCTTTTTTTATAGTTATGGACACTTGGTGTAAAATGCAAGCCATAAGCATAAAAATGCAAGCTAGGAATGCATAGCAGTTAAATTGAACATGAATGAATAAAATTCCAAGTATCTTGGCCAAATTCAAAAAAAATGACTGAAATTCTAAGTTTCATAAAAAACAGTGTGTAAATATTCAAAAATGAGTTTAGGAAAATGCACATCATAGTCTGTACAATTGTCATAAGTTGAAACTAAAACCATGGGTTTGAATATAGATATATTTTTGACAAAAGCCTCTTTCCTTTTTTTTAAATTATGTTTCATTTGTCCAAAGTTAAATTGACAAAATGACAATTTTTGTGTTTTCAACCTAGTTTTACCCAGATCACAAAAATGCCCGCACATCCCTAAGTATTGAGTATTTTTGAGTGATTTTAGTTGGAAATGGTATCTTTTACTATCTTCCACATTATTATACATTTATTTTTTCAATTTTGGTTCAGAAAGTGCCTATTGTGAAAAAACACCACATGGTTGTCTTGTATTTATGAAATATCTACTTACATTAATAAAAATGCAAGCCAAACCCTCCTATTAAATGTTTATAGTAAATGGTTTTGTAAATTGGATGGCTAGATATATTTAAAATACTATCCTTGTGTTAATTTTATATAACCTAACCTCGTATGCTCACAGCCGACATATGAAAGGTGCAATTTTAACCTTTTTTTACTATTCTGGACAGTTGGTGTAAAATGCAAGCCATAAGCATAAAAATTGAAGCTAGGAATGCATAGTAGTCAACTTGAACATGAATGACTAAAATTGCAAGTATCTTGGATAAATTCAAAAATAATGACTGAAATGCTAAGTTGTTCGTAAAAAACAGTGTGTAAATATTCAAAACTGGGCTTAGGAAAATGCACGTCGCAATCCGTACAATTGTCATAAGTTGAGAATAACACCATGGGGTTGAAGCTAGATATATTTACATTCATTAATAAAATTTTATACTGTTATGTGTAATCTATATGGTGAATTCTACTATTTAATGCATATGAATTATGTATTTGTTTTATTCAATTATTTCTGGTATATTATTGTTTTGTTATAATTGGTTTTTCTTTTCGAAAATTTTTTTCATTGTATAGAAATTTGTAAGTTTGAAACGATAATATACATTTACTAGCATGTGGGTTATTGTGAAGATGATTTTATACTGTCTTCAAAATGTCCGAAAAACATCTTATTATAGTCTTCTAGATATGGTTGGATTCACCATACAACACTCTCGAGATCCACACTCTCTGAATATTTTTCTCATCATCCTATGAGTTGTGGCAGGCATTTCCCTAAGGCCATTTATGTAGATTTTACCAATAATTCCATACTTGGACAATTTTTTATCTTCTCCTAGGCTCGGTCTAATTTCCCTAAACCACATTTTCCGGGCTACTTGGACCAATATTCCCAAACTTAGCCAATTTCCTGATTTTAACTAATTTGGTGTATTTCTCCAGAACGATGCCATAATGCAACAATGATTTCAACTTCATTTCACATCATCATCTATGCCATGCGGGAATCATCCTTAGTGCAAGCATCAACCTTAATGCGGGCATCACTTATCCCCTTTAAAACACTTAGCCATTTTTTCTTTGTCTTTAGAATGCAAATTAACATTTTTCTTCTATTTTCGCAGGTTGATATTTTCCTTATCTAGTCACCATAAGAAAAACCAAGAGCATGGATAGATATCCATTTCAATAATGAACAGGAACATATCATCTGATGAATTTTATCATCAAAGGAACACCCCCTTTCGATCATTTCGAAGTGGTCTCTCAAACTGTTTGTCTAACACTTAAGCAGTTCTCTTCAAACCCTAGGTCACCAAGGTAGTTTCATTTTTCCTTCAAATTTTGCAAGTGATATTTCCAATGGGTATAGTTCAACAAGGTGAGTCCATAAAAACCACTTTCATCTTATGTAACTTCTTTCTCTCTCCTAGGTGGGCTTTTTCTCAAGCGGTGAATATGGCTAAGAGGCACTTTTGACAGATTGATATCTTCTTCTTGAAAGACTTTTTGGTCAGGCTAATTATATGGTTGGATGGCACCATACAAGTTTCTAGAGATCTACACTCTCATAATATTTTTATCGTCAACCCATGAGCTGTGGTGGGCATTTCCCTAAGTCCTGTTATGCATATTTTACCAATAATGAATACTTGGTAAAAAATTTATCTTCTCCTATGCTTGGTCTAATTTCCCTAAACCACAGTTTTGGCAGGTCCATAAATTCTTCTTCAGTGTCTCTTTGGACAAACTAAGACCATGGTTGAGTAGAAAAAACAACAACCTACAATATCCCCATCTAGTGCGGGTATTTTCTTCAACAAACCATTTGTGGCGGGTATCCTCTTAAGGCTACTTGGACCAATATTCCCACACTTGGCCAATTTCTTGATTTTCACTAAAATGTTGTATTTCTCCAAAACGATGTAATAATGCAACAATGATTTCAACTTCATGCCACATAGTCATCTACTCCATGCCATTCCATGCGGGCATCATCCTTAGTGTGGGCATCACTTAGCCCCTTTACAACACTTCGCCATTTTTCCTAAACCCTAAACCCTAAACCTAAACACAAAGAATTTTCCTCGGGGAAACCATAAAGGACAAAACCCCGCAACTTCTTCAGAGATAGAATGAGCACCAATGGAAGCAGTAAAACCCAAAGACAGAAAATATGATCTTCAACAGCTTTTCTCTCTCTCACTCACTTTGAGAGAGCTTCTCCTCTCTCACTCATGCGCCCCAGTGAGTGAGTGTGTGTGTGTAGAAATGAGGAGAGCCTCACTTCTATTTATATTCTTCCGTTCACTTTATGTCCACTCCAACAAGTCCGCCTCACTTAAAAATTACTTACCAGGGCTGACTTCTCTAGGAGAGTCTAATAACCCTAGTGCCCCACAATTGTGGGGACTTTACCTCCCTGACCAACAAGGAGGGTTAACCTCAACTCAATTGTGGGGACTATTGCCCCGACTTACAATGTAGGGTTAACCGCAATGACTTTACATGACTTGTTTACATTATTGATTCTCCTGATAGGAACATCAGGGTACAACACATAAGATATACAAATTTTTAGGATATTTAGACACTTAGGAGTTAGTTAAGACCAACTTGTGTAATATATCCATTAGGTAAAAGTGTGTTTCTTTAGTATGCATTAGTATACATTTGTAAATATTATAATCCGATGGTCACGATATGTTATAGACATAGAGTGATCTGATGGTTCAACTTCTCTTAGATTATACCTACCATTGATCCATGGCTTAACACCTGATTGGTCCATGATCTCTATCTAAAGAGCATGGAGGGTCCTTGGCTAGTTGATCGATTATGAGAAGCTCATATGTAACTTTCTTTCTTTTGCATAATAAATTGCTCCAAGTAGCTATTTGGCTGGGGCCGTGCACTGTTTCTCTCTCGAGGGTTTTAACCACGTGACAAACATCGATGTGTTGGTCTGTGATCTATTTGTGTGAAGAGATTGCTCAACGTGTTCGGTCTTTTGGGAGTACCATGTGTACCCGAACATGGTATCAAAGCGTTTATGAAGAGCCGCTTTTGGTTTTGATCAAGATCTGGAACCGGTGTTTCTGAAACTTTGAAAGGGTTTCTGGTTATGGATTTTCTATGCATTTGTGGCCTATGGGAGCTGTTCCATTGCATCCGGAGTGCCATTTCCACTGGGAAATAGTTTCATTTCATCAAAAATTGTTTCTGTTTGTTCTAGAAACACTTATTTTGGAAAATCTGAAGGTGTAATGTTACAGTGACGGTTTTGTTTTATTTTTTTTAAATCTCTCATATTTTATTAGTTTTATTATTAGATCTTTACTATTTTAGTCTAAGATTGTTGCCTTCCCTAGCTGCGTATGCTCTTTGTCGTACACCTTGCGCGAACGTGGTGAATCAGAAACAGCAAGGGAAAGCCTTTTTTTCTTATCTTCTCGGCTATGTATGCTCTTTGCCGTGCACCTTGTGCGATCACGGAAAATCAGAAACATCGAGAAAACTTGAAAATGTAGACTTTCCGGGTAAGCTAATCAAGATCTAACCCCATTGTGTGGAAAAAAAATTGTGTTTTTGTTTTTCATTTTTTTGTGATTTGCAAGAAAGAAAAAAAGCAAGCACGGAGAACGAGAGAGAAGAGTAAAACAAAACAAAAAAGTCTCCTTCCTCCTTCCATTCTTTTATTTACCTTTTAAACTTAGCTCACTTGGTCCAAAGTTGTTTTATTCCTTAATAGGTCTTGAGTTCAAGTCTTATTAAGCTACATTTTAGTGCATGCAATTTCTATTTTCAAGTTACTTTATTGTAAAAGTGCATCTCACATAAATAAAATAAAATAAAAAGTGAGTCACTTAAGTCTTTTAATTTATTTCCACACTATTTAAAAGTAACATTATTGTAAAATTGAACATCACTTACTCTACAAAAGTGATTCACTTAAAAGCAACTTTATTGTAAAATGATTGTCAAAGGTTGATCTTGGGAAGAGGGGGATTCTTTTTTTAGTTGGTCAAGTTAATATCTGCCACGTCACTATTGGGGACATCTTCAACATTTTCTTTGATCAAGCATAACTTCATCATCCAGAATCAGTTTTCAGTGCCTTTTTTTTAAAACCGCATATTTTTTTCGAGCTCTTTGCATCTAGATAGTTAGTTTCTGTTCTTTCAGCCATTATTTTATAGTATGGAGGCCCATTGTGATATTATACTTACAAGTTCTAACTATTTCTCATGGAAATCTCGTATGGAGGATGTTCTGCGAACTATGAGACTTTGTAGGATAACCTCAAGGAAAGAAACAGAACCCACTAATGATGATAAGAAAATTAAATGGGAAAATAGATGTGACGAAGCTCGTGGATTGATTAAGATGTCAATCTCTAATGATTTGCGATTCCACATATCTGGAATTGATGAACCTGATATAGCTTGGGAAAAGTTGGAATCTGTGTTTGGTAAACACAAGGAAATTCGAGGTCATCAACTTAAGAATGAGTTCATTTACTTGAATCCAAATGATTTTTCATGCATTCAAGACTATTTATCTAAGTATAAAACTCTTAGACTCTTATGTGTAGAATGCAATATTAAGAAAGAAGACAAACAATGTATTTATCATATTCTTTCCAAACTTGGACCTGCATATTCTCGTTTTGTATCTACATTCTACTCCATGAAAGAATCCTTGACTGCAGCTAGCTATCAAGAGCCTAGTCTAGAATCCTTTTGTGATGCCCTAATTAGAGAGTAAGATAAGCTCATTCATCTTGGAATAATTAACAACGCAGATACATTTAGGAAAGCCTTATTGTCCCAACAGAAAGAAAAGTCCAAGCCTCCCAAGAAACAGAATTTTTGCAATAATAAACCAAACAACAAGGGTCCTAAACCCTCTCAGTCAGCTCCTTCTTTAAAAAATGACAAAGAATCCAAGCCAAAAAGAAAGAAGACTGAGCGTCATTGCATTTTTTGTGGGAAAGATAATCATGATGAATCTAAGTGTTTCAAGAAGATGGCAGCCTTGGATGCAGCAATGAAGAAGCACCACATCAACCTAGATTCGTCTTCAGAATCTACCTCTCATGGACATGCACTTTGTGCTTTTGGTTACTCTTATACTGCATCTTCTTCTTCTACTTCAAATGAATGGTTCATTGATTCTAGAGCATCTTATCATATGGCTAAGGATCAAGCCATCTTTTCTACTATGCATGAATGTAACACCAAGAAAATATTTGTTGGTGATGATAGATATCTAAGTGTTGTAGGATCTAGAACAGTTCCAGTAGAAAATGGTCATTGCAATGATGTACTATGTGTTCCAAAAATTTCCTGCAATTTGTTATCAGTCTATCAAATTACTCATTCAGGTGAAGGTAAAACTATGACCTTTACACCTCACCAAGTTGTAATCAAGGATTTTAAAAATCCTCAAAATTTCCTTGCTACTGGAACTGTTGATGATATTAACAGGTTGTATAAATTTAACAACTTTGGGTCATCACCTTTTCCTTCAGTTTTTGTTGCTCATAGTGATAACTTGAGCAAATTTTGGCATGAGCAATTTGGTCACTTAATTTATCGCTCATTGCAACAACTATGTAAAGACAATATGGTGACTAGTCTTCCAATGGTATCTTGCAAGGATGGTGTTTGTTCCGGGTGTGTACTCAAAAAACATCATCGAGACAGTTTTGACAAGCGTGCCTCTTGGCACGCCTCGGTTCCCTTGGAGCTTGTGCATAGTGACTTGTGTGGTCCTCTTCCATCTACTTCCTTTTCTGGTTTCAAATATTTCTTAACTTTCATTGATGACTACTCCAGACACGCTTGGGTTTACTTCCTAAAACTTAAGAGCGAAGTATTTAACATGTTCTTGGCCTACAAGGACTTTGTTTAAAAACAATCTGGTCATCAAATTTTTAAGTTAATATCTGACAATGGAGGAGAATATGTTAACAACAAGTTCACTACTTTCTCCACTGAATAAGGAATCCAACAATAGCACGATGTTACATATACACCACAACAAAATGGTGTAGCCAAACAGAAGAACCACACTTTAAAAGAAATGGCTAATTGTATGATCCAATCGAAGGGACCAAGTCTTCAATATTGGGCTGAGGCAATAAATTGTGCAAAGTACATAGTTAATCGCACACCCACTAAAGTTTTACAAGGTATAACATTGGAAGAAGCATGGAGTAAAATTAAACCAAATGTAAGTCACTTTCATGTGTTTGGTTGTGAAGCATGGGCTCACATTCCAAATGAAAAATGGAAAGCATTGCAGCCTAAAAGTGAAAAGTGCATATTTGTTGGATATTCTGAAGATGTAAAAGGTTATAAACTTCTTCATCCCCATTCACATGATATAATCATTAAAAGAGATGTTAAATTTGATGAAAATCTCTTGACCTGCGAGCCTAACTTGACGGGTGTGCCATCTTTGGCCTGCGATCCTGATTCAGTGATTGTGCCTTCTTCTTCTTCTTCTTCTTCCAACTTCCTTGATAAGTTTCCAACTCCAGTTTCTTATGATGCCAGTGAGGATGAAAATCCACCTCCACCTGTTCATGTTCCTCCAATTGCACCAACACTAATGCCTCCTCGATGGGTTCGTTCAACATGTGAAGCAGGTGGTGATCTTGTCAGTGATCCTAGAGATCAAAGTCGAACACATTTTCAGTTTCAGTGAGCCTCTTCTCTTTTGGCTCAAGTTTTTGAGAATCATGATCCAGAAACTTTTGCAGAAGCTTCAATAAATCCATATTGGGATGCAACTATGGATGAAGAATATCGTTCCTTAATGGCAAACGATACTTGGGATCTTATTCCTCTTCCAAAAGGAAGAAAACTTGTCATATGTAAATGGATCTACAGAACTAAGTATGCATCAGATGGAAGTGTTGAAAGACTTAAGGCAAGGTTATTTTCCAAAGGTTTTTCCCAAGTTGAAGCGATTGACTACAATGAAACCTTTGCCCCTGTCGCAAAAATGAACTCCATCTGCCTTGTTCTTTCCCTTACATCCTTACATAACTGGGAATTCCATAAAATGGATGTCAAGTCTTCCTTCTTACATGGTGATATACAGGAGGAAATTTACATGGAACAACCTCCTAGATATGTTCATAATAACTCTAGCCTTGTCTGTCTCCTTAAGAAATCCTTATATGGCCTTAAGCAAGCTCCTAGAGCTTGGTATGCCAAAATGGATAGCTTTCTCCTTGACATTGATTTTTCTAGATGCCATTCCGACGCCAATGTCCATACCAAGAAAGTAGGAAACCATCTCATCATAATTTTCC
>LPNX010842406.1:128763-192999 GCA_001517045.1 Pseudotsuga menziesii | reverse complement strand
TTATAACCCATGTGAAATCCAGTCTTAAGCAAAATTTTGAAATGTCAGACTTAGGACATTTGCATTATTTTCTTGGTCCCCAAGTCTTGCAAACCAAAGAAGGAATTTTCTTTCCCAATCTAAGTATGCTTGTGACCTTCTTCATCGCTTGCACATGGAAGATTGTAAACCAGCCCCTTCTCCCTTCCAATATGGATTCAAAATTTCTGCCACATGTACTTCCCCTGAAGTAGATGCCACCTTGTATCATCAGCTTGTTGGTAGTCTTTTATACTTGAATCATTCCCGTCCTGACCTTTCCTTTGCCGTTGGTCATGTTGTTCGTTATATGAAAAGTCCTCATGAAAGTCACTGGAAAGCAGAAAAAAGAATACTTCGATATATTCGAGGTACAATTCAATTTGGGATTCATTACAGTATAGGGGGGGAACCTTTGCTGGTTGGTTTCACTGATTCAGATTGGGCCGACGATCTTGATGATCAAAATTCTACTGCACGTTATGTTTTCAGTCTGGCATCTGGACCTGTCACTTGGGCTTATAAGAAACAACAAGCTCTTGCTCTTTCTTCAGTAGAAGCAGAATATCGAGTCACAGTTAATGCCAGTAAGGAAGCTTTATGGCTTCGGCAGATCCTTTCAGATTTTGGATTCGAGCAGCTGCAACCTACTCAACTTTGGTTCGACAATCAAAGTGCCATCAAGCTTGCCAAAGATCCAGTTCTACATCAATGCAGCAAACACATTGAGCTACACATGCACTTCATCAAAAATCTTGTTCATGATCGTGTTCTTGAAATGCTCTATTTCCCTACAGATGATCAAGTTGCAGACATCTTCACCAAGTCTCTTACAGAAGCGAAGTTTTCTAAACTTCAATCTATGTTAGGAGTTTAGGAATGTGTCCTTAAGGGGGGATAGGCTCTAAGGCCTCCTTCCTTCTCCTAATAGTGTCACTTTTGTAAATCCTTCAATCCTATCCCAAGTTGTTCTTAAGGGGGGATGTTAGGATATTTAGACACTTAGGAGTTAGTTAAGATCAACTTGTGTAATATATCTGTTAGGTAAAAGTGTGTTTCTTTAGTATGCATTTGTAAATATTCTAATCTGACAGTCACGATATGTTCTAGAGATAGAGTGATCCGACGGTTCAACTTCTCTTAGATCATACCTACCATTGATCCGTGGCTTAACACCCAATTGGTCCATGATCTCTATTTAAAGAGCATGGAGGGTCCTTGGCTAGTTGATCAATTATGAGAAGCTCATATGTAACTTTCTTTCTTTTGCATAATAAATTGCTCAAAGTAGCTATTTGGCTGGGGCAGTGGACTGTTTCCCTCTCGAGGGTTTTAACCATGTGACAAACACGGTGTGTTGTTCTGTGATCTATTTGTGTGAAACGGTTGCTCAAGGTGTTTGGTATTTTGGGAGTACCCTGTGTACCCGAACACAAATGAATACATTCTGAAGTTACAAATACATCGACACTCCCTCTTAACTAGGAAGGTATTCTCTCGACACAATTTATCAACAAAATTCTTCTTCTCTGTATCATCTGGATCATCATCAAGTCATCTTCATCTTCAAGTCATCTTCATCAATTCTGGATCATCACTAGATCATCATCAATTCTAAATCATTACTTGATCTAAATCATCACTTGATCTAGAGAATCACTGGATCATCATCAAGTCTAGATCATCACTTGATCTGGAGCATCACTAGATCATCATCAAGTCTGGATCATCACTTGATCTAAAGAATCATAGGATCATCATCAAGTCTAGATCATCACTTGATCTGGAGCATCACTAGATCATCACTTGATCATCATCAAGTCTGGATCATCGCTTGATCTGGAGCATCACTGGATCATCATCAAGTCTGGATCATCACTTGATCTAGATCATCACTGGATCATCATCAAGTCTGGATCATCACTTGATCTGGATCATGACTGGATCATCATCAAGTATGGATCATCACTTGATCTGAATCATCACTGTTGGATCATCATTGGGTGATCATCACTGGTGCTATCTCAATTCTACTCAGCACAAAAAGTTCTACAGAGCCAACCCTTTTTCATGTTGGTTTTAGGCCTAGAATTTATGTAGGTCTTCATCGTCTTCAGCACTTATATCTGACCATGGAATGAACCATGTCAGAAAGGCCCGCCCAGCACTTACATTTGATCATGGGAGGAACACATCCAAGAACCATGTCAGAAAGGCATGCCTAGCACTCACATCTGACCATGGGAGGAACACATCCAAAACCCATGTCAGAAAGGCCCAGCACTTGTATCTGACCTCATATTGTTAGAAAGGCTCTACACTTACATCCAACCTCATCATGTCAGAAAGGATCTGCACTTACATCCGACCTCATCATGTCAGAAAGGCATTGCACTTACATCCAACCTCATCATGCCACAAAGGATTTGCACTTACATCCAACCTCATCATGTTAGAAAGGTGATGCACTTACATCCAACCTCATCATGTCATAAAGGCTTTGCACTTACATCTGACCTCATCATGTCAGAATGGCACTGCACTTACATCCGATCATGTGGGAACACATCCCTCAATCACATCAGAATGAGTCTACACTTATATCTAATCATGTGGGAACACATCATGCAATCACATCAGAATGGATTTGCACTAATATCTGATCATGTGGGAACGCATCCCACAATCACATCAGAATGGCTCTACACTGATCATGTGGTAATACATCCCACAATCACATCAGAATGTCTCTACACTGATCATGTGGGAACACATCCCATAATCACATCATAATGTCTCTGCACTGATCATATGGTAACACATCCCACAATCACATCAGAGCATCTCTGCACTTACATCTTTTCATGTGAAGCTCAGCCTTCTACCATGTCAAAAGGGCTCATAGACTCATCACTTCCCCTTGGAAGGAACCTCGATCTGGAGAACACCAAGATTATCCCTCAAGTAATCAAACTTCACTCTAGCCATTTCTAGCATAGAATCACATCAGGGCTGATTACATCCAAGGATAACCTGCGAGCTTCACCAGGACCGATTACATCCGAGGAAAACCTACATGACTAATTACGTCTGAGCAACCTACAAGATTTGCCAGGATTTATGCTCAGACAACCTGTCTCACCAGCTATGCTAGAACTCCCTCTTTCGAGAGATATCGATCTGGATCACAAACTGGAGCTTCACTGCTCCTCTCTGCATCATACAAAAATGCAAGTCAAATCAATCAAATCAAATAGTAGTTTTCAAAAGAAACATACTACCTCCCAAATAGCAAGTGGCAACATATTTTTCCTCGGTTGTACTCAGTGCCACGCAAGATTGCTTCGTGCTACGCCAAGAAGTTCTCTTCCTATCAATGGCACTACCTATCCAATCTGAATCCACATAACCCTCTAGGTTAATGTTCTGATTCACCTCATACTTGAGCCCATAATCAACTGTACCATTCAGGTACCTTAATGCATGCCTTGCAATCATCAGGTTAACATGTCTCAATGTGTTCACAACAAAGAAAATATCTGGTCTTATATTCGCCAGGTACATCAAGGAACAAATCATCTGATGATACATCATGGCATCAACCGATTCTGATAAAGCAACACTCAATAGCTTCAAGTTCGATTCCATAGGTGTGGTCATGTCCTTGCAGTCCATCATCCTGAACCTCTTCAAGATATCCACATCATTCTTCCCTTGTCCCAAGGATATTCCATCGGCATTTTGCCACACCTCCATGCCTAGAAAGTAGTGCATCATATCCAAGTCCTTCATCTCGAACTCGACAGCAAGTCTCCTTCTTGCAACTTTCATGAGTTCCTCTTTTCTATCAGGAACAAGTCATTGACATATAACAAGAGCATCACTGGTCTTCCGAATTCAACCTTGAAGTAAAGGTTGGAATCCGCTTTACTCTCAGTAAATCCTAGAGCCATTAGTAAGATCTCCATCCTGTCGTACCATGTTGAACCTCAAGATCTTCTGTAGTCACTCCCTTTGAAGTGGAGCATCGTTCTCCCTCTGTCTTTCGTACTCTATGCACTGAAACATTATGTACTAGAGTGACAAGTAGCTTCCTCTGCTAATAATATTCTATGTATCCATCTAGGGTCATTGGATACCAAGATCCTCTATCTTGAAAATGTTCTTCTTGCACCCATCTGTGAACTTGTCATCCTCTATAGTATTTCATCTTCAACCTTGTAGCAAAGGTTAATATATTCGTCACTCTAGGTGATATTCAATCTCCTCATGTATGTGTTATCCCATGGGTGTCTTCTGAGCTCGTACAAGGCCTTCTTTAATTTGCACACATGAATCTGCCTATCATGTGTCTTCACTTCCAATGGATACAAATGTCTCTCCGTGGTTTATGCCTTCTTTTCGTGAGAAGCCTCATGCTACAAATATTTCCTTGTATCCCACGATGTTTTCATCTACTGCATGATGGAACTTGCAGGTACCGCATCCCAAACATCATTCTTCTTGAACTGGTACTCTCCTTCCCTTTCTTCTTGGATACTTCTTCACAACTGGAAGGCTTTGCATCAATGGTGTCGCTCAACAGTGTCACATAACTGCATTCGTCATATTATTCTTCATTCTTGGATTCTTTCTTCAACTGTCGTCACTTGTTCTTCAGAACAAGTCTCATCCTTCTTTTCTTGTAGGCGATTGTACATGATCTTTCCTACAATTCAAATGCATCAGTTGTATGGTAAGAAACATTTCATAAGGCATATTCATAATGGAAAATTCTTATGCATAAATATATGATCATCCAACTATTTTATCCAATACAACATTCATCCATATCTTACAGAAACTTTCTAGATGCCTTCCATCTCTACCAGGACAACATTAAGATTGTGCACTAATCCAATATGTCAGCAAAGAGGTTTCATTCTAGATAAGTAGCAATGGATATTTGTATAGCACCATGAACTACTCACCCATCACATGCATATTAGTAGTATTCTGTCATTAATGCAAACATTCTATCATGCATAATACATCAACTGAATATAAACAAATGCATAACAAAACAATATCATGAAATGACAATTAAATACTTCTCTTTATTTGTTTCATGGGTAGACTCCTTCTTTCAGCTTCATCATCTTCTTCATTCATAACAGCGTCATTTCTTATCCAAATGCTTAAGATGGATAAGAGGTTCTTCAAGAATTGATGTCTTCATAATCCTCATCGCTTGAGGTATCTTCTGTGAAATCTTGATCTTCAGTTGCTCCCATCTTCTTTTCTCTTATTATGAGTCAAGCTTTGTCTTGTGTGTGCTCTTCCCAGAGTTTGTTGAAGGTAATCACTTCCTTCTGGAACACATTCCTGGAATGAATAAATCCAATTCATTTCCTTCAAGAACCAATGAGATCCAATACTTCCATTCTTGGAATTTTTTAGTTTGACCTAGCTTGTCATCAAGATGGTGTGACTAGTCGTTTAGAAATGAGAACCTCAAATGTAAATAGAAAAAGATTAGATCTTATCGATTTGAGGTGTCCGTCCTAGTTCCAAAGCTGGATAATCTAGGGTTTGTCAGAGAAACCCTAATTTACAAAACTTGGAATCTTTTATATCTAATTGGATAGAAAGATAGACCTCTTCAAGGCGAGCTGTCCAATGTACTCCTTTTCTGAAAATAGTGGAGGGAATCTCTCAGAACAAGAAGCCCTAGTTTTCCAATTTCTTCTGTAAAAATGCTTGATACTGTTTCTATTGTATCTCCAAAATTGATACTCCTCTATGTCTAAAATTTTATACTATTGTAGTCTCATCTATCCTTGTTCCAAAACCACAGTTTTCATCAGAATTGGTTTCACAATTGGGACTTATGAGATTTTTCCCAAGGTGACCTGTTTCAGGACTGTTCAATATAGCGAACTTGTACGGCTGCCACATGTCACTATATCATCATCAGGGTCTAAAAGTTTTACCACAGAAAGTGCAGTCCCTACCCTATCTGGAACATCTTGAAAAATTCCATTTGATCCTTTGTAGCTTGAGATATAGAAATTCTCCCTAGGTGTCCTATTTAGGGATGAATCCTGGAAGAGGATGGAACCCTGATTTGGAGGAATCATATCTCCCAGAATATATCGAATCTGAGTCTAAAATATTTACACAAGGTACATCAGGATTTTATCTTCGGCTAGTGAAAATTTTGGCCCCTGCGACTTCTTCAATCCTGCGATATAGAGAATGTACCAAAACTACTAGTTTTAGTATTTTAGGGTTTTTCAGGCTTGGGTCCAAACTAGTGTTTGACTTTCCTGGAGTTTCACCCAACCAAAAATATATACCCATGTCTCTAAACTTTGATTTTGATGAGGAGATTAATCCTATGTCGGTCACACTGAAAAATTCTTCTTCTGTAAGAAACCCTAATTTCCTGCAGCAAAAACTGAAAATGCTCGGAATCAAATTCTTCTTCAACAGAAAGATGCACCCTTCAATGGAGAGTCAACCTAGCCTCCTTTTGTTGATTGATTATGGAGAGAGGCCCAAAAATTAAGAAGCCCTAGCTTCTGCAGCTACACAGTGTCTTCTTCTCAAATTAGCTTTGATACCATGTTAGATTTTTATCATTTAAGCAATATGACCTAGGATATTATCTGAGAGAATAAAATGCATAAAAAAAAACACAAGAGAAAAAAATAATTTTCCTTTGGGAAACCATAAAGGAAAAAACCCCACAACTTCTTCAGAGATAGAATGAGCACCAATGGAAGCAGTAAAACCCAAAGACAGAAAAGATGATCTCCAATAGCTTCTCTCTCTCACTCACTTTGAGAGAGCTTCTCCTCTCTCACTCATGCGCCCCAGTGAGTGAGTGTGTGTGTAGAAATGAGGAGAGCCTCACTTTTATTTATATTCTTTCGTTCACTTTATGTCCACTCCAACAATTCTGCCTCACTTAACAATTACTTACCAGGGCCGACTTCTCTAGGAGAGTCTAATAACCCTAATTCCCCACAACTGTGGGGACTTTACCCCCCTGATCAACAAGGAGGGTTAACCTCAAATCAATTGTGGGGACTATTTCCCCGACTTACAATGGAGGGTTAACCTCAACTCAATTGTGGGGACTATTGCCCCGACTTACAATGGAGGGTTAACCTCAATGACTTTACATGACTTGTTTACATTATTGATTCTCCCAATAGGAACATCAAGGTACAATACATAAGATATACAAATGAATACATTCTGAAGTTACAAATACATCAACAACCTACAGTGTACTTCGATTGGAATGTGTGTGCAATTTTAGTTCTGGCCATGAAAAAATGGAAAATACTATCAATTGTTGTTTTGGATGACTTGGATTTTACTGTAGATCTTACAATTTACAAAAATGAGTACAAGAGTTTGTAGAAAATGTTGGTATGTCTATGTTATAGTGCAATTTATTCAATATAGCATGAAATGATGATCTGTCAATTCATTTGTAGAATATATTTCAAGAATATTTCATATGTCAATTCATTTATAGAATATTTCAGATGTCAATTCATTTGTAGAATATATTACGAAGAATATATTTCATCATTTGTACTTTCATACACACTTCTCAATTATGGGTTGCATATTAAACTCTCTTAGATATAGGGAAAATGCACATATGGATTACACATTACACTTGTATTACACATTAGAAACACATTAACTATATCAAAATATATGCATTGCCAAGAAATACTGACAATTTATATTACAACAGTATTAGTATGTACATAGACATCAAATGTACACCATGTTATTTTAGAAATATAGGTTGCTTGAGACTCGGGAGGTTTTTGCAGTTCCTCCTCTTTAGAATAAGAAAAATAGCTATATCTTCTCTTGCCTTTTCCATAACCCTCCAGTTCTAGAGAATCTTTATCGGCCATATGTTTTAATTGTTTTTCTTGCTCTTTCAATTTGTTTGCAAGATTTATCACTTTTGTATGCAATATATCTTTTTCTTCTAGGCATTTCTTCAACATCTCTACATTATTATTATTTTGATTTGAGTGCTCATCTTCCTTTCTTTCAAGATCATCATCTGTCCACTTCAAGTCAGATTGAACTGCACTTAATTTTCTCTTGACCTATTGTACCTCCTTCTCGAGCTCTTGTGCCCTCAAATCGCTATCAGATGGAGTATACAAAATTGCTTCTACCACAGGTTTATTCTACAAAGCTTTAATTTGGGATTTCAAATCTTGTGTCTCACTATCACATCCCAAATGTAGTGCTTTTCCCTTCTCCAATAGTTTTTGGTGAATGTCTCTAATTTTGGCCTCCTTCTCCTCTATCTTCTTCTTCAATGTTGGATCTGATGAGCCAAATGTAAACTCTACAACATTAATTGTTGAAGCATCTTCATTCAAGGTATTCTCTTGTTGTTGCAAGGACTTCTGAAACTGGAGTAAGCTCTCCATAGTTACATCAACTAGTTTTGTACTGCCAAAAAATTTTGGTGCGATGGCCTTTTTAACCTCCACTTTGGATTCTTTTGTTGTGCTGACCTTTTTGCCCTTGATTGTTTATTCTTCTGGTGTGCAGACCTGTTTACCCTTGGTTGTTGATTCTTCTGGTGTGTAGACTTGTTTACCCTTGACTGTTGATTTTTTTGGTGTGCAAACCTGTTTATCCTTGATTGTTTATTCTTCTGGTGTGCAGAACTGTTTACCCTTAACTGTTGATTCTTTTGGTGTGCAGACTTCTTTACCCTTGACTATTGATTGTTTCCTCTTCAAAGCACTTTTAGCCTCGAGAGTTGCTGAAATCCTTTCAATTCTCTTTTTTTCTAGCAACACATTTTTGTTTTTAATTGTTTTATTCATTTTTTCCAATCTTGCTTCATATTCTGCAGTCTCATTTTGTTGTTTAATGATCATTTCTCTCAATTCCCTTTGAAACTCAACCTTCAAACCTGAAATAAATCTTTCTTTCTGCTTCAATTCTTGCTGAAGTTTTGCTTCCTTACCAAATACATTTTTTAGTGGTGGCATGTTCGAAACTTCAGGCCTATTTTTCAGCTCATTTTCAAGTCTCCCTATAGTTTCGTCATCTTTTTTATTTTGAGCCTGATACATGTCTTTCAGTTTGTCAAGGTCAGAAATTGATTCTACTAGAAAATTGATCCTTAATAAGTTGATCCTTTTGGCCAATTATTTTTTCAGTTTCCACAATACTTTTCTCTAAACCTGTAACATGATGTACCAAATCAAGAATTTGGACATCCTTAGTTATGCACAATTCATCGCTAGCTTTGAAGGAATCCTCCCACAAGGTAGATTGTTATTTGAAATGTACCATTTTATCAAATAAAGAAAAAACAAATATACCATCAAAAGAATCTTTGGCATGAATTAGGTCTTCATCACTAGTTGGTGGACGGTCCATATCATTGTTCACAAATTCCTCCCATTGATCTGCATTTTCATTTCCATGCATTCCAACCAAAGGTGTGACAGCAACATCTTCTTCAAGGGAAAGTGAAGGCATGTCATTTCCCACATGTTCCATATTGTCCTCTAAAGGTTGGCCGATATTCTTTTTCCGGTTGAGTCACCTGTTGAAGAAGCAGAGTATGATTGATCTCTCTAGTTTTGGATATGGTTGATAAAGAAATCCGGCCTCAATTTGCGCTCAATCAATCACCAATAACCTTGTCACAACTATAGAAAATGTGCCAAAAATGCATGAGTTGACCCACGCATTGAAAGTTGGCATTGGTTTGGTGGGTGTGCAAAGATAGCCATATATCGTCGATATAGAGACTAAATTTCCTATAAAATTAAAAACGTCGATCTTGCCATGATTAAAAAAAAAGAAGTATTAATCCATGAATGTTCAAAATGTGGAAATATTTCGTGGAAAAATCTGACCAAATGTATTAGTGATGCTAAATATGGTTGATAGGGTAATAGACACGTCTATTTAATAAATAGACATACCCTATAATAACTACTAATTAATAATTAATTAACCTATTAGTGACTAGATAATGACCGATATTAATTAACAAATGTAATAACCATTTAGGTTTATTACATTGTTACCTGTAATATTAATTAATTATTAATTAATATATCTGACTTACATGTATTGATAATTGCCATATATATTTCTTGTATCTTTCCATTGAGTGCATATACTACTCTATTTTTGTCAGAACATCATGTTAACGACAAGAGTGAATGTTAATTTTTCATATATATAGTATACATATTAATACAATCATGTGACCCTTGGTTTCATATTCTAAGAGATCCTACCAGAGCTTCTATTACTCTATATTTTAGATGATATTTACATGTACTGATAGCTTCCATACATATTTCCCTACATCTGTCTTTTGAGTGCATCTAATACTCTATTTTTGTTAGAACGCACTGTTAAGGATAAGTGTGAATATTTATATTTCATCAATATAGTATACATATTAATACAATCATGTGACCCTTGGTTTCATATTCCAAGAGGTCTCTTGGACTTTTGACAACTCTTCATGTTCACCTAGATGATTAGGTTTCCAACATTCCTCACCTTAATTCGAAGGGGTGTGTGTGAGTCCAAGAATATTCTACTACTCTATTTTTGTCAGAACACCCAAATAACGACAAGAGTGAATGTTAAATTCTCATCTATATAGTATACATATTAATACAATCCTATCACCCTTGGTTTCATATTCCAAGAGGTCCTACCAGAGCTTGTATTACTCTATTTTTAGATCAGGTTTACATGTACTGATATCTTCCATACATATTTCTCTACATCTTTCTTTTGAGTGCATCTAATACTCTATTTTTGTCGGAACACCCAGTTAAGGATAAGCGTGAATATTCATATTTCATCAATATAGTATACATATTAATACAATCATGTGACCCTTGGTTTCATATTCCAATAGCTTGGACTTTTGACGACTCTTAATGTTCACCTAAATGATTAGGTTTCCAATATTCCTCACCTTAATTCGAAGGGGTGCATGTGAGTCCAATAATATTCTACTGCTCTATTTTTGTAGGAACACCCAGTTCACAACAAGAGTGAATGTTCAGTTTTAATCTATATAGTATACATATTAATACAATCATGTGACCCTTGGTTTCATATTCCAAGAGGTCCTACCAGAGCTTCTATTAACTGGAAAAACAAAGCCTAAGTCATATCCAGAACCAAATCCTCAAGCCAAATCCAGAGCAAAAGTCAGAGCTATAGCCGAAAGAAAGAGTTAAATCCAGTTCCATGTGACCAATTTAGAGAGAACTTATTTTTTACCACTTAGCATAATACGTTAGCTTCTTCTAGCTTACTTGGAAAAATTAGATTGTCAAGTAGGAAATGTTCAGCATTTGGGAGTTGTCCACTTCCTATTTTTATCTCTCTTTTAGAATATTCTTGGACTCACATACACCCCTTCAAATTAAGGTGACGAATGTTGGAAACCTAATTAGTTAGGTGAACATGAAGAGTCGTCAAAAGTCCAAGAGACCTCTCGGAATATGAAACCAAGGGTCACATGATTGTATTAATATGTATACTATATTTATGAAATATGAATATTCACGCTTATCCTTAACTGGGTGTTCCGACAAAAATAGAGTATTAGATGCACTCAAAAGAAAGATGTAGGGAAATATGTAAGGAAGCTCTCGGTACATGTAAATCTGATCTTAAAAATAGAGTAATAGAATATTTGGTAGGACCTCTTGGAATATGAAAACAAGGTTCACATGATTGTTTTAATATGTTTATTATATAGATGAAAAATTCACATTCACTCTTGTCGTTAACTGGGTGTTCCGAAAAACAAATAGAGTAGTGTATGCACTCAATGGAAAGATGCAGGAAATATATATAGAATCTATCAATACATGTAAGTTTGATATTAAAAATAGAGTAATAGAAGTTTTGGTAGATGATCAACATTTTTTCCAAGTAAGAACTGGTTTGCAACAAGAAAAACATGAACATAAATATCAACATTATCATATGAATGAAGAAAGATGGTTGATCTACAACAACAGGCTATATATTTTTAATTCAACAAAGATGAAAATTATCATCATGGATGAAATGCATAAGAAGACATATGTATAACTCCCAGGATACCAAAAGATGATTTCTACATCAAGGAAACAATATGTATGGCCTATAATGAAAGGGGATCTTGTGTAATACATTGCAATATGCATTGAATGCCAACATGTTAAAGTTGAACGTCAACATTCAACGGGTCTATTATATCCTTTCTCACTTCCATAATGGAAATGGGAGGTGATAACAATGGATTTTATCACAAGGATGTGAAAATTAGTGAAGAAACATGATGCCACTATGGTTGTAGTTGACAAACTGAGCAAGGTTGTTTAATTTATTTCCATAATATATACACATAAATCACTAAACATTGCATAAATATTCATGAGATCATTTTTTGGATTGCAAAGGATGCCCACAACAATTATATCAAACATAGATACAAAGTTTAAATCAAATTTATAGAATGATTGTTTGAAGGTTTAGGTACTTAACTAAATTTCATTGATACTTATCATTCACGAATAGATGGGAAACCTGAGAGAAAAAATCAAATATTTGAAGACATGCTTCGCATTTATGTTATGAACATACCAAGTGGGGGGATTTCCTACAACTTGTGGATTTGACCTATAACAATGGATATCATGCATTATTGAAAATGATTCCATTTGAGGTTCTTTATGGCAGAAGATGCAATACTCAAGTAAGTTATGATATTCCAATGAATAGAATTATGTTTGGGTCATAAAGGCTCAAGGAGATGGAACAAGTGGTTATTAAGATTAGATAAAATATAAAGACATAAAATAATTATGAAAACAAGAATAGAGTGCATAAGGAATTCAAAATCAGGGAACATGTTTACTTTCAACCATAGAAGAGTTCCTTAAAACTTGGGAATTGTGCCAAGCTTGCACCTACATACGATAGGTCTAGTCGCATATCATCTTCCATTTCCTATTAACATTATAGAACATAATTTTTTCATGTTTCTTTGCTTAAAAAATATGTACATGATCCTAACAATGTAAATTATTGGATTGTGATCCATGTGGAACAAGAGGGAGAGTTTCAAACAAAAACCCTATGAATCCTAGACAACAAAGTAACATTTCTCTAAAATTGTGCCATCAACCAAGTAAAGGTGTAGTGGAAGCATGTTGGTATAGATGAGACTACATAGGAGTTGGAGGCTTCCATGAAATTCCATTCATATTCCAAAATATTAAATATTTATAAAATCAAATAACACCAATTGCGATGTTATTCGAAGGGGGGGGAGAATGTAAAATTTGGGTATCAACATTTTACTTTAAAAATTAATAAAAGGTTTAAGTTGACTAAGAAAAAATACCTAAGGGGATATGAGTTCAGTATAGGGGAAGAGGCAAAGGTGAGGCAAAGGGGTCCAAGGTGATGTTATAAGCCTGGATACCTATGTCTCATAACCTTGATTATTGCAATTTCCACATGATTATCGTAACCCCTCACTCTCTTAATGTTGATGATGGTTAGCTAGAGGGAAAGATAGCTTTAGTTTAATGGAAAGATTAAATTGGAGGAGGTGAAAGCAGAAACAATCCATCCTTTTTGGAGAACCTATCCACCTCCTACATTCATGCAATTAAGAAGATTTCAAATAGGACTTTCTCTTTCCATCTCATCACTCATACAAAAGGGAAATTCGAAGAAGAGGAAGAGAATTCTGGGGGAGGAATGAGCACTCCTGCTTTAGAGTAGTGTTTCCCATCAAAAAAATGTTGATATTTCCTAAGCAGCATCGAGAGAAATTATGTGGGAGAATGGAGGCACCTGGTCAATTACCAAGAAAACAACCCATTCTGGTACTAGGACCTCGGCCTAGGGCTTAGGGCTATTCTCTGGGAGAATGGAGGAACCTAGTTAGTTACCATTAAATCAACCCATTCTGGGACTAGGACCTCAACTTAAGGTTGAGGTCCATTCTCTAGGAGAATTGAGGCACCTAGTGAGTTACCAAGAAATCGACTCAGTCTGGGACGGAGATCTCAGACATGGTCATTCTCCAGAAGAATGGAGGCACTTGATCAGTTACCAAGTAATCGACATTGATTCATCTAATGCATCCTAGGGTTGTGGCACCCAGTCAGTTACTAAGTCATCACCATAAGCCCTATATTGGGTCTAGGCCAGTGATGCACTCCTCTCCTTGATCTATGGTCTATGACACCTTCTCAAGGGACTAGCCACCCCTGGTTGAAATACCTGGCACATGATCTTGGTGACATTGAGGAAAACGAGGTAAACAATTATTAATTCTCCTCATTTATGATGATGCACTTCAAGTTGATATGTATGAACCATAGAGAACACCTTAGATGATCTATTATGGTCATAGAACCACTCAAAGGACCAAATAATCCCAAGCACCCCTTGTGTTGATCCAAGTACCCACCAAATGAAGAACCAAGCGCCTCAAGGGTAAAGAACAAAAGATTAAAAGGTTACTTGGACCATAAAAGATGAAAATTCAGTTGTCAAGGATGTAAGCCCCAAGGGCAATCCCCTAATTGTATGGAACCATATTCCACTCAAAAGATATATAAATAAAGATGAAGTCTCATCACAAAAGACACACAATATTCATTGCTCCTTGAGGAAAAACTTGTGGATCTCTTCACAGCTGGTATTCTTCTCTTGTCTTTATCTAGATCTTGGTGGTAGCTACAACAAGGACTAATTCAAAGTCCTCTTAGACCATCATCAACCCACGGTAGCCCTGGTGTGGCATCTTTGTTTCTCAAGCTCAGACATCAAGTCATCTGAGCCCTTCTAGGGCCTGCCATAGTCCACCCGAGATTGATATTAAGGCTGTTATAGTCACGGCTGCTCCATTTGGCTGAACCTTAGTGCACCCGAGCCCTACTAGGTCCCTCCTCTCTGCACCTGATCCATACTAGGGCCTTTCTCAGTACATCGAAGATCCGTATAGTTAGGGCACACAAAAGGTCATGGTAGTTCATCCATAGCACTTACAGGTTACGACATACATCAACAAAGTGAACAGTGGCATACGAATGCACTAGTAGACAGACTCTAAATTGAATAGAAGCTACTATAGATGGTTTAGGTTTGACTAAGACAAATTGGTGTATACTTAGTCTTTACCAAAATTCTTTCAAATTTGATCTATTCATGTACAACTCAGTCATCTCATTTAGAGGGTGAATTAATAATTGTTTTGGGGTTTTCGCCCTTCAAAGTTTTCCCCATGAAAATTCTTGTGTTCATTTTTGTATGTAATTGATTTACTACTATTGTTGTTTTACTGCTACTAACAATCTCAATACTATATCTTCCACATTCTGTAAAAAAATTAAAAGAGTTATTACTGCTATTAAATCTTATACACATGTTAATATTCAACAAAAAAAACACATCGAAATTTTGTGAAGAGTGATGGAAGGAAGGTAGAATCACATAGATAAGGTGAATAATAGTATAGTTTAGTAATTGAGAGACCAAGCTAAGTAAATATTCATCTCTATGCCCTATAGATTATTTATGATTAATGTCCAAAAACTAAATTTATGCTATAGTTAAATCCAAAAGTAATTGAAAGTAGTTTGGACTCTTGTTGTCCATACTGAAGTGCATTGAGAAGAAGATTATTCTTGAGGTACTCCATCATACAGAATGGAATACCTTCTTGTGTTGTATGGGGAAGTGGAGGTAGTGTCATAGATAGATTGACTAAAAGATTAGTAATAGAGGTTTGTAGTGAATTATTTATTGATTTTAGATGTTTTTGAGATGGGATAAGTGACTTTAGAGTCTTGAAATTTGTTTCCTTCACCCTTGTGGTCTCATAACCCAGTAAAAGTGTGTAATCCACATAGGACTGCCTACAATTGGGTGCAAATTCTCTCAGACTCGAACAATTTCTTGGATTAGCTTATTAATAAGTATAGTATTACATCTCTACTTCATAAATGTTTTGCTATCCTTGAATCTAAAGATGTTTTTCTTATCAATAATTGCATTTTATTTTTCATGTATGTATGCAAACTTGGTGTTTATAAACTCTTCGTGAAAAAATATTATAAAATTGAAAGATTTTTTGTTCAAACGAACTTGATAGTCTTCCAATAAACAACCCCCTTTCCCATAGCATATTCATGTTTTGAAAAGAATATAGAGCATTGGATATTGTTAAACCAAAAGTGAATCTTACTCATTGTTTCAAAACTCACGCATTGTGGCTTTAAAGTTATATCATAATGCATATGAATTCTAGAATGTATTTCTTGATGAATCTATGTCAAAACATGCCAAATCGAAGTGTAGATCCCTGGAATGGATTTCTTCATGAATCTCTATCAAAAATATGCAAATCAATTTGCATAGGAATTATTTGCATGGATTAGTTCTCTCAATAAAATTATGTCCCTTCCTTAGTCACATTGGACATGATTGTACCCTCATTTGGGGACCAAGTTTATACTTTCTAAAACTCTTAAATTCCCCATTGTTAGCACAATGCTAAAACCTCAGTCATGCACAAGAAAAAATTTGGATTATCATGGATGAATTTGGTGCTACCAACAATCTATTTCTCTATTTGTCTTTTCCTATAAATGTCAATTTGCATAGGAATTATTTGCATGGATTAGTTCTCTCAATAAAATTATGTCCCTTCCTTAGTCACATTGGACATGATTGTACCCTCATTTGGGGACCAAGTTTATACTTTCTAAAACTCTTAAATTCCCCATTGTTAGCACAATGCTAAAACCTCAGTCATGCACAAGAAAAAATTTGGATTATCATGGATGAATTTTGTGCTACCAACAATCTATTTCTCTATGTGTCTTTTCCTATAAATGTAATAAACTTGCAATTTTCATTCCATTGTTTGAGTTTAATAGTTCACTTGTTGGATAGAATCATGGTATTATATAAGTTCTTCCTCTCCTTTTCCTACCCACAATGTACCTTTCTCCTTACGTGTTGTTCATACCCATTTTTGAATAAGATATCTTCAAACCCTGTGCAACAATACTCTTGTTGTGGGTTTAAGAGTTGATATATGGGTTTAATTATGGAAGAAAAAAATATATTTTCCCTTGATGTGCTTCTCATGTTATTTCATGAGTTCTATTTTGTTGACAAGCCCTAGCTGTGATTATTTACAAGTTTAATGTGGAACAAGATTTTGTATAAACACCTGTTAATGAATCTCAAGTCGTTTTTAAGAATGTTGTCATTTTCAACTACTGAATAACATAAAAATATGGGTAGTGAGAAAAATATTATAAATGATTATATGTTCATGCATGGATGCATGCTTGGTTTTGATAGCATCTTAATCTGAATTCCCGACACATGAATGCCCAAAATTTTAATTGTTTGCATAAACATTTATTACACAAACATTGTAGCAATGATGGTTTGAGTTTTATATGAAATATATGGGCATGTTTTTGTCTTTTTTTTTCATATACATGAAAATCCCTTTACAAGTTTATCTCGACTTTATAATAAAAAAGGTAAAAAAACTCTTGCCTAAGTCTTGCACATCTTGTGATTTAAGATAAGAGCTGCTTACTTTTAAAAATAATATTTCCAAATTGTGCATAAAATACATATAATGAAGGAATTTGCTACAAAGGTGATGATGATGATAGTATCGTTAGGTTAATGAAAGGTTAATGACACACGTCCATTCACCTCATTAACAATCAATGCATGCAAGTACATTGTCATGACGCACATTGTAGCATCATCATTTTTATCAATCATTTATTACTCAATATATGTACATAAATATGATACCATTCAGCTTTAAACAAGAATTTGTTTACTGCATTTGGTATAAGAGATAACTCTTGGCCAATTGTGGGCTAAACTTGCAAACCATACTAACTTCAAATATTCCCAAAACTATTGTTCATACAACAAACATTTTTATGTACATCCATTTCTAACCAACAATATGTACATCCTACAATACAATCATATGTGCAAATTACATCATTCATTGTACTAGTCCATACGATTGGATTTTTCGTACTACTGTCATTTCTTGGTTCATTCGTTTATACATCCGTAAAAAGAATCCATGCTATATCAATGACCGCTGCAAAATTGGCATACAATATATGTACCACTATCATCACCTAAATAGTATGATCATACCCTTTCTGTTGTAAACCTCGTACACTTCTTATCCACTTGTGACCCTTTTTATAAAATTTACACCCTTGTTTGATATGATATGGATCATTATATAGTTTTTCATCTATTTTGGTACTTTATGGATGGAACAATTGAAGGGATTGACTTGTAGGTTCCATTTTATGGGTAAGTCCTTATTTGATGAATTGGGTCTAGAACCTTATGGATTCCATTTGAGGCCTTAAATAACCATTTTTAAAACAAAATTTGTGAGATTTTCTCATATCCACTCAATGTTATTATACACATCAATAGCTTTCCAACTACATGAAAATCACCTCAATCAAAGTTCAAACACAGAAGTTATGCTTCTTACAACTTAACATATCTTGTTGACCACCATGCTACCAAGTGGATGCCATGTTAGCTTCCATTACTCACACATGTTGAGCTAGTCATGTGTGGACTTTCAAGAATATTCTAGAGGGTCCAAACCCTAACATTATTTCAGGATTGAGGCATGTAAAAAAACATAATGCAAACCCTACATGTTAAAGAAATGTAACTTCGAAAGATATTCTATTTTGTATTATTATTATTATTTCCCCTTCTAAAGATGTTGTCCCTTCGATTAGGGATTTTATTGTTGTATTTGGTCATGTTAAGTCTTGAGGTAAAACCTCGATTGTAATTCGGGTCAATAGTACCCACAAAAGTATTATTAAAATGTATTTTTGAGTATCCCAAGGCAAGTCGACCCTGGAATTAAGGAGGAGTCGGCCATGTTGGGTTATTAGGACTCTCGGGTGATTAGTATAAAAAGGAGAGGAACCTCCCTCATTTGTACATAGTGAGTACTCAAGAAATTTCGATAGAGAAAGGAGAAACAATACATCTAAGGAGGAGGAAGCAATCTAGTCTTATTTCTTGGGTCTTACATTGTACTTCATTGAAGTCTATATCAAGGAATATTTTCTGGGTTTTCTCCCCCACAAGGGTTTCCAAAGATAAATCTTTGTTCTATCTTTTATGTTGTTCTTGTTGTTCTTTTAGTGATCCTTTTGTTTTGACATAACAACTTTTGAAGAAATCTTAACTTGGTATCAAATCCAACCTGAAAGAAGACATTGTGCAACATCTTTTTCTGTAGTTCAACAAGGTAGGGTTCACTATTTCGGACACCTCACTCCACCAATCATCCAAAAAAGAAGGTCCATTCAACTCTCCCTATAAGGGCGCATATTTATTTCCAAATATATTTCAATTCTATGGACTTTCGTATTTTGACCTACCACTACTGTCAGGAGAAACTAGGGCATCATATTTTTCAAGGTTCTATCCATAGATTGTGGAAAAGCAAGATACTATCTAGTTCACCTTGGGGAGGCACATATTTTTCTCCCATCATCTTTGCAAGGGACCACAGTTGCAAAATTAGGGTTTTCCTATCAAACCCTAGGTCATCCTGAAGCAGGATCTAGAAGTAGTCCTCAAATTGGTAAGTACTATCTCTTATATCTCCATTTGAGGTTTTCATTCATTAAAGATGAAAAACAATAACAAGATTGATGAAAATATTGAAGGAGCAGAAAAAGTTCAGAGCATGGAAGTATAGAGTCATGCTCATCCATGAAGAACATGACCTAGAAGGCTAGATCAAAAAAGAGGTCAATGAACCAGAGTGAGATGAAGACAAATACAAGCACAAGAAGAATATGATCAAAGCTAAGAAGATCGTAGTTGATTCTATCAAGGATCATTTGATCCCCTAAGTATCTTGAAAGAATATTCCAAAAGAAATGTTCGATGCACTTCCAAATCTATTTGAAGGTAAGAACATTAATAGAAGAATGACCTTGAGAAACCAACTCAAAGATGTGAAGATCCAAAAGGCACAAACTATGCAATCATACTTCTCAATAGTATCTCAAATGACAGAACAGCTAGAGGCCATTGGTGACATGGTGTCTTGGGCCAGGAAAAGTGCATAAGGAAGAATCTGTCATGCAAGTGCATGAGGAAAAGTGGGTGCATGACGGAGGAAAAGCATAGCAGAAAAAGCTCCAACAAGGAAGGAAGATCCGAGTCGGTGGAAGAAATAGGTAGAAGAGTTAAAGCGGAGCAGGTGAAAGTCAAGGAAGACTACAAAAGGACGAACCGAAAGAAGACCAAGGATAGTTTTGTGGCTAGTTATGACCAGTACAGAAGGCTGAAAGACATTTCTGAGGATAGTTAAATCTGTGATTAATGTCGTGCGAGACTTTTGCGGCCAGTTTGGCCTATCATCAATGTAATTGCATATATTTTGTAACTACTTGCGTCTGTAATAACTAAGTAGTACTCAGTCGACCCTACGTAGTCTTGTAAATATTATAAATAGGAGGAACACGCTATGTATAAGGGTTAGCATCAGTTAGATTCAATTAGAAGAGTAGAAGTGTTGTTGACTTAGAAGAGGAGTCTATTAGGAGTAGAAGGTTGTTGAGCCGTAGATTTGCAGCTGAGTACGCAGACTGTTAGTAGAAGTAATCTGTAGCTGAGTGCGCAGATAGTTAAATAGAAGATTCAATCCAGGTTGTGTGCAGATCAGTAGGAGTATATAGAAGCAATAAACCAGAGAGCATAAGAGCAAGAAGATTGAGTCAGATAGACATATCTTAAGAATAGTCTGCAAGTCGCAGACTGCAAGGTGCTATAAACATTTCTCATGCCAGATGAAGAGAACCTTGGTGGTTTTTCCCAGATGGGTTTCCACGTTATTTCCCATGTCAAATGAATGAATGTTTGAATGTTAAAGCATTTTCAGCCTGTTGTGTATAATTACCTAGTTAAATATGCTAAGTTATAATATAAGTCGCACATTGTTCATTATAAGTAAGGAATTAGTTGTGCCGCACAGTTGTACCAGTTGTTGAGTGGTTAAGGACAAGGTCATGCTGCACGTTAGTTGTGGCACTCAGTTGCACCTCCATCGCATAGTAATAGACTCCATCCTTCCATCTCTGTCAAGTGCCTTGGCTGCGCACCAAGGGGCTATAATCCCTCGCCAACTGCGGACACATGATTCTGATAGTTACACATTAAGATATCTCGGGTGAGACTGCGCCTACCTCGTGGGTGTTGTCAACTGAGCTTGCTCTGTCGTGCCGATGTCTTTGGTGTCTTGTTGGTATTGTGTTCTTGTTGAACCTTGGGTCGTGTAAGTAAGGAGATAGAGACCAAAAAATGGTTTCGTTGTCGGGACCCGTAATCATTTGTGTGGAGGGAAATGTTGTGGCATCCGAAAAAGAAGGAAATAGAGGACTAGTTGGAGTCTAAGACATTAGCATTCACACAAGGAGAGAGTGCAGAAAACTAGTTAGACCAATACATATACTCTGATATTCACGAGATATTCTTTGCAGAGTTTCCCATTGTGTTGCATGAGTGGTTGTCAAGGTTGGAAACTCGGCAGTAAAATTTCCAAAGAAGGGAAGCGGTCAAGTGGACTGGTCATTTGGTTCATGAGATAACCAGTGTATGACTTTAAAGGACTCGTCACAGAGTCACAGCGATTGTCTGCGCTAGACCATGTACTAAAATATACGCTTGGAAGATGGTGGGGTACACATAAGCAGTCCATGTCAGAATGGCCACAGTGCAG
Source organism: Pseudotsuga menziesii (assembly GCA_001517045.1). Classification (NCBI taxonomy): domain Eukaryota; kingdom Viridiplantae; phylum Streptophyta; class Pinopsida; order Pinales; family Pinaceae; genus Pseudotsuga; species Pseudotsuga menziesii. The sequence continues at coordinate 171,104 of LPNX010842406.1, read as the reverse complement.
AAGATTGATGGAAGCCAGATTTGGTGAAGAAGTCCCCACTGTGAGTCGCAAGTACACAGTGTTGTCAAACCCTGTCGAGCACCTAAATCAATATCGCACCGCATTTGCAGAATACCCGCATCAGGAATGGGTCCATCATTTCATTCACACATTGGAAATGACACCTGAAAGCTAGTATACATTTATGGAGTTGTGACAAGGAACACAGGATTGGGAAGAGGTAGCTAAATAGTTCATGCACACATTCGAATTTGCTGATGAGCAACCTACAGTTGATGTTGCACTTCAAATGATAAAGGAAAAGATATTTGCTGAAATCCCTGTCGAAGAGGAAAATTCCCACCATTGCAGCGCAAGCATCTAGCAATGGATGGCCTATTACAATCTAGCTGGAGACCCAGATGATGATCCTACTAATATAAACATACCAAAATTAGAGGGTACATGCACAGTGGAAGGAAGTGGTATTTCAATCGACCAATTCCTCAAGCCGCTGAAAATCAAGAAAGTAAACATTGAGTCGCCAGACAACCCAAAGTTCACCAATATAGGAGATTATTGGGATGAAGAGACAGTCGCAAAGATCACATACTTGCTACATGAGTATCAGAAACTATTTCCTACCAATTTCTCAGAGATGAAGGGAATAGTCGGTGACCTGGGAAAAATAAAAATACCCCTAAGACCAGATGTTAAACCCATTAAACAATGACCTTATAGGTTGAATCCAAGGTATAAAGAAAAGGTAAAAGCTGAATTGGATGGCATGCTCGATGCTGGAATTATTCAACCTGTTGAGGAATCAGACTGGATCATCCCCATCGTGATCTAGTATAAGAAAACCACAGGCGAAATCAGGATCTGTGTCGACCTAAGGAAGCTGAACAATGCATGCCTTCATGATCCATTCCCAACACCATTTACAGATCAAGTATTAGAAAGCGTTGGAGGACAAGAGATGTATTCATTCACCGATGGCTTCTCTGGTTATCATCAAGTCAGAATCACAAAGGAGGATCGCCACAAAACGACCTTCATCACAGAATGGGGATGCTACTAGTATACGGTAATGCCCTTCGAACTCAAGAATGCACCAGCTATTTTTTCTAGAATAGTAGTTTCTGCTTTTAAAGATTTCATTCATAAATTTCTTGAAGTCTACTTTGATGATTGGACTGTGTTTGGTCTAGTAAGAGACCATATTTAGAGTTTTCTCATGATGTTGGGTCGCTATCAACAGTATTTGATCGCGCTTAATTCCAATAAATGTATTTTTTGCGCACCGTTTGGTGTGTTGTTGGGTCAAGTTGTCTGTCATGATGGAATTTTGGTTGACCCAGCAAATGTTGCGATTATCCTTGACTTACCACCACATACATCAATCACACAACTCAAATCACATATAGGAAACACAAGCTACTACATGAAGTTGATCAAGGGATATGAAGAGATCATTGTACCCATGGAGAAGTTGTTGAAGAAAGATGCAAAGTTTTAGTGGATGGAGCCTTGTCAGGAGAGCTTGGATAAACTAAAGAACAAGATGGCCACTGCACCAATACTGGTATTCTCATATTGGAAGAAGGAGTTCCATGTTCGACGCCTCATCCGTCGCGCTCGGCATAGTCTTGACGCAACTAGGAGAGGGTGTGCATGACCACCCCATTGCTTTTTCTAATAGGAAACTGTCAACGGTAGATAAAAATTACACCACGATAGGGAAGGCCTCACTATGTTCTATGCGCTTCAGAAATTCGGACACTACTTATTGGGTGGACACTTCAAAATATACACTAATCATTCGGCATTGAAGTACCTGGTCAACAAGCCAGTGCTGGGGGGGGGGATCTGTCGATGGCTCCTCCTGTTTCAAGAGTTTGACTTTGAGGTCATAGTTAAACCTAGTCGACTCAATGTCAAGCCAGACCACCTGTCATAGATAGAAAGTGGTGAAGAACCAACCAGTCTAGAGGATAACTTGCCCGACACGCAACTGTTTGTGATCCACATGATGGATGATCAGAATATGGATTTTAACACCATCATCCATCTCCTCAGCACGGGTTATTTGCGTAAAGGATTATCCACTAACCAGAAGAAACATTTGGTTGTCAGAGTTGTTGATTCTACATTGATTGTTGGACACTTATACAAGCTTGACGCGGATGAGATACTGCGTCGATGTGTTTTCTACTATGAGAGACCATGGGTAATGAGTAAAGCACATGTCGGTGTCGCAGGAGGACACTATGCAAGGAAGGAAACTGTGCGCAAGATATTACAAGAAGGATTATGGTGTCCAACCATACATATGGACACTAAGAGCTTCTGCAGGCGCTGTGATATCTTCCAGAGAACGGGAAAACCATCACGTCGCGACGAGATGCCACTTGCACCACAGATAACCCTTCAAGCATTTAACAAGTGGGTCGTTGATTTTGTTGGACCGATCAGTCCACCAAGAAATAGGATTGGCATGTGCTACATTATCATTGTGGCAGATTACTTAACCAGATGGGCTGAAGCCGCGCCTGTTAAAGATTGCACTGTTGCGACTACGGTGAAGTATTTATTTGAAAATATTAACCAGATGGACTGAAGCCACACCTGTTAAATATTACAGTGTTATGACTGCAGCGAAGTATTTATTTGAAAATGTGGTGACCAGATTTGGATGTCGAAAAATTCTACTCAGTGACCAAGGTATGCATTTTGTTAACAAAATGATTGTTGAGCTTACTGCAGAGTTCCAGATCCAGCATAAGAAGATGAAACCCTATCATCCTCATGCGAATGGAACAGTTGAATCCTTCAACAAGATTCTGGAGAATGCATTAACCAAAGTATGTAACGTGCACCGAGATGACTGGGATCAGAAAGTTTGACTTTGCTATGAGCGTATCGCATAACTTGCAAGGAATTAATAAGGCACACCCCATTCTGTCTGGTGTATGGTCAGGAAGCTATTGTGCCAATGGTTTACATTGTGTCGAGCCTACGGATTGTTGCGCTAACGGAGATGACCGACAGAGATGCAGTCGAGCAAAGGTTGTTGCAGCTTGTTCAGATGGAAGAGGAACGCTTTGTCACAGGATTCCATCAGACTATCGAGAAGCAGAGGTAGAAAGCGTGGCATGATCGCCATATCCAGGTTAAGCCATTCAAAGTCGGAAGACTTGTGTTTCTGTATGACAGCAAATTCTTCAAACATTCAAGAAAGTTATAAATGCATTGACTAGGGACATATACGATCGCGCACATCATTGACGTGGGCGTAGTAAAACTACAGAAACTAGACGGAACATACGTCGCAGGTATGGTGAATGGCAATCGCCTGAAACCTTACTATGATGGTCGTGGCATGACTGGCTAAGATTGCACGACGCGCAGAAAAAAATGGAAGGAAACTGTTTTGTTGCACAACTGCGATAGAACTAGGCAAAGCGTAGGAAAATACGGGAATTACAAGCTGTCTAACATTAAAGTGCAAATATTCGGCGAAGATTGAGGCAGTTATGACAGCTAAGCATCATCAATTCGATGAGATACGAGGAGAATGATGGCGTGCTTTTTGGTCCCATTAGTCGTCCTCGTCATAACTACCATAACTGCCCTGACAAGTATAGCTCAGAACTTAAGTAGTAAAATTGATGAAGAACGCGTCGGTCGAGAATCCCACGTGATCGACAAGACCTCGGCCTCTCATCGCATTATGATCATAGGACACGTAGGCGCCTATAAAATACAGGCTTCACTATCAAGCTTCGCTTTAATTACACCTGCGAAGAGAGAACCAGAGTTGAGAGTTGACAGAGCCGAAGCCTGTAATAGAGAGCAAGCCGAAACCCATGGTCATAGATATTTCCAGCACCAGTGAGCTTTTCGACGTAACTGTCGCCCAGTCGTGTCTGGTTGAAGAGGATATTGAATCACCCAAGGTACAGCAACCCAAGTAGGAACCAAATCTAGCATCAATGGCACGATCAAGGAAGTAACCAGTCACTACGGTCGGTTCAGCCCCTTTTCCACCCCTTGGTTCAATCCCTGTGTCGAACCCTGCTCAGGATCCACTAGTTGCATGTTCGCAACATGTCGTAGCGCCGAGACAAGATGGAGAGAGAGTGACTGGAGAATTATCCAGGTCGCAATTGTCAAAGAAACGCAAGGCTAAGGCCATCACAGATATGCCTGAGCAGGACCTGATGGAGGAGGATGCACCAAACTCGCCACCCCAAGATGTTGATGCCGTCATGGAAGAGGAAAACTTTCCCCAATATGTTCGGCCAACGAGAGTGTACATGCAGAGGGTGACACTCCCAAATAAAGCGCACATCAACTTAGTGACAAAGGATCCCTAATAGCGTGCCCCTCTTGAAGGACATAGTGCCAAATATCACCAAGTTGCAGTTTAAGGACTGCGACACCCAAAGCACGTGGGCTTGGAAAGGAGAAACTATATGAAAATGGTTCTGGCTGAACTGCATGCGCCCCAGCTCTTAGTACCAATGAAGTGGGACAGCGGTGTCGATAGCATGGGCTTGTTGAATCTGTTGCTCATGCCGCACTTTGGGCACAACACCCAAGCGACAACGTATGTGAAGCAACTCCTTGTCTTCTTTCACAGAGGATGCTTATGGCTCGACCGACCCTACCCTGTCGACGTCAAGCTCATCTCGTTGATAACGGGTCTACTAAAGACAGGAGAAGACCCTTTGCCATATTTGCGCCAGAATAGAGACACCACCAAGATGAAGCAGAAGTATAACCTTCAGCGCGCAAGTAGGGTATTCCTCATTTCCACCATAGAGGACAATATGGTAAGGTTTGCAGCCATAACCTTATCTTGCAAACTGTTGCGCAAGATGAAACCTGTTGAGTGCACCACATGGGTGATAGAAAGCGCAGAACAGTGTATAAAAGGAGTAATCTTTAACTGGTCACGGTTCCTGCTGAACAAACTAATAGATGATGCAGAGCATGCGTAGGAGGAACCTAGGGCCAAATTTTATTACTCATGGCTGCTCATCCTAATCTCTTTCATTGTGTGTTCCAACACGCCATACTACCACTCGATGGATGTCCCAATACTTTTCCTCGACGCAAAGTATCAGAACCTCTGGGAGGATAAAGAAAGCAAGATCCGCTAGATGGACAATAACATCGAGTTCTTTCGGCATGGAGAGGACCTGCGCGATGTTATCAGGAGGTCCCACATAGTAATGGATGTGACGGTGCATAGGTATGCGGCGTTCATAAACTTCCAGGCCGGTGTACATAACACTATTCAGGAACCGAAGCAAGACCCAGCCAAGCAAGCGCAGTAGGCAGGGTTTATGATCGTCGACATGGACGTAGACACAATTATCTAGGAGTGGCCTGAAGAATGGCATGGCCCACTAGCAGAGTCAATGGATGAAGGAGAAAACCAAGGTGGAAATGCCAGTGCAGGAGCTGATGTGCAAAATGGCCAAGGAAATGCCAAGGAAATGTTCAAGCGCATGACCAAGATGAGGGGCAAGGCAATGATGGAGGCGACGACCAAGGCAATCAGACATCGAGCTCAGACAATGATGACAATGAGCAGAAGAAAGATGATGATGATGATAACGATGATGACTTGGAGGGCACACCTACTGATGAGGATGTGAAGAAGGCCCAGCCGCAGCGCAAGAAGAGGAAAGCGGACAAATTGGCTAACACTATTAGCTTAGTCAAGGAGGACATAAGCTTGTTGTTCGATGCAATCGCATAAGTGGCCAAGTCCAGCTTGAAAGGAATAAGTAAGAAGCAATTGCAAGTTACCAGGGAGTTGGCGCAGCACATCAACCAACTGACGGAGGCCATAAATGAAGTCAAAACCACTATCGAGGATTAAATTTATGGCGTGGATCCCAGTATCCCGTTAGTCACACCAGAACTAGTGTCACCAATCAAAGTAGAAATCCAGGCGCAAGTAATAGAGACGGGGATGCTTGAGTTTGATGATGTGGTCCACGAGTTTGAGAAGTTGAGCATCAACTTCTCTAATCTCACATTAGCTGAAGTCTATGATGTCCAGCAAGAGATTGCGACCGAGGTACACCTCACAGAAAATGTGTTGTCTTATCAGACGACCAAGCTGAAAAGGAAGGCGACAGCATGCAAAACCCTCCTTAGAGAAAAGGAGCAGGAAATTGTGGCACGCAAAACCCTCCTTACACTTACTGAAGCCATCAAGAGCGCCATCGCATATTTCCCACCAAAATTAGGCCAAGAAGATGAGGATTCAGCTGCTAAGGTTTCCCGAATGTCATAGATTGCGGTGGAACTTAAGAAACAGGTTGAAGAGCTTCAGGCAAAGCAGGTACCAAGCACACCTCCTGAGGTTCTTGAAGAATGAAGAAAGGCAGTGTCTGAGGCTGTTGCGAGAATAAGAAACGGAGAAAAACTCTTCACTGAGGCAGTGGAAGTTGTTTCCATAATGTGGGAAGCGCTTCTGGAGGATGAGACTGGGGAAAAGATCAAGGAAAACGCATGGCAAGCTAATGAGAAAATCACCGCAGCAAAGGCAGAGATGAAGCAGCTGTCGCTTAAGGAGAAAGTGACAAAAATGGCTGAGATCAAGCAGCTCGAGCAGGAAGTCCAAGCTCTCTGTGACCAAGAGCGGACTAGGAATGAGGAAGTAGATGCACACCAGTCAGAAGCAGCGCGAGTTACAAAGCTTATTCATCCTGTGTAGCAGAAGCTTCAACATATCATGCAGTCAATAGAATCAGGACCGCCAAAACATATCAGTTCCAATCGGGTGGAATAGTTAGCCAAGCAGGCGAAGAAAGTAACAGAGGAAGCTTCCAAGGTGCAACAAATTTTGAAGGAATTTTAGGACAAGTTTGGTCCTGTCGCGAAGCCTTAGCCTAAGCCTGAGCTAGAGGCTTAAGTTGCGAACACTCAAATTTTGCAGAGACATCCATTTTGCTTAGTGGCTCGGGACGAACCACATGTGAGTGTTGGGGACCTGGTTGGCTAGGAAAAGTGCATAAGGAAGAATCCTCCACGCAAGCGCAATAGAAAAAGTGGGTGCGCAACGGAGGAAATGTAGAGCAGAAGAAGTTGTGATGAGGATAGTTGCAACGAGGAAGGAAAATCTGAGTCGGTAGAAGAAGCAGGTATAAGAGTTAAAGCAGAGCAGGTGAAAGTCAAGGAAGATTGCAGAAGGACAAACCGGTAGAAGACCAAGGACTGTTTTGCGGCTAGTTATGACCAGTACATAAGGTTGAAAGACATTTCTGCAACTAGTTGAAGTTGTGATTAATGTCATGCAGTAATTTTGCGGCCAATTTGGCCTGTCATCAATGTAATTGTAAATATTTTGTAGCTACTTGCGTCTGTAAAAACTAAGTAGTACTCAATTGGCCCTGCGCGGTCTTGTAAATACTAGAAATAGGAGGAACTTGCTCTGTATAAGGGTTAGCATCAGTTAGATTCAGTTAGAAGAGTAGAAGTCTTGTTGACTCAGAAATGGATTCTAGTAGGAGTATAAGTTTGTTGAGCCGCATATTTGCAGCTAAGTGCGCAGACTGTTAGTAGAAGTAATCTGCAGCTGAGTGCGCAGATAGTTAAATAGAAGAGTCAATACAGGCTGTGTGCAGATCAGTACAAGTAGATAGAAGCAATACACCAGAGAGAATGAGAGCAAGAAGATTGAGTCAGATAGACATATCTTAAGAATAGTCCGCTATGTGCTATAAACATTTATCATGCCAGATGAATAGCACCTTGGTGGTTTTTCCCAAATGGATTTCAACGTTATTTCCTGTGTCAAATGAATGAATGTTTGAATGTTAAAGCATTGTCGACCTGTTGTGTATAATTACCTGGTCAAATCTGCTAAGTTATAATATAATTCGCACATTGTTCATTATAAGTAAGGAATCAACTGCGTCGCACAGTTGCACCAGTTGTTGAGTGGTTAATGACAATTTTGTATCGCGCGTTGGTTTTGGAACTCAGTTTCACCTCTGTCGCATAGTAATAGAATCCATCCTTCCATCTGTGTCAAGTGCCTTGGCTGCGCACCAAGGGACTATAATCCCTCGCCAACTACAGAAACATGGTTCTGGTAGTTACACATTAAGATATATCGGGTGAGACTGCGCCTGCCTCACGGGCGTTGCCGACTGAGCTTGCTATGTCGGGACGATGTATTTTGGTGTCTTGTTGGTATTGTGTTTTTGTTGAACCTTGGGTCACGTAAGTAATGAGATAGAGGCCAACATGGTGGAAGAAGCATAGATTGTGATGACCACCTTAAATGGTATTCCAAGAGAATGGGATTCCTTCATCATAGGAATATGTGCTAGAATAAAGCTAGCCAAGTTTAGCAAGCTATGGGAAGAGTGTGTACAAGAAGAAGGAAGGATAGAAAATAGAGAAGAAAAGCTAAATGAAAATGAATAGTAAGCTCTGAATGCTCTTACAAAGAATGGAAGAAACAAAAGGAAGGATCGGGGATCGCCTCCTAGAAGATCACAAGACTTCAAAAAGGGTAAGAAGTTTAAAAAGGATTACTCATATTATGAATGTTACACATGTCATAAGTTAGGACATATCTATAAACATTGTCCACTTAATAAAGACAAGTTCAAGAAGAAGAACTGAAAGTTCCATGCCCATGCAGCTGAAGAGAATGAATCAGATGAATAGAACGCTAGAGAGAATGAAGACTATAGTGAAGAATATGTTTTAATTTCATCCCTCATAGGATCAGTCTCTCATGGAAGTGACACTTGGCTCATAGATAGTGGTGTTTCCAAACATATGACGGGTCACAAATATTCTCTCTCATGTCTCACTCAAAAAGACTATCCTCACAAAGTGCAGCTTGGATATGATTATCAACATCCCATCAAAGGAATGGGAGAAGCCTCTTACAAGCTAAAATCCGGCAAGTCCATGAAGATGAAATAAGTCTTATATGTTTCGGGTCTAAAGAAGAATCTTCTTTCTATGTCATCTTTAAACAAGAAAGGTTTTAGAGTTTCCTTTGTAGATGGTGAAGTTGTTATGTGGCAAAAAGGAAGTACAATAGATGATGCGGGTATAACAGGTGTTGAAGAAGGAGGACTCTACAAACTAAAGGGGCACACATATTCAGCTTTCACAGAAAGTACCATTAGTCCATGCTAGCTATAGCATAGAAAACTTGCTTATGTGAACTACAAAGTGTTACCAATTGTGAGCAAGGTAGTGACAAGTCTACCAAAAATCCAGATCAATCATGAAGGGGTATGCAGATGTGATCAAGGAAAGAATATCAAGAATTTGTTTCCAAGGAGTAATAGTAAAGCAAAAGGGATATTGGATATTGTCCACTCAGATGTGTGTTGACCGATTTCAACTACTTCCTTAAGAGGGTAAGTCTATTATGTCTCTTTTATTAATGACTACTCTAGTAAGACTTGGATATATTTCTTGAAAGGAAAAGATGAAGTATTTGAAAAGTTCAAAGATTTCAAGGCCCTTGTAGAGAATCTCTCTGAAGACAAGATAGAGACCTTGAGATCATATAATGGAAGATAAATCACTTCAAATGAATTCAAGAACTTTGTAAAGAAGCTGATATTAAGAGGGAGCTCACTACACCCTATAATCCTCAACTTAATGGAGTGGCAAAAAGGAGGAATAGATCTATCAGGGAAGCAGTCAAAGGCATGATCCATGATCAAGATATACCTATGCATTTATGGGTTGAAGCAGCAAGGACCACAGTCTATGTGCATAATAGAATATCCCATAGTTCCCTTGGGAACAAAACTCTATAAGAGATGTTTACCATTAAAAATCCTTAAGTCAGTCACCTAAAGAAATTTGGATTTCATGTCTACTTGCATGTTTCCTAGTAGAAAAGATCAAATTTGGACGCTTCAAGAAAGAAGGGAATACTTCTTAGATAGATTGACCATTCAAAATCTTACAAAATCTATATTCCAAGTTTCTGTCAGATTGAGATCACCATAGATTTCACTTTTGATGAAGATGCAGCTTTCATCAAATCCAAAAAGTCCCATGTGGATGAAGATCATGAAGAATAACAAGAAGCTCCTAGAATTGCAGAAACCAGTAGAATACTATTTAGAGATGTCGAAGAAGAACCTATACCAGAAGATCGTGACATGGTAGAACCTCAAGGACCCATGGAGACACCCCATGAGATGATTTCGACAAAGAGAAGGCCAACTTGGGCTAATGATATAATTTGATAAGCAGAAATATATGGTGCACTGGAAGGAAGAAAGAGACCAAGACTCTACTCCAACTATGTAGCATTTATGTGCAATCTTGTTGATGAGGAACCCACGTCTTTTGAAGAAGCTTCAAAGGATAAGGAATGGATGGATACCACGATTGAAGAATACAAATATATCTTAAAAAATGATGTTTGGGAAGTGGTGCCAAGATCGAAGGATAATTCAGTGGTCTCTTCAAAATGGATTTTCAAGACAAACACTAAGCAGATGGCAGTATTGAAAAGTTCAAAGCAATATTTTTCGCATGAGGATTCTCTTAGAAGGAGGGATTGATTACTAAGAGACTTTTGCACAAGTAGCAATATATACTTCAATCAATATAATTCTTGTCTTGGCAACTAACATGAAATGGAAGTTACATCAAATGGATGTAAAGACGGACTTTCTAAATGGAATCATAGAAGAGGAAGTGGATATTGAACAACCTCCAGGTTTTGAGACAAATGATAAGAAAACACATTTTCATATTGAAGAGAGAATTATATGGATTGAACCAAGCACCCAGAACATGGTACAAAAGAATTGGTGGATTTTTGATGAGCTTGGAGTTTACCAAAAGTAAATCAGTTTCCAACCTTTACTATAAAGTTGTAGATGATGGGATGATGATATTACTATTATATGTAGATGATCTATTTTTGACATGAGAGGAGAAGCTCATTAGTGAATGTAACAAGAAGCTTGCGGCAGAATTCGAGATGAAATATCTTGGTATAATGCATTACTTCCTAGGTCTTAAAGTATGGTAGTTCACAAATGATATTTTCCTAAACCAAGGAAAACATGCAGTTGAGAGCCTAAAGAGATTTGGGATGTTTGATTGTAAGGCAATGATCACTCCGATGGTGATACTTAAATCTCCTGAATGATTACTCTTCAGAAAGAATAGATGACACACTATACAGACATATTATTGGGTCATTGATGTATTTGACAAATACAAGACTAGATATATGTTTTGTTGTAAACACATTGAGTCAGTATATGGTGGATCCAAGACGTGTTCACCTATTTGCATAAAAACACGTGATGAGGTACCTAAAGAGTACATTGGATTGTGGCCTCAGATATGCAGTTGATAGTGAGTTCATATTGTGTGGCTATACTGATTCAGATTGGCTGGAGTGTTGAAGACAAAAGAGCACTTCAAGATGTTTAATTTTGGGATCATATGTGATTTCCTGGCTTAGTAGAAAGCAAACCAATGTTGCTCTCAACACAGTTGAGGCTGAATATATTGCAGCATGCTCGGCCTGTAGTGAAGCAGTATGGCTTCAAGTTATTGGCAAGATTATTTGATGTTCAGATGGATGCAACTGATATTCATTGTGATAACAAGAGTTGCATCAAACTTACAGAGAACTCGGTGTTTCATGATAAGTCAAAGCATATAGAGATAAAGTTTCATTACATCAAGGATATGGTGCGGAGAGGATTTGTGAAGCTCCAATATGTTCGTACAAAGGAATAAGTTTCAAATGTGTTGACTAAGCCTCTCTCTCATGTGAAGTTTGAATATTTTTTAGACAAGCTTGGTGTAGTCCAAAAGTACCTCCCTCGAAAGAGGGAATGATGATGTGATCATTATTGATGATGAGATAGTAGTGGTATGCCAGTGCAAAGAAGGATAGTTGATTTTATTAATGTGCCTACAGATGTCGTTGTGGTCCTGCATTCATTTTCGGACGTTGTAGTATGGAATTCATTTGCAAAAGTTGTGTCCTAGCATTCATTTGCAGAAGTTGTGGTCTGGCATTCATTTGTGGACGTTGTGGTCCTGCATTCATTTGTGTATGTTGTGGTATTGCAGTCATTTGTGAATGTTGTGGTCATACATTCATTTGCGGACATTGTGGTCCTGCATTCATTTGCGGGCGTTGTGGTCCTACATTCATTTGTGGATGATAAGATTCCAGCATTCTTTATGTTGTGGGTGATTCCGCACTAATTTGTGGATGTTGTGTTGTGTTTGCATGTGTGGAATTGCAGGTAATGCTCATGATGATGCAACGAGATGTGATGCTCGTGATGATGCGGCGAGATGTGATGCTCGTGATGACGTGATGAGATTTGATGCTCGTGATGATGTGTTGATATGAAATGCTCGTGATAATGTGACGAGATGTGATGCTTGTGATGATGTGTCGAGATGAAATGCTCATGATAATGTGATGAGATGTGATGCTCATGATGATGTGTCGAGATGAAATGCTCATGATAATGTGACGAGATGTGATGATATGTGAAGATGATGTTTCACAGATGATGATGATGTTGATGCAGTTGTGAAAACTTCCTATGACGTATAGACTTACCAGTCAGTTGCACAGATGTATTGTTTTGTTATAGAATACCTTCCTTGTTAAGAGGGAGTGTTAAAGAAATGTAAATGTGAAAGATATAATATTTTGTATTATTAATATTATTTCCCCTTTCGGATATGGTGTTCCTCCGATTAGGGATGTTATTGTTGTATTTAGTCATGTAAATTTTCGAGGTAAAGCCTTTGTTGTAAGTTGGGTCAGTAGTACCCACAAAAGTATTATTAAAATGTATTTTTGAGTCTCCAATGCAAGTCGGCCCTAGTAGCAAGGAGAATTTGGCCTTGTTGGATTATTAGGCCTCTTAGTTGATTAGTGTAAATAGGAGAGGCGCCTCCTCATTTGGATATGGTGAGTACTCAAGAAAGTTCGCTAGAGAGAGGCGAAACAGACCATCTAAGGAGTAGGAAGCAGACTAGTCTTTTTAGGATACATTGGGTCATTAGAAAAATAAGGGATACATTGGGTCATTAGAAAAAGAAGGGACGCAACTAATTAGGGTACATTGGGTCATTAGGAAAAAAAGGGATTCCATTTTCGTTATATTGTTTATGGTTTCATAGTTGAGCAAAAAATATAGGGTTATGATATTGAAGTCGAATAAATGAAGTAGAAGATCCTATAGCATCCATACTAATCACAAATCCATGGAAACTCTATAGTGAGTGCCCCTAAATATTTGTATTTGCATTCCATCATTGAGAAGAAAAGTACAAAGCAAAGGACACACCTTCTAGTTGGTTTTTTCCTCGTATTGGGATTTCTATGGGTATATCTTGTGTTCATTGAGTGGATGGTGTGTTATTTTCTTAGCTTCTTTCATTCAAGTTTTAATTGTCTCAATAATTTTGTACATTAAGCTAGTAACATTAAATATACAATCTAAATAAAACACTACACAATAAGATATTATGAAATATTATAAGATCTATTGTAAAAAAAATTCCAATGGAATATGCATGATAGTTTAAAAATCACCAACTATACACCCCAACCAACGACAATCAAAGTCATACAATTCATAAGCAGTGAAAACAACATTCAATAAATTATTTAGTTTTCTCCTTTAAAATTGTTAATCTTGAAAGGTTGTGCCCTCTTTAAAGTGTTGTTTACTTGTGTGTGTGTGTGTGTGTGTGTGAAGATCTCGAAAAAGGCAACCACCAATCTGAGTAATAATGACAAAGCAGAAGTAGAGAGTTATAATTATGAAGATGAAGTCGGTAGTGCCACACAAATTATGGATAGAATTGTGAAGTCGCAAAAAAATTAGGGATATTTTTGACAAATTAATAGGAAATAGACACAAATGTGACAAGTTGTTCAACGAGCCTAAAAAATAATGGCTAGAATTAACAAGAAATAAAGTTGCACAATGGCTAAGTCTATGCCTATGTTGGAAGGGAATTAAGTAGATAAATGAATGTATCCACTAAAATTTGTATATCATTAATATAATGTCATATGCAACAAGTTGTATGTATCCATTGAAAGTTATATAGTAAAATTTATATAATGCTATATAGTAAAAGTTGTATGTGACAAGTTGTTCAGAGTCCCAAAGATGATAGCTAGAATTAACAAGAAATAGAGTTGCATAGTAGCTAAGTCCCCGCATATGTTGGAAGGGAATTACGTAGATAAATGAATGTATCCACTAAAATTTGTATGTCACTAATATAATGGTAAGTTGAAAAGGGATTCTTTACATGATGGTTCAAGTTTATGAAACAGGTTGTGGAATTGGGCAAGTATATTGGTACCAGAATCTCCACATATGGTGCAAACTTAGATAAGAGGTTATGGGTCAAGATAATAGTGTTGTTTGCAAACCAGAAAAAGCATCACAACTAATTTGCATATAAGTAGGAAGATGTAAAGAGAAGAATAAGTTTCAAGTTGAGTATAGAAATTGAGAAAGTAAAGGAGAAATAAAAAGAATATAATAAATTATAGAATTTGTCACATTAAAATTAATTGTCCTCACAAAGACATTAAAACTAAAATATATAGAATTTGTCTCATGAAAAGTGCCAACAATTATTTTTTAAACAAAACTCCACAATGACATGTGAAAGTTGCCACATGGCACTTCTAAAAAATACCATATTAAATGTTTTTAATTTTATTTTTTGTGTTTTAAACATAAAGCCACACTCTTAGGGATTTATGTTCCATCGATAACGTCTTTGACCAATCAAAAAATGGAATGAGTGAAATTTTAAAATTTGAAATTTTATTTTTAATTTTCAAATTTTGTTTTTGAAAACATTGGAAAATTATATAGCATGAAATTGAACTAATGGAAAGTTGAAGCATTTTGAATTTCAAATTAAAAGTATATTACCTTCTTTGGTAGGTACTAATAAAGGGAAATAATTGTTGCATATGTGATAAGAGATGGATTCTAAGACATATATGTGACAACAAATCACTACCCTATTCAAAAATAGAGGACGAAAATGAAGTAGAAATTTTGAACCTAGCAAATGAAATCATTATTGGTTATAATTCGAAGCTTGACAAAGGCAAGGCATCAAGGATTACTAATGAGCATAGAGAAGAGCAACTAAATAAAAGAAAATGAGTCAACGATATAACCCAAAACTTACAAAAGTCCAATTATTCTAAACTCATTTATCACAGTTCATGAAAGAGATTAAGGTAGAACAAATCAACACAATGAGTGTAAAATCAAAACACAGACGATCGATAATGCAACACCACCAAGAATATCATTAGCTTCAACCTCATGTTGTCAACAAAATTAGAAAGGAGGATGATGTGCCTCAAACAAAAACTATTACTCAGAAAGACCAAATGCAACAATCAATTGTAAAATATATTGTTTCATCTCAAGAACACTAATAAGATCTAGGTTCTAAGAAAAAAGGAAGGAAAACTTACAATTCCACATGTAACCATGAAAAATAAATTACAACATTATGATTATATGGGATTGAAAGTTCACATCACAAGTGTATTACGATTAATAAAAGGGGCAAGAAAAACAAATAAACATACAACAATGTAAGAAAGGATAGTATGTTACCAAGAAGCATCAAGGTTTTACATTAAACAACCAAGTCAAAAGACTTTAGGATGTGATGCACACAATACAAATGAAACTCATCAACACTCAATGCAGGGGCCAAATCAAACACCTATAAACCAACCAAGATGTTGTTGCTAGGTAAACATGCTCAATTCTAGATAAATATATTTATTATGCTTTGAGAGAAAAGAATTCATTAATATTATTATTATTGTTATTTGGCTAATGAAAGGTGAAAGAACATACACCCTTCACCTCGTGACCAACCAATGCATTCAAGTATATTGTCATGAATTTTCTATCAACCATTTATTACTCGATATATTTTATATATTTGCGGAAATATTGCATCATTCAGTTTTAAACAAGTGTATGTTTATTAGAGAAGTTTGCACATTTTACAATGGAGTTTATTTGATTAGCTTAGAAATCATGCTACCCATAATTGCAAAAAAAGCAACATGCATGGTTCCCAATTTTGTCGTTTCATAATTGCATACTCAGAATTTCATTTTGAATTTTTCATGAAAATTATGATAAAAAAAGGAAATAAGTTGCAAATGCATCATAGTATGCTTTGGCATTCATTAAAGTGTACCTTCATTAAGCATAGAATTGGAATGAGGCACTTCGGGTTGTTGTGATATAAATTGATACAATTTGTTTATGCCTGCCTGTGTGGTTGCTTTCCAACAAGTTATGTCTCTTTATCTCACCTCTGCTTTCTAATACAAGCCCATTTCATTCCGTCTCCCTGCAATCAGAAATTCCTCTTGGCTTGATGAGCTTCTATATTTTGAAACTCTACTTAAATTCTTTTGTTTTGATATGTGATGCATGTTGATGAAGTATACAATATACGTACAATTGAATGTTGTACATGGTTGTTGTTTATCCACGCTTTATCGATATCAAACATATGTTGATTTTTTTACGAAATAAGTATTTCATTTGCACTTATCAATGTTAATTGGTCAAAAATAGTTTGATCGGAGTCATTGGGATTCCACATTGTCATCAGCATCATATTTTTCGGTTATAGTTTGAGAGATTCTTCTGTGCACACTTTGACTCAAAAACTAGACCATTAGACCTTGTATGGTTGAGTAAGTGCAAGAGGTTCACTCCATCAACAAGGCTAGAGTGTAACCATTCAACTCATAAAGTCTCACATGAAAGCTCAAAAACAAAAAAAATTGTTTGAACTAAGTTTTTTCTTCTCCTATTTGGCATTTATATTTTATGTTAGTAAATTCTCCTATCTCTTGTGATTTGGAGTCCTCGAGAAGCAAATATCGTGTGATTTACCCCTAGTCAATATCAATGCCATAGGTACTCATGGGATTAACTTCTTGTTGTTGAGTTTGAATTGCAATAGAGAGTTAGACACAAAACTGAGCCGATTGACAACTCAAAACAAATCGTTGAGCAAAGTTTAACTATGGACTTCATAAAATAGGTCAGCGAAAAAAAAAAGTCAATCTAATAAGTGTTAAATCATAACATTGGCAATTGGTGATGCAACACCACCAAAAATATTATTAGCTTCAATCTCATGCACCCAACAAAATTAGAAATTAAGACAACGTACCTCAAGCAAAAACTATTACTCCAAAGGACCAAATACAATAACCAATTGTAAAATATATTCTACCTCATCTCAAGAACATCGATAAGATCCAAGTTCTAAGAAAAGAGAAAGACAAACTTACAATTCCACATGCAATAGTAACAAGTAAATTACAACAGTACAATTTATATGGGGTTGAAAGTTCCTCTCGCATGTTAATTACAATTAATAAAAAATGGGCAAGAAACACATATAAACATACAACAACGTAAGCAAGGAAAATATGTTACCAAGAAGCGTCAAGGTTTTACGTTAAACAACCAAGTCAAAAGACTTCAGGATATGATGCAAAAAATACAAAAGAACCTAATCAACAGTCAACACAAGGACCAAATCAAACCCTTACAAGCTAACAAAGATGATGTTGCTAAGGAAACATGCTCAGCACTAAATAATCCCATTTATTATGCTTATGTTTCAAGGACAAAGCATCCTTAAAGGGGTGGCAATGTTATAAATAATTAATAATAATAATATCGTTGTGATAATGAAAGGTCAAATGGCACAAACCCCTTCTCATGACCAGTCAATGCATACAAGTATAAGATCACGAAATTTTTATCAATGATTTATTACTCAATATATTTTATATATTTGTAAAAATATTATATCATTTAGTTTTATAGGGATATGTTTACTACATAAGTTTGCATATATTACAGTTGAGTCAATATGAATGACTTGGAATTGTGCTCCTCATAATTGCAAGAAGTATGCATGTTTCCTATTTTTTCCCTTTACAATTGCAAGCCCATAATTTCATTCTGAAATTTTCATGAAAAATATCATCAAATAGAAATAAGTTGTCAATGCATCATAATGTGCTTTGGCATTCATTTAATTGTACTTTCACTAAGCATAGCATTGGAATGAGACACTCAGGGTGGTTGTGGTATAAATTCATATAAGGTGTTTATGTTTGCCTATGTGATTTATTTCCAACAAACTACATCTTTCTATCTCTCTCCTTTGCTCTCCAACACAACCCTGTTTCACTACCTCCCCCTGGAATCAGAGATTGCTCTTACATCAATGAGCTTCTATGGTTTGTGTTGATTTTGTACCTAGGAAAGGGTTCCCCTAGTGATATTGTGGGTAAATCACTAAAAAGGAAAAAATGACATGACCTTTGCATTAATTTCATGAGATGTGAAATTAATTTCACTTTAGAGACTTCAAGTGACTTTTTAAATTATTTAATGGGAGTCAGAGAGAAATTAATTATGGAAAGAAAAAGTGCATTTATTCTCGTCTATTGATCTCACATCACAAGATCCAATGTGGGCCCTTGGATCATGTGTCATTTCAGCTACCCTCATGACGCCAAAAAAAGGGCAAGGAAAACCTAAGAGGTACATTCATTCATCCAAGAGAAATGGAGAGGACTTGAGAAGAGGAGAGTTTAGAGAGAGAGAAGACTAGCACAATTTCATAGGCAATCTACAACAAGTACATGCATCATGAAAATCAAAGTGGGGCACACAATTCGAGGAGGGTACTGCTACATAGAAATCAAGAGAGTTGGCACAAATATCAAGAAAACAAATTGGGCACAAATCCCTAGGTGTTTGAAATAATTTTCAAGGAGTCTGATTGCAGCATTAATTGTAGTCCATACAGGCATCTCATAGAATGTTCTTTTGTGTTGTCCCGACATGATTTTCGAGACAATGAGGGCAGAAAAATCAAGGTACTATGCTGCTATAACATTGGGCATGCAAACTGAAAATGAGGGCTTTATTGAGCACAAAATTCGAGGTGTAGTTTGGCTATAAGAGGCAGCTCAAACAGGTTTGAGAAAGGCTCGAATTTCAAGACAACCTATGCACAAAAATCGAGGCATCACCTACAAAAATTTTGAGGCATAAGTTCTGGTCTTCTGGGGTTGAGATGAGTTCTACTCACTTAGTTGTATACTGTTGTACTTTCATTTTGAATAAGAAATAAAATAACATTCTCAGGTTTTCCCCATTGTAGTTTTTCCGAAGGCTTTTGCCTAAAAAATTTTCAAGTCTAAGTTTTATGTGTGTGTTCAATTAATTCTACTTAGTAGCGGTAAATTTCTCCATGTGTTTCTAGTTCTGTTTTATTTAATAAAATAATTCATTGCAGCAATCATGTTCAATGGGTTGGGCATTAACAATGAGCAATGAAACTTGAATTTGGGTTGGGGAGGACATTTGAAATTTTTACAGTTTGAAACTCTTCTTATATTCTTTTGTTTTGATATGTCGTTGCAGGTTGTTGAAGTATATGATATACATACAATTGAATATTGTACATGGCTGTAGTTTACCTGAGCTTTATTTATATCAAGCATATGCTGAATTTTTTTAAGAAATGGGTATTTTATCTGCACTTATCAAGGATTATTGATCCAAAATAATTTGATTGGAATCATTGTGATCCTACATTGTAATTAGCATTCAAGTTTTGGGCTAAAATCTGATAGAGAAATGCCTTTGCACCCACTTTGACTTGAAAACTAAACCATTAGACTCTCTATGGTGAGTAAGTGCAAGAGGTTCACTACATCGGCAAAGCTAGAGTGAAAAGCTCCATTAAAAAAAACTCATGTCAAAAAGCTCAAAAAAAAATTTGTTTGAAGTGGGGGGTTTTCTTCTCCTATTTGGCATCTATATTTGACGCTAATAAATTCTTCCATCTACTTGTGATTTGAATTACTCAAGGAGCAACATATTGGGAGTTAAACCTAGTCAATGCCAGCTCCACAAATACTAATGGGTTTAACTTCTTGTTGTTGAGTTTGACTTGCAATAGAGAGTTAGACACAAGACCAAGTTGACTCTGCTCCAAAAAATCGTTGAGAAAAATTTAACTACATAGTACTTGGACGACTTTGAAGAGCTTTTCAACTATGTATTAATGTTTTTGCTCATGTCCTTTTGTATGCTTATTTATCAAGTCAAACTTTAGAACGAGGCTTTATTAATAAAATGATGGTAGTTGTCCATTGCAACAACTGATGAATTAGGTTTTCAAAATATATAAAAAACTTTGTTGTTTGCTTATTTGATTTTTTTAATTAATTTATATTTATACTGGTAGTTTTATCATCATTTTATTAATTTCCATTTATAATGGTAGTTTCTAGTAAGGGAATTGTTCCTCCTTGAGCCAAAATTTGTCAAAGAAAAATTGCATTGAGATTAAAATTATGAATGTGTTTTTTATAATCAATATTATAATCTTAAAACCTTTTTAGGTGCATATATATGATTTAAAAACTCCATTTTTCTGATCTGTAATAGCATTTCCTATTCAAAGATGTCATACCAACAGTGTAGTTATTTGCAGTGATCATTTCAATTTCAATTTAGTCTTTTATGCTTATTACAGTAATGATTTTTGACTGTCATAACAGAGAGATCACTCATATGCTTTCCTCTCAATTTTTTGGGGGTGTACACAATTGTGGTAATCATTTCCCTTTGAATTTAGTCTTGTATGCCTATTTCACTAATGATTTTGGACTTTGCCACAACAGACAGATCTTGCTCATGATTTCCTCTCAAACTTTTGAAGGTAATATATATATATATATATATATATATTCCAAGGAACAACCTTATGGAAAACCCTCCGAGTACTACCCCATACTTCATGGATGATAAACGGTGTAAACCATCTGCCCTGATTATGAAGCCTAACCCCGACTGGATCAATAGAGTCAAACCCATGACCTTCCCAACTTTGGGGGGAGAGATCTCATGTCTGGATCATGACTACTTGAGCTAACCCTCGGGGCTATATATATATAGAGAGAGAGAGAGAGGGAGAGAAGGGTATCCACCAGGTCACTCGGATCTAAGACTAACCCTAAACCGGCATACCCAAGAATAATATGGTGGCATACTTACCAACAGAGCCATATCCTTCTTCAGAATCAAGAACCTCCTGCGCTAGGATAATTTGTGTGTATCCTTTAGACCCTTACCATTGAGGATGTGCACCTTGTTCTACAAATAGAGTTCCACTATAGACCTCTTCTCAACACTCATATCGAGAGAAGAGGAAGTCATCTAAGCTGGTGATAGAGACCACCAAGAATGGAAGGTGACACATTTCACCAACCATTTAAGGGGGGTATGACAGGTAGCCTTTAACACCTTGAAATGACGTGTTTCCGACTACACTACATTCAGAAAGCTGCACTGTCAATCTATGAGATGTCATTGCATTTCAGGGATTGCAAG
The DNA here is from genome assembly GCA_001517045.1 of Pseudotsuga menziesii. Lineage (NCBI taxonomy): Eukaryota > Viridiplantae > Streptophyta > Pinopsida > Pinales > Pinaceae > Pseudotsuga > Pseudotsuga menziesii. Next base: position 149,595 of record LPNX010842406.1, on the reverse strand, counting down.
AATATACAATGAGATGTAATTGAGAATGTGTTTTTGGCATGCAAAATAACTTCTTAAAATACCAGCAGACAGAGACAACGTTTTAAATTTAGGAGAATCAAAAGCCATCGCTGATCAATATTAATACCCGAGTCTTTTCCCTACATGGAAAATGTTGCCATTGACAAAGAAATGAAAAAGTGGTAACAAGTTTAATGCATTGGGTAACTTGAGGCATTATGAAATTTCTTCACACAATTAAGTTGCAAAATGAAATAAAAGTAAAAAATAAATTAAATACATGAATCAGCTTGAGCCACCTCATGTCGATCTAATATATCAAGTTTATCCTACCCTCCAAACATTTAGCACTTCTTGAAACATCTCAATCATCAACTCCCTGTCAGCATGCTGGAAAAACATGTTCAAGTCATCCCTCACATCATAGATCTTTCCAAAGTCAAACAAGTACATCAAGCATGACTTCTTCAGTCGACTTAGCTGGTAAAGCCAGGCCTCTTGCAGCCTCTCAAGAACATTTTTAGAATCTATATCCTCCAAAAGGCTTTCTTCGCAAGATTCTTTCAAGTCCCCAATGTCATATTTATCAGCAGCTCTCAGTAAAGCTATCCTGTGGTTCCAAAAGTCCTCATGCTTGATACCTCCATAGATGTAGCTTAGAAGAGCCATGCAAGCTTCCATGGATATGTCTTCAATATTGATTATCGAAGATTCTTTCTCTTTGAGATCATGCAAGAACATACTCTCAAAAACAGGGGATCGTGCTGCTAAAACAGCCCGATGTGCTCTAACACTACCATTAGCAGTATTAATAGTTACGTCCGTGTGGAGACCATCATCCAACATACGAGAAAGGCATTTTAATGCACCCTTACTTGCTTGACACTGCATTGCTCCTTCATTGGGCCATATTGAACAAGCTTCTCCACCCTTCATTGTCAATTAGTAAAAGTCAATTATGAAAAGCAGTGCCTTATTTGGATATGTATACTCCACAATCAAAGATTATATAGAATTATTTGAACCAAACAATATACACAAATCATAGCATTCTAGAAAGACTCTCAAAAAGACATGCATCTCTTACATTCATTGTAGCAATTTTCAAATCCAGAAACTCCACGTCAATTATAAACCGTCCATGAAAGCTAGTATCTATAGGCCATACAAAATCCTCACTGCTGCGGAGCAACTTATCATAGACTGCATCAACATAGTTGACATTAGCTAAAGCAGGAAAATTGTTAATATTTGAGAAACATTAGTGTTCACTGTTTGGTATTTGCTCATTAGGAGAAATGGGAGTTCAGCAGGGTAGATATATTAATAGATAAAAGCACGGAATGGCTAAGAATAAAAATTGAAAAATTCAAATTATTCATCAAAATCGGAGACATCTTTTTTGTGTTCTCTGAAGGAAGACATTATTGCCATTAGGTGTTATGGAAATCAGTAATAAACGCAGTGTGCAAATTGGTAATCAGCAACTCAAAGAATACCTCTCTATTCTCTACTTACTAGGTAGATATAAGATTAATGGATACTCCCTGTCCAATTGGTGTCACATACCTATACTCAACGTATCTGTGAATATCCTACTCCTTGACGTATTTGTGACTATCCTCATTCTATGTATTAAACTTATTGTATATTGGCAAATGCCCCTGCCCTTTAAGGGAAGGAAAGAGGAGGGGATTTGTGGGGAATAAGTGGAAAGCTGTAGAAGGAAGGAGGACACTCTGAAAGGGGCTAATTAGGGGAAGCTTCAAAGGGGATATTGTCATATCCCCATTGAAATTGGAGAGGAAAGAGGCCTCCTACTGAATGGCAGTGTTGGACACTGACCCAGGAGTCTACCTCCATTCCAGGCTCATTTTTAAATTTGATATTCTACTATTGTACATAGCCCCTGTGATCACCTACTTTACCCAGGCCCTCTGAGTAATTATATTCTTATAGTTTGAATTTTACCTATGGACTTTATTTCACATTCAACCTTCCCTCTGCTATTTCATTCAAGTTTTAAAATATGTCCAAGCAATTCATTCACCACTGCTAGTAATTCCATGGTCAGGACTCAGGACAGTTGTTGAGCCTTCAATCTCTAACTTTGTGGATTAGCAGATAAAAGCGCAGAATGGCTAAGAATATCAAAGTGAAGTCCTGAAAGTCATTCATCAAAATTACAAATATGTTGTGTGTTATGTAGAAAAGATAAGATAATTTTATTAAGATCAAGACAATATTTTTATAAGGTGTTATGAAGATCAGCAAGTATCCATTATGCTATTCAGTAAGCAGCTTGAAAGAAAACTCTATTCTCTAAATAGTAGGTAACTAAAGGATTAAAAGAATACCCCTAGACCTATTGGTTATCACCCAGCCCCACCTATAAAGGTTGAATCTTGAGATATAGGTTATACTTAGAGACTATCCTGGTTCTATGTATTGAACTTGGTGTATATGGGAAAATGCTGTTCTCATTTGGGGTATGGAGGGAGGAGGGGGCTTGTCAGCACAGAGTAGATATATTTGTAATGGGAGAGGGAAAGCTTTGAAAGAAGACATTATCGTCATTCCACTAAGACAGGAGAGGAAGGCCTCCAACTAAATGGCAGTATTAGAAAAATAATGCAGGAGTCCACCTCCATTCCAGACTCCATTTTTAAATCGATAGCCTTCTTTTTTACATAGCCCTTAATGTCTTAAGATCCAATTGTGACTAACCAGTAATAATATGATCACCTGTTTTACTGAGGTCCGCTTTCTGAATAGTTTTTATCTTAGGGTTTGGATTTCGCTTGAGTTGAATTTGTATTCATCCTTACCTCTTTTATTATGTTCCAGTTTAAATATGTCCAATTTATTTAGTACTGTTAGTCATTCCACAGACAGCAGCTCAATCTTTATATTTGTGCAGTAGTAGGCAAAAAGACAAGATGGTTAAGAATATAAAAATGAAGTCCTCAAAAATATATCGCACTGGGAAAGTTATTTTGTTTATTCTATAAAGCAAGCCTTCTTTTGCACATAGCCCTTAATGTCTTGAGACCCAATAGTAACTGGTCAGTTATGATATGATACCTTACTGAGGCCCTCTTTCTGAATAATTTTTATCTTAGGGTTTGGATTTTGCTTGATTTGAATTTGCATTCATCCTTACCTCTTTTATTATGATCAATTTTAAATATGTCCAATTTATTCACTTATACCACTAGTCATTCCATGGTAAGAGCAGTTCAATCTCTAAATTTGTGCTGTAGCACACAAAAGCACAGGATGGTTAAGAATATAAAACTGAAGTCCTCAAAAATTCATCACCTTGGAAGAGATGTTTTATCTATTATGTAAAGAAAACTTTCTTTTGTGCATACCCCTTAATGTCTTAAAATCCAATGTAACTGATCAGTAGTGATATCTTCGTGTGTTTTACTGAGGTCCTCTTTCTGAAGAATTTTTATCTTAGGCTTTGGAATTTGCTTGAGTTGAATTTGTGTTCAACCTTACTTCTTTTATTACGTTCCCATTTAAATATGTCCAATTTATTCATTAGTACTGTTAGTCATTTCATGGTCAGACTCTCAGAGTAGTTAAATCTCTAAATTTGTGCAGTAGCAGACAAAAGCACAGGATAGTTAATAATATAAAACTGAAGTCCACAAAAATTCATTGCAAAGGGAGAGATGTTTTGTTTATTCTGTAAAGCAAGACATTATTAACATAGGGTGTTATGAAGATAAGTAAGAAATCTAGTGTGCAATTCAGTAATCAGCAGCTTGAAAGAAGTCGCCTCTGTTTTCTAATTACCAGGTACCTATAGGATTAAAAAAACACTCCTTGCCCTATTGGCTATCACATTACTAGACTCATAGAGATAGTAGTTATCTTTTGTAATCAGCCTCACTCTGTGTATTGAATTTCATGTGTATGGGAAAATTCTCTACACCTTATTGGATGGAGGGAGGAGGGAATTTGATGGGAAAGAGTAGATATCTGTTGTGGGAGAGGAAGCTTTGAAAGGGGCTATTATTATCAACCCATAATGACTGGAGAGAAAGGCATCCCATTGAATGGCAGAATTGGAACGCTGGGCCAGGAGCCCACCTCCATTCCCAACTCATTGTTAATTTTATAGTCCATTTTTATACATACTTCTTGATGTTTTAAAAGTTAAGAGACAATAACAACTGATTATAAATTATATGATTACCTATTCTACTTATGCCCACTTTCTAAATACGTATTATCTTCCAATTTGTATTTTGCTTCTGGAATTGAATTTGCATACAGACTTCCCTCTATTATTTCATTCCATTTTAAAATGTCAATGCAATTTATTCACTATTTATATGAGTCATTTTATGTTTAGAACAGTTGTTTTGACTTCAATCTGTAAATTAGTGTAGCAGCAGCATTTTCTTTGTTTACCAGTGCTTTCCCAGGATAGCTTCACTGGTGGTCCATCTGTCTCCAATAGATTTCAATAAAGTCCAAGCTTTTTCCCATCATGGCATCATCTTTACTTCAGCTTATACTAAGGAATTCAATGTAGTTTCAGAACATGAATCTCAAAAAAAAATCTCTCCTCGCAGTGTCTTAGTGTGGCCGTCATTCACATCTAAGAGAGAACAAATCTGCCACTGGCAGGAATCAAGACTATAAAGACGCAGAATTTATTCAATATTGAGTTAGATGTAGAGTTTACCTTCACCATGATAAGGTTCCACAAAAGTTAAGGTTTTGCACCAATTATTTATGCTACTAAGGAAAATGATGTAAATAGGTGTAAACATCTCACTTATTTATCCTTGTATCTATCCCTCTTATCTGTATCCCTTATGTATTCATGTGCTTCAGTCAGTACTTTTTATGCATGATAAACTAACCCAAACAAAGAAAAATCAATAAAAGGAGATCGGGGTACACTTCAAATGATAAACCTTGAGCTTGCAGACCATTGTGTATAGAATATGAATTTTGCATTTTAGTGCCAACATACACTTATCAACCTAGAGTTTAGAAATGTGCCCCACTTCTGTCCAAATGTTGTACATGCCCCGCCCAGTGAGGACATTAATATCTCTCTACCATCCTCTATGTTAGATCACCTCTCTTGAGTCCCCTTTACCTTAGCTAGGGATGTCTAGTGATTAGGTAGGGTCCCTTACCACCTTTCTCTCTCTTCCTTCAGCCTTAGGTGGCAATATGTAGCATATGAATTTCACACTTCAGTGCTCACACACACTTACCTACTTGTGTACAATATCTGTACATGAACCACCCAATGATTGCATCAATATCTCTCTACCATCCTTTTGTGCTAGATCATCTCTCTTGAGTCCCCCTTACATTTGCTTAGGTGTGCAACCTCTTAGGGATGTCTAGTGCTTAAGTAGGGTTCCTTACTACCTTTCTCTCTCCTCCTTTGGCCTTTGATTGCACATTTGGTTGACTTTGACCCTTTAGTTCACTCATTTGGGGTATTTCCTTACTCTATGGGTCCAGTTTGGGGTGCAAGTCCCTAATTGGATCCATAGTGCTTCATTATGGATCCTCAATGACCAAAATTCGTTTGGATTTGCTCTTTATGGAGTCAAATGAGTCAAATCTCCCTTAGCCTTTCTTGGTCTCAAGGCACTAAGAGAACCATGAATTTCTTGGATATACTGCCATTGGGTATTGTGGCACGTGAAATAGAGAGAATATACTTTGGGAATTTCTTGTAGTATGATCTTAGAGACTCACAATATGCAGTCAAATCACACAAATTGACTTTTCTATACGAGTTGTTCATTCCGACAATTAGTCTAATGTTCACCTACACCTTGTGGCCGTTCCCCTGCCTATTAATACCAATCAATTCCTCTTTGTAAAGTCTCCTTGATCTCTCTTGAGCTCATCGAAACTACTATTTTTGAAACCCTATCTTACAAGTACAAACTTGAATTGGCGTCAAATTTTGATCTCGCTTCCTAACTCCTCTTTCATGCTCTTGGCATGCTTGTCCTTCTTCTCCAACTCGTCAATAGGGATCTCTTGGTATGAGTTTGGCTCCAACCTTGACGGTTTGTTGTTTGGTCCTAGGGTATCTTCATTGGCTTTGTCCCTTCTCATATGTTGAACGATTCAACCCTACAACCTCAAGGGAGATTCCAACACAGCTAGGTCGAGGAAGGTATCAAACCTTTTGAGGGTGCTTTGGTCACCATCCAGCGCTTCGTTGTTACATTATTTTGGATGGTAGATCTAGTGCTACATATTGCATTGCATTGGAGATCAGGTACAAGATTGTTTTGCAAGGACATCAAACTTTGTGTGGAGATTCATTTAGGAGATGGAATACTCTCCTAAAGGCTTGCCACAACTCTCATCTTCAATATCAACTACAATGCTCATCTGGGTGAGTTCTTTTCTTTCTCTTTGATTTGATCTTCAACACTTAGGTTAATCAGCTCATCATTGCAATGAATCAACCCAAAATTATTTAATTTATTTTGTTAATTTGTTGTTATCACTTGATTGTTGTTGAGATCTAACCAAAGTACTTTAATTAACCTGCAGCCCTAGATAATTAATTAGGAGTAAAACCTTGATTATTCTAGTAGACTTCATCCCTTATTTTATCTATCTCTCTTCTTACCCTACGGTTTCTCAATTTTCCTTAAAATCTAGTGGCAATTCCATTCTCTCCTTCCTCCTTGTGATAGTGTGAATCCATTCTCTTGTGTAATATCCCAAACTGATATATTTTGCTATTGTGTTGGCTTGTTGAAGTGTTTGTTGTTTGTTTAGGGTTTTGGAATACACAGTTTATAGATAATAGAGTTGCATGGAAATTAATAATGTTGCATGATATTGAATGACCCCAAGAAACAAGATAATTTAGATATGCAATGTAAATAAATTTGAAATCATAGCATGAACATACCAAGGAGATGTACAGGAGTAGACCAAGCCAATATAGCAGACATGCAAGTCATGCACCAACTCTAGGTCCCCAGGGTAGTAGCCTCTCCTAGGATGAATTCACCCATGCAAGCTCACGCCCCTCTCTAGATGAATGATCAATGGTATAGCTTCGAAAATGTTGGTACATATCCCAATCAATGGTCGTAGGGTCGATATTAGTCCTCCCAGTGGATGGTATGAAGAATAGAGCCTCTAATGCTCAAATGAATGCACCTTTGTTGATCCAACAAGGAAGAATGTGCCCTTTAGTGTTAGAGGATGAAGAATGCGCCCTTCAAAAGATGATCAATCAATACTCTTGTAGAATAGTTTCCTAAGGCGCCTTGATGAAGAGATAATGAAGATGTCTTCAATGATAACCAGATAGTATATCTCTCAAAATAATTCCACAATATGCCCTCAGCAAGACAAGAAATGCACCCTCAATATGGAAGAGAGATGTGCCCCCCTAAAGTATTCAGTTCCCTGAATGCCCTCGAATCCTTGCAAAGACTAATGAAGATGTTGTAATATTGAAGTGTGTTGATAGGCCCGCATGATCTATCCGTGGAATTGACTAGGGTGGATAGATTTCACCAACGAACTCAAAGAGGCATGGATGCCCTCAAACCCCTGCAATACTGATGAATATGATGTAGTATTGAAGTATGATGATAGACCTGGATGATCTATCCCTGGAATTGAATAGGGTAGATAGATTCACCACCGAACTCAATTGTTGGCTAAGGAACTTGCCTTGATACCACTGTAATATCCCAAATCCCGATATTTTCTATTTCTAAGCAAAAAGGCTGATACAACTGGGCATGCAAACTGCCATGCAAAAATCCCTATTTTATAGGAAAAATTAGGGTTAGGGTTTGTGAGATAAAATGAACACTTACCACTGATAAGCCGGCTGGACTGCTCCGGAGAAAGTATGCAAGCACTGAGAACTGGATCGGAGATGAACTGATCTCCTATGCTTACGGTGAACCCCCAGCAGCAAGACGCCCAATCAGAAAAGGGTGACGCCCTCAGGGAAGGAGGTGTCCGATGGAGTTGCGGATTTGCGGGGCTGATAGCCTTTCCGTGCCGAAGAGAATGCTTGATACAAGAGTGATTTCTAAGTCCTCTAGGCAGGATAGCGACTTGGTTCTTACAGACAGCTGCTCACGCCCCTGGAATCCCGAAACTGCTGATAACTGTTCCGGATGAGCACGGATGGATCTGATAATCGCGGGGTGCCGGAGTATGATGCTGATGATGAGAATGGTGCCTGAGTTTCGGAAGGAAACTGAGATCTGAAGGCCCCACAGCTGATTAGGGCTTTCCGGCTGAAAACCCCCCTTTACGGCTGCACATGTGTCCCTGCAACGATCTATACCATATGCTAGATGACTGATGAATGAATGAAGAACAAGTGGTGAACCAGTATGGCTTACCCTGAATAAGACTAGGGCAGATGTTTCACTGCCGAAATCCTATTAGCTGAAGACTCCGTCTCCAACCCCAACTGCTGTGCTGCACGTTGTGCTGCTATCCAAGAGCTCCCAAAATAAACATAATCAAAAGTGAAGTCTCCTCTCGCTTTATCCTCTATTTATAAAGTTCAACTGCGCAAAACCTAATCTTTGACCTAATTAGGTCACTTTATCTTCTAATTTGCCGTTGACTTGCATGCATGCGGATGGAGACTTAAAGAGTGCATGCATCATTAAATAATGCTTGGATGGCATGCACGAAGGTGGCCTTTGGCCCCAGTGGCCCTTCTTGACCAAATGATGATGCCCTAGATCTTCTATGGATGGCATCAGTGCTTAGCTGATTCCCTAGCTGTCAGTAACCGCTCGAACCCACAGGAATCACATAGGTTAGCGGTTTTGGGCCTCAAGGCCTAATTGGAAGAGGACATTACAATAGATGATCTAAGTGAAATAGTGAAGGTTTCTTGGTGAAGTCTCTTAGATATTATGGTCAATTAAATATTTGATCAATTTCTAAGAGATAATGTGTGCCTATGTAAAAAGCCCCAAATCGCCCTAGCTAGGGTTTATCCTGAAAAATTAAATCTAAGGACAATAGGGAGAAATTAGGTTAATTAGGCACTAACCTTAATTGCTAGATGCAATATATGCCAATTCAAAGTGATTCTAGCAATTCCCAGATCACACAACCAACAAAAAGACCAAATTCCCAAGGTGGGTGATTTAACTCAAGGAGACCCAGTGTCTTAGCTTGGGTAAATGGAGTCGGATTTAAATGAAACTTGGTTTATATAGGTTTTATGGGATTTCCAACTTGGGTTATTGATCCCTAATCCAAAAGGTGACCATAAACAATACAGCTTAGAAACGAGGATTTTAAAATGAGGGTTTTTAATTTTATTTATTACATCAAGTGGTTTGGAAATTAAAACTGGAGAAAGCTTAAGCAAAGCGTACCTGGGACCTTGGTAAATGCCAAGATTGTGGCGCTCTTACGAAGTAATACCCACTTGATGAAGATCCGATGAAGATCCAGCTTTAAACAAGACGACCCAAGTGACCAATGTGCCCCTCTCCTACACAAGCAAACAACCGAGATCAATTCGCTACACATGAAAGAAGTACGATCATGACAAAGTAAAAGAGCATATGAATTGACAAAATACACAATAGACAACTCCCTATCAAAACCACGAAAAGCAAGAAGAAGCCACGTATTAGATAATGACGCCTCTCTCCAAGTCGCTACCCTGTCACAAAAGATCACAATGAAAGCATGCCAAAAATATCCACCGATAAAATCCCCAAGAGTTCCCAGTGTAAGATAGTGCAATCATAAATGAAGAACATTTCACACAAGAGACTCAAGAATTTTTTTCCAAATATTTTCTCTATTCCAAAAGCCAAGAGCCAACTTTCTCGACAGGATACAATGAGGGGATCACAACTCTTAAATAGATCGAGAGTGTGTCCACATTCTAACCAACTAGATCCAACAGTTGAGATTAAAACATCATCAACAGTAGATATTACATTTTACATCAATACATGGATCAACTCATAAAGAGGGGGGCACACTTTTGACCAAGGGGCACACTTTTGCCCAAGGACGCCTTAGTAAGGCGAAATACATCATAATGTCAAGATATAACAATGTGATACATCATAGTGGTCACCTTAGGGGCATAAATCACCCTAGGTGCCATCTCAAAAGCATAATATAAAATTATAACATGTCAATACATCATATGCCAAGGTGAGGGGTGCCCCATAGGGGAAGTCCTCCCAACAGAAGCCAATAAAATAATGTAGGTCCCAATGTTGAGTAAAACCAGCGAAGAATGATCCATGGAACCATAATATATCGTCACAAAACATCCCCATGTCATTTCCTTGATCATCCTAGCCAAATCGATCTCCTTTAGTATTGTCCATAGTCAATTTTCTATGAATTTTATGTGGGTACACCATCCCAGAGTAATAAAAATGCCAATAACTCTCTATCGGTCACATCACACAAAATTGAACAAACTGGGTGCAAAAATGAATCCAAAGACATAGGAGAATGGTAATGGTGACTACTCATACCCCATGGTCCCTAACAACGCCCTAGGACAACCAAGGACATCATCTCATCAATATAATATATGACCCAAAATAATAAAGTGATAATAATCACTATTACTCAAAATTGTGGCCATCTGTTGAAAACTGAGACTCCAGTATGTATGTTGGGCATGTATAGAACATAAATAACCAATCTGTGGTCAATGCCTTGGGAAACGTGTTTCACTTGGTCAACTGGATTTACCTAGTCAAAATACTCCATTTAAAGGTGAGATAATAGTCTGAATAAACTTGTATGCATTCAAGGTAAAACATGCTCCAAGATGTATATTAATACCCAACTACAACATACTAATCATAATTATGGTGGCTAAAGTTCAAAGCAATGTCTTCCACCTCATCACAGCGGCTAACTCAGTCTATCACATACTTGAAAATCAAAGCTGCTTAACCACCAAATTCTCCACCAATTGCCTGCGGCTGCCTCAGTTTACTCATCCAAAATCGGAGCTAAAATTTACTCCCATGAATACACACCCTAAATTAGAACTTTTGGTTTCTATTTATACACATTTTCCATATATAATTATGTGCCAACCAGTCTCAAATTAATTTTTAAATTTAAAATTCTTTATGGAGCTGACTTGTCATTAGATTTATTCATTAATAAGTGTTCCTTTTAGCAAGCCGACTTTGCTTTCTTTTGGGTCACTTGTAATTCAAAAGTGCCACCATCCATCATGTTTAACTTCATCATCAAGCAAGAGGAGTAAACCAAATAACATGTGCATCGATTCCATCCGTCTTTATAGTCCAAGTTAGCACATGCAATGCCACCATTATCCAATCAAGCTTGTGGGTTGAAGATCATCAAATCATGAACGCTTATGGGTTGAAGATCATCAAATCATGAACCAACATATAGGCTTCAAAGTATCTTCAAGGACATCATCAAAGAAAAGGACTTTATCATGTACTCCTTGAACTATGTCATTTCCAAATCACGAACCAGCATATAGGCTTCAAAGTATCTTCAAGAGCATCATCAAAAAAAGGACTTTATCATGTACTCCTTGAACTATGTCATTTCCAATGAGGGTATCAAGAGCATCACACCAAGTGTATGGGTCATATGTCCAACTCATTACTAAGTGCACCAACAATGATCATCAAACCTGCCATGTCATTATGTCCTTGGTTTCTCCAAGGTTTTTGTACCCTGTACTAGTTTAAGTGGACCCCATCAGCAAGTGTGTGGACTTCATGTCTCCATCAAGTCACAAATGACCACAGAATGGGTCATTTGGATCACCTAGTGTTCCAATGCCCTTCTTGTCATTTCATCATCCTTTGCCATCAACTTTGATCACTCCTTTGTCCCCTTGTCACTCATTTGTCATTAATGGGTGTCATCAATGACAACCAATGCTCAACAATGACAATATGCATGACAGAGAACATTAGGGGATGGTGGTGTCTCACAAATGGGTAGAGTACTTGGGCTTGTTTCCATCAAACTCTAACAAGTATCCATTAGCAATTCATTAACATTTAATTTTCAAGCACTTTAAAATTTAAAAAAGATATTATCCAGCCTCCAAGGGCAAGTGCCTTGGATAGCCTTCTAGGCTTCGAATAATGACTCGGCCTAGCCCTGTTGCAAGCGAGCGTCTATAGCCACGATAGATTTACCACCATGTTGCCCTATAGGGACAAATAGCCTTACATCAAACAAAGGATTAGTGCTCATCCCTTGGCCACTGACTAGTTTTATAACATTTATTTCAAGCAAGGTGTTTACAAACACCATTAAATTGCATCCTTTAGATATAGCATTTGTGCATTCTAATGCATTTGACACAATTCAATGAGTACTTGCTTCAAGGACTAAAGGAAAACCATCCAGTGACACATGTTGCACATCCCTTCCACAAGGCAGCATACAAGCAAAAGGCAAGGAACCACGCCACATACTCCAGAGCAAGAAACACAATGCATACATGGGGTCTATCATGCACAGGGGTCAAGGTGGGGAAAAGCTCATCAATCTCACAGTTCTCGGTCATAAGTCAAAGGGTAAGTCAACACAGATGAAGACTGGATGTACGAGGAAAAGTGATAAGGTGGTGCCAGCATAGCAAGATGAGGTAAGTTTGTACAAAGCATAGCATAAACATTGGCCTTACATATTAGACTTCCAACCATTCATAACACAAGTTAGTCATCACAATACTAGTCAAATAAGCATATGTCACTGTTATCGCACAAAGTGTAGCTACCCACTTGAGATATCCAATCCGGGAAGGTAGAGGTAAGCTAGCTAACCAGTGACACTGCAAGGGCCTCGTCCACTACAGGTAAAGGGTAGTTGTCACACAGGACGGGCTCTTGTCGCTTTAGATCAAACCAGAGAATGACCAAGGGAGAGACCCTACTAACCTAAGAGGGCTAACGCACCTACTCAAGACACTCCTAGGGTTTGGAAATGGATAAAAGAGGAGAGATAATGAGTGGACAAAACTAGATCTATGAAATAAGTGTGGTATAGAAGTTAGGGCCAAGTTGGGAAGGCTTAATAAAGGTAGGAAATAACCCAACTTGATTGAAATTGTACCACAAATAGGTTAAAGGAGTAGATCTAGTGAGATCTAGCCAAATGAATGAAAACCATAAAGGAACCCACCTAGGGTTTTTGCATAAGTGGACAAAGTGGACCCAAAAGAGTAGATCGAGGCATGAGATGACTAGATCGGGGTGCTTGAAGATTAGATCTATGATTTTGAGGCGGGTCCAAGCATACCCATCTGACAGATCTGAAGAAATGGCCACCCACCCAAGAAGGGTGCCCCCACCTAGAGTGACTAGTGCTAGATCCCATGGCAAATGGAGTCTGATTTTTATGAAACTTGAGATCTATGGTTTATTCATTAATCTCCAAGTTGGTTTTGATGGTCGTCATCAAAAACTCACCGGATCTATCAAATCTTAAAAACTAGGGTTTTAAGAAAGAGGGTTTGGTTGTGACAATTAGATCAAAGCCCGAAAAAATAAAATATATGCAGACGTACCTGGAAATACTTGCTACTAACCTTGTATGACGATGATCTTGCCTTTCCGATCAATTACGAGTGTTTTCAATGCCTCTCCAAGTGAAATCTCTACCTCCTCTCAGATGCCAAGCACTCCCTCCTCCTACAAAAGAGATCTGCTATGAGAATCGATTTACAGAACGATAGATAAAATGGCGAAGGAAGATGAATCAAAGAACATCAAGATGGTTGTAAGACACAATAAAGATACTCCCTAAATCCAAGACGATTTGAGAGGGTGATATGGAGTTCAGTCATAATAGCGCCCCTACCCAAACGCTTCCTTCACCAGATGGATGGCAACCTGCAAAAATATTAGAAATGCATAGATCCGCAAGAATGCTAGAGAGAACAAGACTTTCCAATCTCCATATAAGACATTCGACAAAGCTTCCAAGAATTTCTGCAAAATATTTTATTAATCCAAGTGTTTGAGAGCCAAAAGACCCCTTTTAGAAATGAGAGAGCATCTCAATATATAGATCTCTCAAGTACATAATACCTAGATCCAAAAAGATCAAGGGTCAAGATCATAAGATTAAATCATCCTAATCTACAGCTAAGATTAGCCGGATACATCTCACATGGATCAACTCACAAATAGAAGCGGGTGCATCACTAGAAATGCCCGACGAGGGGCGCACCACATAAAATATGACTAATGACCACAAAGTAACACATGGTGGGGCTAGGAGGTTATGTTATCCTTCACTAGAATGGCCCCATGGCACAATAATAGGGTGTGGTGGCAAATAATATAAAGGAGTGATAAAAATCACTAGGGGATTTCCCTCAAAATACCCTCAAACTGCATATATCAAGGATGTGTGGACCTTGAGAGAAGTGAAGCTGATGTCGGATGATGAATGTGACCCAAACACTATGCCTCAGACCAATTCCATGCCATTCCTTTGCCTCAATTTCCCAAATCGATTTCCTCATTAGCCATTTTTAATTATTAAAATGTTGCCATGGGAACATAAAACAGCCAATATCTCACTAAGGAGGAGTCTACGCAAAAAAGTAATTGCACAGTTGTGCCTGGCACCCAGGTATATGGTACAAACAACTGGCTGCACTCCACAAATCCACTCAAGCGTTCTAAGAGATCTCCTCAACATCTGTAAAGTGTTTTATTTTCATTTTCCCCAGAGAAAATCTGCTATAAAAGCCCTAGAGACCCATATTTGTCCTGTACCTGCCTGAAACTGAAAACCAGCTGCACCAATGGATTCAGAATGTCCAAATCAACTAGGAATGAGTACTCATACACCATATGTCCATCACAAAAGTACATCAGAGGCCCCATCCATGTCAAAGCCATAATAATAATAAAACCTGTAAATGTTGATAATCATAAAAATAATACAAGCCATCATAACAAATCACCATCTAAAGCATAAATATGTCTAATGGACACCTGTAGACCATAAATAATCGTCCTCCATAATCATCTGTCTATAACTCATCCTGGATCCTGCTCATGGCCTAGTCAACACTGGGTTGACCAAGTCATGACTGATCAAATGATGACCCAAGTGCTAAACTCTGATGCTGCAAAGTACAAGTGGACATGCATGCTCAATTATCTATGCTAGCAGTGACACTCTAGTGCATTTAGATTTTGTTGGCAAGTATAAGCACAATACATATATATTAATCCAAATCAAAATGATTAGTTGCTTCAGAACAAGAACCTCCCATGTATACTCATTTATAGATTTATCCCTTTTGCTAATCAAGGGTGAAGGGTTCATAAACAACAGGTAAGGCCAAGGGATGACTTGATGACTCAACACTGTAAACATCTGGGCTAAAGGTCAAGGGGATCCACACAACACATAAGTTGGACTAGGTGAACAATAGGGCATGGCGGTATTTCACAAATGGGTGGAATGATGAAGGGCTCCAATAGACTCTAAACAAGCAACCTTTTTAACACTTTATTTGCTCGGCATTTATTTCACTAGTTGACCTCTAAAGGTAGGTGCCCTGGTAATCCTTCTGGGCTTCCAGATAATGACAAAGACATGACCTTCTTGGGCCAGCCTCACCCTATTTCACTGTGGGCGAAAATGAGTCATACATTATACAAAGAATGAGTGCTCATCCTCTAGCCATCAACTTTATTTTTCATTGATAACTTGCCAGCCTCCAAGAGCAGGTACCTTGAAAGCCTTCTGGGCTTCCAGAAAATGACTAAGGCTCAGCCTTTTGGGGCTTGCCTCCGTGATACCTTGTGGGGATAAATGAGCCTTACCATACAATGGATGAGTGCTCATCTCTTGGCCACTAGCTAGTTTTATTTTTCTATTTCCAGTAGTGTTTAAAGACACTTTTATTTTGCTGGCAGGGCATCCATTTAGAATAACTTTAAGCTCTGATGCCTTACTGTCATAAAACACTTTCTTTGGTAGGACTACTTGTTTTCAAGACCTAGAGGTAAACATTCTCTATGATAAACATCACATAAACCAACACCGAGACACAGTTTTATACAAGGAGAACTATTGCAGCATAGAGGTGAAGGTGGGGGAAATCCCAGATGTCACTAGTCAAGTTACAAGTCAATGATAGTTAATGAAAATGGGAAGG
The DNA here is from genome assembly GCA_001517045.1 of Pseudotsuga menziesii. NCBI lineage: Eukaryota > Viridiplantae > Streptophyta > Pinopsida > Pinales > Pinaceae > Pseudotsuga > Pseudotsuga menziesii. Next base: position 133,409 of record LPNX010842406.1, on the reverse strand, counting down.
CAACGGATGGATGGAGACAGTGGAAATGATGCCTAGACTAGCAATCTATGTCCCTGAAGGGAAATGACTAAATCCATACTAGGAGTAGGGCAAGGCCAATGAGTATACAAAAGAATTTCCCCGTCAAAACCACTAGATCATTTATACTTTAGATTCCAAGTAAACCAAGGTAAAGTATTGCCAACATATAATCAAAATCAACCGAGTCTCACTGCTAAACTAGGTAACAGAGCAACATCAAAATCCATATGCACAAACCATAATATCGCTTGGGTCATATTCCTCCATTGGATCTGAAACCAATCTGAAGATCACTGGAACAATTGTTGCTGCTACATATCATGGGCACTATAATAAGCTCTGCTCTGGGTCAAAAGAAAAATGGCTAACTCAGTGATCGAATCTTGGGTCATGAGGCTCAATCATGGCATAGAACTGGTCAATCTAGTTGCTTTGGAAAGTGGGAGATCATCAACTGATGGCTCATTATCTATTGACCTCATAGTAAAGGGCTGGCTCAAAGAACTGATCATTACTGCTCAGGAACAAAGGTAGCCCAGCTACTATATACATGACAACATCTAGCTCCAACTGGGACGGGTGCTCTAAGGGAGAGAGTGCATGAGAACCTCAAACATCTTTGGTACGTAGCAACACCCATCCATCAACAAGCTATGCAATCGATCAACTATTCCATCTTCATTAACAACCTAGTTCTGCACATTATGGAAACATCACTACCCAGCAGTACATGTGGCTTGAAATAAATGCAAAAAATGACGTACTGAAAAGTTAATGTTGAAATGTAAATGTAGAAATTAAATGCTGAAAATAAAATATCTATCTAAGAACTGTCAAGCAGTTTCAAGGAGACTCATACTAAAGAGGGGTCAGACTCAATGGCCTAGAACACTCAGACAGAAAAGAAAACTCAAAGACCGAGGACCATGCAACACTGAAGACTCAATCCTACTTCTCAAAAGAGCTTATTCAAAATCCTACCTACCCTACTCTAACTGATCAGACAAGTGCTAAGTAAAATCATAGATCCAATGTAAAACCATTTGTTGAACGGATCAAATTGTCTTTCTTTATAGTTAATGATACAACAAGTCAAAGATGGCTTGTAAGTAATGTGAATGAAAATTGAAGCCATTCTAACTTGTTGTATGAAGATCAAGGAAAGATAAGGGTAAGGCGAAATGAAATCATGCCAGGGATGAGATTGACTATTGCACACTTCTTCCATCCAAAGACAAATAGGATCATAAAATTTATGCAAGTTTAAATTTGACGAAAGAAAAGAATACGACATATGATTCACCCCTTCTAGGTTGTCATTGTTTCCCTTATCTTTATGTCTAGCACACTCTATCATATTCATAGTATGATCAATGATGAAACAAGATGGGGATAAGTTAGAGATTAATAAACCAGAAATTGACATCAACCCCATTTGTTGTTTAAAGATCGAGAAAATATGGAATTGATCCTTATAGAGTTTTTCAATCATCCAATCAAAGGAATTAGCAACATTGAAAGCATTGTGCACCAAGGATGAAAGGAGATGAAATGTTTTACCGTTGACCACTTGGCACTCTCGAGACTCTTTACCGAAAATTTCACAAGTTAAAACTTGATTGGAACATGAACCCATACAAGAGGACTTTAGAAGTTGGGATGGGAGGGTGGATTGAATATATGTATTCTCCTTTATAATAATTGATCTTGGAATCTGAGAGGGAATAACACTCTCAAATTTTAGAACAGGGAGCAAGTCCACGTCATGAGAATAAGAAAGGACCATCTTATCGAGATTGATGAATGAATGAGGGATATTATCAAAATTAAGTGAACCGTTCCTTGAGGATTCTTTGTAAAGAAGTGGAAAACTTGAGGGTTGTAACAAAGAACACTCTTGGTCAAACTCACTCATAAGCAAATGTTCTTCGTTAGATTTGTCATTATACTCATTCATTTGGCAAGAACGTAAATTGATGAGATAACTTTTAGGTTCATTATCATCCTCACACATTTTTATAATTGACTCCTCAAATGAAGTTTGAGTCTTATTTTGATCTTCTTCTTTTCGAATAATATGACTGGGATTAGAATTAGAATTTTGATCAATTGAACATTGACTTGAAATTTCATCAACCAAACACTGATCGTGGAATTGCTCTTCAAGAAGATCTTCAATAGACTCAAAGATAGGATGCTCCACATCAGAGTCTTCTGTATGATGATCAATGAGCTCCCCTTCATGAGTCAAATCTAGCTCTGCGCCTTCTTCGGGAATAACCACAATAGACCTCAAAATGAACTTGAACATGACATTAATCGAATAATACGAGATACTTTGTCATCAAGCACACTGAGACATTTCTATTGATTGATGGCTCACTCATAAACTTTATCACAAGCACACTCACCATTAGCTTAGGAGAGGAGAAATCGAATTGATAAGGACAACCATTACTTATATCATAGTCATGATCCTGATCATCTTCATCAAATTGATCCTCAACATCACAATCATTACTTGATTGAGGCTCTAAAGGTTCATTAATGTTCTCACCCCATTCCTTCTTTAATAAATCAGTAAACATATCATAACTAGTCACGGATCTTGGTGCTAAATGATTAAACCATAAACGGGCATCCCCAACTAAGGATTCTCCAAGGGCCCGCGTGTAAGCATCTTCATCATCTGCACCTCTAACTTCCATATGATCCCAAAGTATTTGCAAATGATCTTCAATAGATGTGGCATTGTTTCCAAGGAAATGAGGCAGCTTTTTAATGTAGCTCTTACGCTAGTAGGGTCTCCCCCTTGATCATTCTCCAGTTTGATCTAAAACGACAAGAGCCCGTCCGGTGTGACAACTACCCTTTATCCATAGTGGACGACACCCTTGCGGTGTCACCGGTTAGTTACCTTACCTCTACCGTCCCAGATAGGATATCTCAAGTGGGTAGCTACACTTTATGTGATAACAGACACCATAATCATCATAGCAAAGTAAGTAAGGGGGTTAATATACATCAGAGAGCACACTAAAACCAAGAAGCAATATACCTGATCTCACCAAATACATGTCTCTGTCTAAATACCACTTTGTCTGTCAAAATGCACCATCTATGTTGCTCTGCTCAAATGGACTATGACACTACCAAGGTCATCTCGATTCTCAATGGACTAGGAAATCTCGGTCATGAAAAAGGACTGCTCTACATGTCATGTTGAATGAGGCTCTGAATGTCTCTGTGATATGGTTCATGCTGATATTGATCATGGTAGCCCAGCTACAATGTATGTGATAACAAGACCAGTGTTGAAAATGAAATAAATGTTGTTGAAATGAAGTTTTGTGGTGCTTCTTTAACAGTTTTAGATCATTATAGATGTTGTGGCCCACTGAGCATTTATCCTCTTAAAATGAGCGTCGAACAACAATATTGGATGTCCAACAGAGAGAGACGTAATATGCTCAAGGCGTCCCTCTGACTCCACGGTATGTTCAATGCAACCTCTCATTTTTTAAAAATAAACTTCAAATGGATTTCCCTATTAATCTACTGCTAAGTATCTCGTTTCTGATTTTTGACCACCGACTAAAGAAAGCCCCCAGTGGTTATAAGAGTATAATTGGGAACAAATAGCACAAGGTTCAATTACTCTTTTAGCAAAAAGGAAATAAACAGAAGTTGCTAAACTAATCTAACTAAGAAAATAAAAACTAAGCTATTGGTTAGTAAAACAAAACAAAACAAAAGGCAGTAAAAATTCATGCCACAAAAATGACGTAGATCCCCCTAGGGGGATGGAGACTAGGCGTTGGGTATCCCACATGTTTTTATTATGTTTTTTTACAATGAGGGAATCTTTGTGGTCCTTTATAGATCAGGACCAACAAACTTACAAGATTGAGGCTTATATTTGAAGTTTGAGAAGGGCAGAAGAGAAGAAAGGGTCTCGGATGGGGTGAATTTTAAAAAAATTGCCAACACTTCCTTCTACGTCAACAAGTAAAAACCAGTCACCTGAAAAGCACTAAAGATGTTAGATAAAGCGTTAGAAGCATAAAAAATAAATTCCTAAATTAAGTACTTTAACAAATATGAATCTAAAGAGCAAAAGTACATTGGTCAGGAAGCTAGATCTATCAAATAAAGTGTTGATTTTCTGAGCAGCATCGAGAGCCCTTCTCTTCGGAGAATGGGACCACGGTGAAGACTCAACCCAGTGTTGAGTGACCATTCTGTTGAATGGTAGATATATGGTCTGGGACCATGATATAAACCCAGATCTGCCCTGGGTAGACTCAACCTTGTGTTGAGTAGACATCTGGTCTGGGACCACGATGTAGACCAGTCTGGGACTAGTAGACTCAGTTTAGTTCTGAGTAGCCATTCTCTGGGAGAATGAAGACACTGTAAGCCCTAGACTGGGTCTAGGCATGTGTGTGGCACTTTGACCCTTGATCTATGGGCTTGGTGTGCTTCTCCAAGGATTAGCTACCCTTGGTTAAGTTACCCTAGTACCAGATCTAGGTGTCACACAGTGTGTGAGATAAAAGCATTTATAACTCTCTTGGTTTATGATGATGTATTTTGAAATAAAAAAGTACCACAGGGGCACTTTG